>JARHVA010003032.1:1937500-1977500 GCA_037957365.1 Torreya grandis | reverse complement strand
TGTGCAAGCCAAACATTTCATTTTATTTTATGTTTTTGTTCTTATAATTGAATAAGCATTATTTTTAGGCCTACAAAAGAACTATTCTAGCACTTTCACACATAACTCTAGTCAGGTGAGTTGATCACATATGTTTTGTAAGCACCTAAGGCTAGACATCTATGTTTTTAGGCACGTGGAATTTGCTAGACTTACACAAATATGAGTACTAAGTGATGATGAGAGGTATACAAGATGATAAGTGCATAAGACACCTAAAGTAAGAATTGTTGGAGGACCAGCATAAGGTATTTATATGGGGTAGGATAGGCCAAGGCAAAGAGACAAAAGCATAGATAAATTGACCAAGGAAGGAAAGCATGATTCAAATAGAAGTGTAACAAGAAAACAAAATGGAACCATGGAGGTTGAATCACATCCATATGAGGAATTGTGCCTAGATTGACATAAGGAAGGTGAAGGTTTACTGAGTTGACAAAGCATAGGATAAAGATCATTAGGACAAGTTGGCATCCACTTAAAGTCAGGTGGGAAGTGACTATTTGAACTACATGTCACTTCACTAAAAATATTTTTAGGAGGATTTATTAAGGTGATGGATGAGGCACAAAGATCTACATTGAATGTGTAGGTTGTAGTGGATTTTCATGAATTTCATGGGATTTTACAATTTTCAATAACTTTAGGCACCATTATGACATTAATCACCTACAATTAAGAAGGTAAATGAATTAGGAGTATAAAGCAATAAAAGGCTGATGGGTTTAAGTTACAAACCTTAAGTGAAATTGAGCATAGAACCAAAGATAAACTAGAACCAAAGCAAAAAAATGCTACCAAATGCAAACCTTGAGCACCCATAGACATAAAAAGAGAATGAATGGCTAGAGGAAGGAATTTTGTTCCCTTTGAGATTGGCATAAAGAAGTGTGGGGTACGAAGTGTGCAAGAACCAAGTATAAAAAATGTTGAGTGACATTGAGTATACCATTAATGACAAGTGAAGATTGAATATTTAAAGTTTTAGTCATAGATCCTATGACTATGATAAGTGCCAAAAAAATTACAAGCTTAGGCAAAGTAAATAAACCATGCTTCAACACCAATTAGTTAAGGATAGGGAAGAAACATATGAATTTTGGGCCACCATAGGCATAGAAGGATGTTAAGAGGTCATGGATAGTAGAAGAGATAGCCACTAAAAAGAATAAAATGTAGCTAGTAGGAGTTAGCATCATCAAGGTTAATCTGGAGGTGCTTACAAAGATGTCATATCTAGAAATGTAGTTTCTCAAGGAGATTTTGGTAAGAGAGAAGTATGTGTCTTTTGCACACACATAATGACTAGAGTAAAACCATTACACCAAGAGAAACATGCAATATCTATCACAAAACTAAGTGGTTGATACAGGGGTCAAGACTAAAGTAGGCATGACATTATTTGATGTCTCCATCCAAGATAAACTTATAACCATTGGTGCAACTCAACTCTATGAGTTATCATGTTTCAAGAGGATAAATAAACTCATATAGTTCCTCATTTTATAAATCTATAGGGACCACTTATACTTTGTGGGGAGGTTCATGTAGTTGTCAACAAGCCTCATTGGTTGAATCATCAAGCTCCCAGACTCTAGCATAGATATCCACTAGATGATGGTGGATGATGCTAAAGTTGAAAGGGTAATAAAACTCCTTGGGTATTACAAGGTAGGGTTTTAATTTCTAATCAAGGACATCAAGGACCTTAAAATGATTTTAGATGTGTTCCTCTTGATTTTAAAACTTTACCTTGGTAGTTGGTGGGTAGACATCACCAAGACTTACCTGTGACTTGCCTACCACATGACATAGGGGGTTAAGTTTAACATCAAAAATTTCATTACAAAATAAATGATAAAGAATATGCTTGAGTGTCATATAATATGAGATACCTTCAGGTGGGAGTTGATGTTGATTATAATCATGATGGAGCAAATCAGCATACTTGATGGTGATGAAGATAATCTTTGGGTCTTCTCGATGCACCAAGACTCCCCAGCATTGAAGTACCATAACTTCACCTTTCCTCCTACATTATCCAATAAGTATAAGACCTGAGTGATGGGGTGGTTTGCTTGGTATATCAAATAATTTAGGGAGGAATGTCACATACCCAAGGATCTCCTTCAGAATATGTTTGGAATGGTGACCTTCATGATGTAACACTTATGTGTAGTGCACTTAACACTCAAAAAAGGAAACAAGTCAAGATTGTTAAAGTTCCCTTATGTATTTTCATCCAAATACTTCAGGGATACACTTAGAAAAATTCCTAATGGACATCAATTGGACATATTGTTAAAGGTTGTAGATATGGAATGGAGTAGGTTATGATTCTAATACATGTACCCAGGAGAGAAAGCTACTAAAGATAGGCATGATGACTTAGATCGCACTGACATCTATCCCCTCTAGAAATAAGTGATCCTCGGGCACATCCACATGTTATATTATGAGATGAAGCTAAGAAAGAAGGATGTAATCACCAAAAAGGATAATGACCTCCCCCTTTAGATCAGAAAATAAGGAAAGTTAGTGTCAATAGTGCAAATAAAATCTTTTGAGAAAAAATGGGGAGAAACACTAGAGGAAATTCAAGAGAACCTTAGGTTAAAAATTCCCTCTGGAGATGAAGCAACTCCCTCTGAACCAAAGAAGAAGCACATAACCTTCATGATAGGGATTGCTTCACCCAATAAAATGGAGAAGAAAAAGAATTTCAAAGGGCCAGTTGTAATTCCCATAATTACCTTGGTGGAGATGGAAGTGTAGGAGGCATGTGAGCAAATAGAAGCATAATAAGTATGTGAAGAGATGGAGGAGGAAGAAGAAGTAGGGATGAAATTTTACATCATCCAAAAAGAAGTATCAGAAGAAAAGCCTAGCACCATAGAAGTTTAGGAGGCCCTCTAATGTGGCACTACTATTGTACTTAGAGGAGCAAAAAATTCATCAAGCATCTCACCCATAAAACCTACTACATAACCTCTACAATCTAAGGAAAAGAGAGAATCATGGAGGAAATTAGGGATGAGTGAGGTAGAAATCCTAAAGGTGTTGGTACTCTAAGATAAAAGGGATGCCATGAAAAAGATAGGTATGACCCAGGAGGATACTAAGAAGGTTGAGGAGAAATAAAATAATGCCAAGGAAGAGAGGGCCTTAGCACTAGCCAAAAAGAGTAAGGCTAAGAGAAAAAAAGCCCAAGAAGAAAGGACTAAGAAAGCAAAAGAAGAGAAAAAGGTTACCATAAGTGCAAAACAAATGAAGGAAAGAGTAGCAAAGGTGCCTATCTCCCCCACTATCAAAATAGAAGAATTTGTACCATAGGCATGCCCAAGTAGTGAAGGGGCTCCTAAAGACAAGCAAGGAAATATTGGCACCTTGAAAGAGTAAACAGAGAGAAATAAAAAAACCTAGTAGAAATAAGAGGGTGAATCTAGTGCCAAGGAAGAAGAAGAAGAAGAAGAAGTGGATAAAAGGGATAAGTTTAAGGAATAACCCCTACTAGATCAAGAAGGAACCTCAGAGGAAAGCACTAAATAAAATGCTAGCATCGATGAAGAGGGAGAAGATAAAATGGATCTGGCTATCACTAAGGAAGAAGGTGTGGAGCCAAGCCTAAGGGAAAAGGTGTAGAATGGGTGGACTGATTAATATTACTACAAGTTTGAGTACATGCCCCTTATAACTACCATAACTAGGATGTACCAACAGTTGTCATTTGCTTTTGATAGTTATATGGATGAGCCTCATTTTGAGGTGTTTTAGAAGGTCATATTGGGTGTAGAGACATCAAAAGAATGGCATGATTCCCTTATAGTAAACCCCCACATAATGAACCCAATCAAGTCAGCTAACGCACCCATTTGGATGGCCTCCAAATTAGTACAAATGAACATCATTAATTATTTTAGGGCTTCAAAGTGTAATAAGATCACATTAGAAGTAGAAGAGGAAACAAAGGCCATTAGGTTTAAATTATAACAACTAGTTGAGTATGTAAAGGTAGTCGATCCATCCTTCTTGAATGACATTAACACTTTGAATATCTTAAAGGTTGATAAGGTATATGCACTAGTGGAGTAGATACTTCCAAGGTTAAAGGTAGAGTTAGTGCCAGAAGAAGAAGAGGACCCATGCACCATGATAAAATAGGAGTTGGTTGTAAATATTGAAGAGGTGGAAGACCTCTTCACATAAATTCAAGAGGGTACAAATGTATTTTATGCCATCATTTATAGCTTTTCCAACCAGCCATCTATCATAGATGTGTACCTCAAAAAGGCAAAAGGGGATGAAGAGGAGTTGATGGCATATGTATACACTATGAGTATATTAGAATAAAACCAAATAATGGGAAAGGTCAATACCTTGAGCACTTAAATCAAGGACCAAGATTAAATCCTAGATGCACTATTTTGTGCCTTGCAAACTAAATACTATGAATAAGGAGAAATCCTGGATGGAGGACTTGTAAAATCTAAGGCAAACCTTGAGGCCTTTTGAAAGGAATTGGAAAAGATGGATGTGTTCATTCTTAGAACTAACTAAATAGAGATATACAACACCATTAAATAACTCAAGCTTTCCATTAAGGGTATTGAGGACTTCAGCGCTAAACTAAAAGAGATCATGCTAGAGTTTTGTGCACCAAGATCATTGAAAGACTAGTCTGAGGGTGGACTAGAAAATTTTATATGGGGTAATCTTGGGCCCCTAATTCATCTAAGTATAGATCTATGCCAACTTGATAGACACTTTAGTGTGAGACAATCATTTGGGATGATTTTTGTTTTGATATCCTTTACACCATTTGGATGAATCGATGCATACCTTATGCCATCTATAAGTGACTAACTAATTTTATGACTTGGGTATCTTCAAATAGTGGTAGTATGTGGTGATCATAACATGAAGGGTGTAAAGTAATAGAGATAGTATAATGATTTATAAAACTCTAGCTCTACACCTAGTGTGCACCCTCCACCCTGACACAAAGATGCTCTTAAGTGCTATAAAGTCAAGCTCAAACTAGTGAGCCGAGATGTAACTTTGATGTAGTAAAGCTCTATAGAATTGGTTCTAAATAGCAATAATTCAACTGAATTTGAATCTAAGGATTATCATGGATGACTTTGAGGCTTTACCTTATATCACCTAAGGTCGCCTATGAGCCATTGGGTCATGTAGTAGTTTAGATGAGCATTTACTCTATTTTTGTAATATGAACTATACTTTGTATTTAAAACATTAAGTAAAATAAGATTAATTGTTGTAATATATGGTGTCTTTTGATTGAATGTTTTTCACGTTAGTACTAAATTATGTAATGTTTACAATAAGTATAATGGTTATTTAAATATATGAATAAGGTGTTTAAATAAAGTTTTGATTCAAAGCATTAATGGCATCTCTATAATATATGATGATACCAGCATATTATGTGGGAATACTCTAAGTATAGGAAAGACACCACACCAAGCAATGATATATGTGCCTAAGGTGTTAACTTAATCATAAACCTTTGATCTGAAGTAATACCCTTGACCCATCTTAGCACCAAATAGAGCTAATCCCAGTAAGACAACGATATGGGCCCTTGAGACAATAGAACCACCAAATATAATATTTTACCCCTATGACCAAAATGAGCTCCCCTAAGAGGATTTACACCTATAGACCATTAGCCTAGCCCAAAAATAGTTTGTGCCAATGAACCTTCCAACACAATTATTGCAATGACCAAGTCCTATGAAGAATGAGTTGCACCATAGCACAACTAGCCAAATGTGGGCCCTAATTATTTCTTTATTTCACTTTGGGTGAGTGCATAAGGATTGTGCCTTATGTGAATAGATGTCAGCACATTTGAGTGACAAATGTTGAGTGTTATGGGATTATTCCATATTTACACTTAGTTGTAACAAGTCTAGACCTAACTTGGATAGCCAAATAAGCACCTGACAAAGAATGAATTGAGACCCTAAAATATCTACAACACTCTTTTGATAAGAAAAGGTTGAATAAAAAAGGATAATCCCTCAAGATGACCATCTTGGTATTAATCACATCAACAGTGGTGGATTGAAGCTAAAAATTATAGATTAGAACAAAGAAAGTATTTTTGGTAGTCTTACATCAACTATCATGGAGAATAACTTCAATGAAAAAAATTCAATAGCTTTGCACTATTGTATATTTCATGGTGATATATGTCCAAATAATTCAAAGGCCTCAAGGATTTGGTTTTATCACTTATGTATTGGAACATGTAATAGAAGCATAACTATGAGCATAAGCGGTCATTTTGGTTGTTGATTTAGTCATGGATGCATTTTCATTCCTGAAGATAATATTTATGGAGACTCCATCAATGTGGTTAAATCATGGGTTGAACTGAAGAGAAATGACAATTGTGTCAAAATTGCATTCCATCGATTTTGTTCTTAACAAGATTGTATAACATGAGGTATACCTAACATTAGATGATCTGATAATTAAGATCAATACCCACAACCTTGAAATAATAGTTATTTTGTGGCCAGTTATGCTCATGTGTAAGTGTTAATTTTTAGTACCTTTGAGTGGTTTGGAGTCCCTCATTATGTATTATACTTGGTGTTCCAAATGTCATTGATTTACATTGCCTTTCATATTAGTTTAGTTACAATTCCAAGCATCTCATGAGGGATGAGTGTGTGGGTTTCGAGGGGCACTATGAAATAATTTATTTAAGATAGTCATTCAAAGTGAATAATCATGCCATTAAAAATTCTAATAATGCAAGAGAAATCCCATCACCTAATGTATTTATAGGTATATATGTTTCATGTGATTATTGATAAACTAGAAGATGTGACACTTTGGATGTTGCATTGATGGTGGCTCTCAAAATGAATGAAATTATAAATCTTAAAACGTGGGTTGTTATTAATGTGGTCAACTCTATATTTCTTGAGGATTACAATCAAAATAGGTGAGAAGTTAATGTTAGTGGTAAGGCTTAAGAAAAATCAGTTTTGCCCATCCCTATACCAGGGATTCTAATGTTAGAATGGATTTTATGAATTTAATTGTCTAAAATTAAAATAATAAATGGATGTCCTCAAGGATAAAGCTTTCAAATTATCATTCCCTCTCTAATTACCATTACAAATAATATTTTCAAGGTTACATGGTTTAAGCTAGGTTTGAATTGTGGTCATCAATATATAAATGCAGGCCTAATTATTACCCTTTGTCATACTTGGCTTAGGAGTAAATTACATTCCAAGATTTTGGTTTTCTAGAGAGTGTTGATGATGAAGAATATTTTCTAGAGGCCCTTATCAAAAATCTTAAAATGATGATTTTTCCAAGTCACACAAGTTATTTCTAACCCTAATATAAGGATCTTTGAACAACTTCAACTAAGAAAAGTCAGGCATTATCAACTATTGCAAATGGTTGAACATAGGTTGGGTTGAGAGTACTCCATGGTGTCATGGAATTAAATGATTAAAATATATACAAATCAAAATTAAAGCTATAAGATGAATCAATAATGATAGTGGAAAATGTGAGTATATAAATTAAACATGAAAATTGCTCCTGGGAGCAAGCATATATTACAACATCTAGTCAAATAATTCAGATGGAAACATTTCATTAAGGTATTTTTTCAAGCATTTCATGTTAAATGAGGTACTAAATTATGTTGGTGAAGAATATATAGTGGTTTAATAATTATTTTCCTTCAAAGTTGATATTACAAAGCCAGGGAATAATTTTGTAGTGGTAAGGAAGAAATTTGTAAAATTTTGTAAGGCAAGCCACAATGTCTAATATATGAAGGAGAGGTCTCTCTCTGAATCTTATTTTATTTGAAAACACATAACAAAAATTCCATTTCATACACTATCCTTTGGCATATGTGATAACATTTATCAGGCTGAGTACCTGATTCTCTCACATACACTATCCTTTAGATATGTGATAGCATCTATCAGGGTAATTACCTAATGCCCTCACATACACTATCTAATGACATGTGATAGCATTATGATTGTTTGAGTACCCATAGTTTTATCAAAGATTGGTTGTTTCTCAGTTGATCAAGTTGCTATAAAATTCAAGACTTCATTACTCAATGGAGAAAATTCTTACCTACAAAACCAAAGTCTAAGTTTTTTTCATCCCTTGTTTGAAATCTCAATCAGAACCATTTATTGTCATAGTTTTCTAAATTTTAAAAAATTAGAAAAAATTTAATTATTTTTGGCTATTATTGATTTGGGATTAAAATTTCAAATTTTTAAAAATTTTATTAATTAATTAATTAAATAATTTTAAAATCATGGGAAAAAAATTATATCATGAACTGTGTAAAAGAGATTTCAAACTCCCCAGTGTTAAAAGTCATTGGCCTTCCCACAATTTACAAAAGTTAATTAAACCTTTTTTAATCTATGCAAATGCTTTTCACTTTTCCCCAAATGGTGCAAAATTATTTTGACACTTGTTCAAGTTATGCAATTTGCATTTTCAATTTTTCACATTGTGAAACTGTAAATTAAAAAATAATAAACCAATTAAAATCATTTTAGTTGTTTAAATTTGCATTTTTATTTTTGAAATCCCTCAACCATGTAAATTTGTTTTACATTTCCCCTGGGCATGCAAATTTGTTTTACAATTACCTAAGTGGTACAAAATAAAACTTCAACAATGCAAATGTCATTATTTATTTCCTAAATTATGCAAAAATAAAACTTCTTCTCTCATAAATATTTTGAAACCATTACACACAATTCAAGCATGCACAAGTTCCAAATGTTTTTTCAATTTTTCAATATCCATAAGAGAAGTATATAGCCCAAGAGGAGTCTATAATTTAAAAAATAAAAATAAACAAAACCATTTTAATTTGTTATTTACTACCAAGAAGAGGTTATACGGCCATATGGCATAATAGGGGAACTTGTGGATTTAAAAGTAGGGGTTTAAATTTATTTTGTTGTTTTTTACTACAAATACCAAGCTGTATGGCCCATAAGAGGAATAAGGTGAAATGAAAATATATAAATATCATATTTAAAATTATCTACACTTGTCAAGGGCTGTACAACTATAAAATGCCATCAAAGGAATAGAAAACATAAAATAAAAGACAAGAATAGATTTAAAATTCTTTTTGAAGCTAAGAACAAGGTTGTATGATGCTATATAACTTGGAAAAAGAGTAGAGAAATTTTTTAAAATTTTTTTACTTGCAGTGAAGGTTGTATGTCCACATAGGAGGGAGAAAAAAAGGGAGAATTTGTAAAAAAAAATTGAGAAAAAATATTTCATTTTCTTTCTCCTTCAAGCCAAAAGGTCGTATGACTCATAAAGGAGTGAGGAATTTTTAAAAATAAAATTTAGATTTAGTTTTTCATTATTTTTTATCATTGAAAAGAGACCATATGCTTCAATACAATATTATTAAGGGTTTTAAAATTTGAAAAAGAAAAAAAGAAAAAAAAAAATGGATTATTATTTGTCTTACATAAAATGATAAAAAGGTCATATGATTTCATGTGAACTTGGAGGGTTTAAATTTTTCAAAAGCAATTGATGATCAATTTTGGGTTTTTTAGCATGAGTTGATTTAACAGTGGAAGTGAAATTCTTAAATGAATAATTTAAGCATGATGGTGAAATACGTACAGAGATATTGAAGAGGCATTGGAGCAAATTTACATAGGCAAAATTATGGATTGATAATAGTGGTGATTAGGCATAGAATTTCATTGAGTCATTTTGTCAAACAATTCATAAGATACCCATAGGTCTAAACCAAATGCAATTCATAGGTGTAATTGACACTTAGAAGATGCTAGTTTGATTGGTGGTGAGCCATATCTAGAATGCATCATTTTTTATGGTTGTTACAATCGACAAGTGAAAAATCAAATTTAATGGCCTCACAATGCCCAAATTTGAACGAGACATGGTCTCAAGAATGATTAAAATCCAATTTGGTACCAAGGGTCTTACCATCACTTTTTTTTATTTTGCAGGTGACTTTCCTCAATTTAGTCTCAACCCCTATGAAGAGTGTAGAGAGCCTCCACATCTCTTCTTGTTGGATAAGTTTGATGTTGCATGTGCAGGGGATTGTTAGAAGAGATACACCCATCCTTCACTTTTTAAAATGGAATTTTATACAACTAAATTCATGAAATCTAAAAAAACCTAAAGAGATAAGAAAGCACATAGGGTAAAGTTGGCAGATAGTCTTTCTACATTTTCCCCTTCAAAACCCCAGTTGTCAAGGATCATTGCAGAGATGGAAGGATCTAAATTGAATGCAGCTAGGTCTAATACAAAATGCCAAAAGTGTAAAATTAAAAATTTGTGAAAATCAAAATTTTAAATTCTCCTCAGCAAAAGTGAAAGTGAATAGGCTCTGTCAAAAGCTTTTGGTCTTTTTTGAACCTTGTTATGCAATTTCTAGTTACAAATTTTGTAAGTGCAAGGTCATAAATGTAATTCATGCAAATGAATTATGTTAACTATAAAATTTAGTTACACACCATTACCACATTATTTCTTTATAAATATGAGTGTAAGGCTCATTATATAGGGTTTTTTGGTAGTGAGGCTCTACAAAGATTTTGTCTGAAGAGCTAAACTTTTTTTTCAACTCAATAAAGATCGAGACTGGGAGATTTTTCAAAGATTTGTATTTGATGTTTCTTCATGATTTGTATATTTGTATATGATTCACATATTTATATATCTTTAATTTTAATTTATCTTTGTAATCACTATCAAATTATCAAAAAATGGTAATTTCACATTAAGTATTTCTTTTAGAATCTTTTTGTGTTATTTATATTGTAATTTTCTTTTATGAGTAAATATGAGATAGTTGTCTTTCATTATGTTACCAATAGTAGATAATTATCTCAATGTATGTTTTTTAATCCTAAGAGTGTTTTGTCTTTACCACCCATTAAATCAGAGAGGTTTTCATGAATATAGTGTTTTCCCCTTCTTTGACTATTCTAGTAAGTTTCAAGATTTATCTACCCAGAGTTTCCTTTCATTTTTTCTAGGATTATCATGGTAGCTTTTGTGTTTAACTATCTATAATAATCCCATTCTACCTTCCTCCTTATATTTCTCATTTTCCCCCTCTTTTTTATCATTACTCTCATTTTCCTTTCTAACTCCTTTTTGAGCTTTCTGGTTAAAAGTACAAAACCCTTAATAGAAAATATCTTTTATATAAATAGTTATAAATTTTTCACTAATTTTTTATTTTTGTATTTAAATAAAGGTATATCTAACTACTACTAAGAGAGGTAATTTTTCCTTGCATTCATGACTAACATAAGGAATCAGTTCCCATACTATTAGCCCAAAGTCACCAATTTGTCCCCCTGACAAATTTTTGAGCCAACATACATATGATTCTCTTACTTCATCAGCATCTCTATTTCATCTTCATTCCCAATTTATAATATAATTCAAAAAATCACCTTATTTTATCAAACTAAATGATTCACGTATCTATCACATCGAGGATGTCGCTATTCGACAAAGCCCATGGTATAAAACATAATCCAATTATTAAACATCAAACTTACCCTAAAAACACAATTTTTTGTGAAAATAATTGAATATGTAAACAATCTTTCAAGTATATCTTTTGATACAACACCCTTTACAAATATAATGTAGAAGGAACCCTACTCCATTATGTAATTCAAGAAGAGGTTACTCTCCAAGAATAAGCACATGGGAAATTTGTGGTGGTCATTGTAGTGGACATGCGACTACAATATACAAATGTTTATGTATGGGTTAATTTTGGCCAAATATATAAAAATATGTTATTAATTTTTCTAAAAAGTGTAATCCTTGTCAACTCTATGATGATCTAATCTACTCAGCACTGACTAAGCTCCAAATAGTGGAGTCTCTTTGGGAATTCTCTATGTGGGGATTAGACCTCATTGGTAAATTACCTCAATCACAAGATGGCCATGTATTTATCATCACTACAATTAAATATTTTACCAAATGGGTAAAATCCATGAATCTTATCAATGTCACAGGAACCATTATTTCAAAATTTATCCTTAACCAAATCATTTATCATTTTGGAGTTCCCCATACTATCATCTCTAATAATGGTGGAAATTTCAAAAATAAGGACATGAAATAATTATGTTCCAAATTTAAAATTTATAACAAATTTTCCTAACCTTACCACCTTTAATATAGTGGATAATCATAAGCTACTAAAAAAAATTTAAATAAAATCTTAAAAAAGACTATTCGAGAAACTTGTACTGATTGGCACCTTGGGAGTATCATACTAGCATATGTTCTACCACTGAGATAACACCATTATCACTAGTATATGGTTTTAAATTGGTAATACCATTCTAATTTGAACTCCCATCTTTACATATATCTCTTCATGGTATAATTTCTAATGAAGAATTACATAAAGTTCATCTTCATGCTTTAGTTTTTCTTCATAAACATTTATTTAGTAAAAGTTGTCATTGGTGTCTCGTACTTGTGCACTATCATTTATTTTAAATGAAGCACCAAAATTTTTATGTGGTCATTAGTATGTATTTTATCTTGCTAATGTGATCAAATGTAATTCAATGTGAAGTCTAGTGAGGTATGATGATTTGAGTGATTATAGGTATGTAGCATTAGTTGAACATGGAATGAGGATATTTGTCTTGAGAGGAAGTTCCAAATTGAATATATATTGACAAGATTTCCTATAGGTTATCATGTGAATTTTCATGATATGTATTCATTATGTATCAAGCATGGCCTAATAGATTCTTGAGTTCTACATAAGATATTGGCTCTATGTTGTGGTGTGACAAGCTTGTGAGAAGATGTGTTTGAGCTTGAATGTGAATACTATTGGTATATCATATTAATAGGATGTTTAAAAATGTTTCAACATGTTTTTAAGGCAAATAATCCCTCACAATAACTCCAAAGTTAGGTATTGAGGCTTAGACCTTGCATGAAAAACCTAGCATGAAGGCACAAGCTTGATAGCTTGTTGAGATGAGCAGTGTGAAACTTTTTTGAATAAGTTTGGAATAATGTGAGATTTTTATTATGTCATTTGACATTTGTATTGCTTGTTGAAGATATTACAATAGGTTTCTAAGTGTTTTCAAGATCCAAACATGATTAGAATTTTTAGGCTTAGTATGCATAAAAGACCTAGTATGGCCTAATGAAGGGTCTAGATGAGTTTCTAAGGTGATAGATCACATGTGATAATTTATTGAGTTTTAATATTTTTTTTAAATGGTTTTTACCAATCTTTAGGTCTTTTTTTTAAGGGTAAATTAATAAAACACATGTGTAGGTCTTATGGGCATGCAGAATGAAGAGATGAGAGCCTGAGAAGGAACTTTAGATGCTCATTATCATGTGTGAAAGGTGAATTGGAAGATGATAATTTTGGGATATATTTAAAATTTTCCTAAAATTTTTTTTGAATAATTAGGAAGTGGTTTAAGGGATATATCTATATGAACAAATGGTAAGAAGGTAAACTGGTCTAAAACACTCTCAAAACCCTCTTAATGATCCAATTGGAGAGAAATTGTTATAAATTGACTATAATGGATTGGTAAGAAAATTTTTATGTTTGTATAGTATATATGACTCCATCTGGCATCTCTAGGTGGAATTAGTTTGTCAGGGAAGTGAGTGGAAACTATAAAAATATGCTTGTTTCTGAAGAATTTGATGCTACAAAAAAGGTTGAATAGGTCAATGCATGAAAGTGGTTGTAGGTTTAAGGTCAAGAATTATTATTTTTTTCCATGGTGATATTTTTTAAATTTATATCATATATTTCAACTATTTTTTTCAATCAAATTTACCTATCACTAAACTAGCAAAGAGTGAAATTAGTGAGAAAAACTAGTCAAAGTGAGAATACATTTAGGGATTGGTTGCAGAAGATTAGGAATGGATATAGTTTATTTATTTAATTATTAAATACCTATACATAATTTATATATTTATTATATTATTTTAATATTCATTAAAATGGTGCAAATGGTGTTCACAATATGGCTTGTCTAGAGAGGATGTGATAGTGAAACCCAAGACAGTGAGATTGGTCTTCAAGACCAATGTTGCTATTTAAGCATATTATATGTATATTTAATGTAGTTAAAATTATATAATATTATAATTTTAATTATTTTAAATATATATTTTATGTCCCTACACGTGGTACAAGTCATGTTCACCATGACTAGTTTTTGAGACAGAATGATTGTTCCAGGTGTGCTACGTAAAGTGAAGTGTGTGAGTCTCTATGATAGGATTTAGTGAATATAATGATTATGATGATAATTTTTAAGACATTAATTACATATTAATTATTAATTTAATATGTATATATAGCTTTAAGGTTTTTCTATGTGAAATCCAAAATGACTTATCTAGTTGTGTTTGCACTATGCAAGAGAGGCTTGAGAGATTGGTCTGTAAGACCAATAGTTGACACTAAAGATTGATATATAAATATTTTATGTTGATATATATGTATCATATAAACTATTAATTTGAATTATAATTCATTAAATTTTCCTTTAAAGTACTAAGTATGAACTTATACATGAATATGTTTTGGAGCAAAATGGCAAATCTGTGTAGTCACATTATAGAGATGAGTTTGGGGTGTTTTGATCAGAGTTAAAGAATATATTGAACATGAGGATGTTATATAAATATAAAATGTTAATTTTAATATATTTTTATTCATTATAATTTCATTTAAATATATTATTTATCAAATGTTGTTGATTGTACTTTGGTAGTGTTTGACCATTCTAAGTGGTCATTTTGTAAGAGTTGGTTTGAGGCCTTCTATCTTGTTTGGTGATGTAAAATGGAAATGGTAGTGGCCATGATGTCATGATTACTATTTTTTTTATCTTTTTTTTTTTGATAAAATTGGTTTTTTACTTCAGTTGTGTGAAATAGACTTTCTGGACATATGAAGGGCTAATGGTGAGTAAACCTATTAGCATGGTTCAAGTGGTGAATTGGACATATAGGTGGCGTGGACATAAATGTATGTCATCATGGGTATATTTAATAATTTTTTAAATATTTTTAATAATTTTTGGAGGATAAATGTGTTCCAATTGACTCCAAGTGTAATGTGTGATTAAGACATACTTAATTGCATTAGGTCTCCTTTAGACCTAATGGAGGTTTTGGCCCTTAAGGGACATGACCAACCTATGGAGTGATTTTTTATTGTGTGAAAATATTATTAGGACATATTTCAAGAGTGATACATGTGTGATAAGTATTTGGCCAATTAATATGGGTAAGAACAAATGTTGAGTATTTAAGCAAGTCTTAATTGGCATATTTGAGCTAGTTAGAGGTTGTGAAGATAAGCAAAGAAAAGATCTCTTAGAGGATTATAAGAAGGTAATTAAGGACCATAAGAGGGATAATATGATAATACATTTATGTCTAACAAATTTTCTATAGGTGGATAACCAAGTCAGTTGACCTAATGAGCCTAGAAAATGTTGAGCAAGTGAGCCTAGAAGGTTGTTTGAGAGGGTAGAACGCTAAGGAGAGATGAATGAGGTGTGATACCATTAGAGCTACATAAAAATATTGTTCCAATTATATTACATATAGATTAACTTAGATATATAATAGATATATCTAAAGAATATGTCACCATTTATTGATTAAGTAACAAGCAGTCTTGAGGTGATCAAGCTTATCTTAATTGGGTTGGTGCTTAGTCAAGAAAGGAGTTAGAACTAACTTGTAGGTTGGATATTTTAGAAGTTTCCTTAAATGTTTTGGGTTAGTTTCAAGTTACTTAGTGGTTTGGATCTTCCTTACAAGTTGGAACTTTCTAAAGGACTAGTTGTGTTAGTGCTTGACTAGTGAGGGATTGGTACTCCTTATGGGATTGGTGCCACACTAAATATTATTTCATTGCATATAGGATATTATTACAAGTGGTGTGATAGTGGTTTTTATCCCCCATGATATTTTCTCACATATATTTGGTGTTCATGTATTTATGTCTTGCTTTATGCTTATGTGATTTCTCTTTTATGCATTATTATATCTCTATGCTAGTTTAAATGGTTAAAGAATGATGAATAGAATAAAATGAAATGTTTACACACTAATTCATCCCCCCTTTATTGGTTTTGTTTCTAATAATTGGTATCAAATCATGTCCTTTGTACTAAGATTGATAGCTTTAAGTTTATCTTAGAATCACAAAATGGCTAGGCTCATGAAGGTGAGTTGCAAGATTGATATGTTTATCAACTTATAGAAGAAGAAATATTGGTGGATGGTTGTTGAGTCTTGGCAGGAGTTACATGACAAGAAGGTTTTTGTATCAAAGTCATTTCAAGGTGGTCTACTTGGTCAGCTAGCATGATATAAGGAAGTTATTACTTGGTTTAGGTCTACACCTAGACCTAAGTCCTAGACCCTATTAGGTCTATTGAAGCATGATGAACAATGTAGAAGCAAGTAAGTTATTATAATGTTCTAGTGAGCTCTGATAATCTATCATGTATGTGTTTATCAAGGTTTAGGTTTCAATAATCTTGTTTTTACTTTGAAATAAGATGATGTGAAGTGATATGTATCATCATAAAGAGGTCTACAAGTGAAGGATGAGTTGATCATCAAGAAAGAAGAGTTGAGTTGATTCTATGAAGTTATCATAGATATATTAGAGGTTTTTTAGAAGCCTTAGTATGTTGATGAGAACTATATGAGGTCTATTTGATCCTTCATAAGGTATAAAGGTATGATCATGTATCCTTGTTTTTGTGTGTATATTTTTTAATCTTATATATTTTGAGATGGAAAGATCTAATAGAGGAGCTATGAGAAGGAATATTAGTTATAGATTGGTCTATAAGACTAATGAGGATATGAATATCCAAGAATATGACTATGCCTTATGGGCATAGACAATGATGAGTAAATTCATTTTGGATAATGATGTAGGTGCTTAAAACTTTTGACATGGATGGCATGAATGAGGTTTTCAAGACTTCATGGGACACTAAAATAATGATAAAATAGTGAATATATATGATAACTATAGAGTTGATTTCTTTGATTCATTACCATGTGGATTAAAGTCATCTTGGTAAATGTTAGAGTGGTATTAAGATCCTATAATGCATGCGAATAATGTTTAACAAGAAGTCTACAATAGAGAATGAGGTCTCATATACCTATTTGATAGTTTCATACATGGATAGTGTGATGAGCTAATCTGAGTCATGATGGTTTGAGAAACATAAAGAGGAATTCAAATTGATCATTTGTTCTAAGAAAGCATAAGAGTCATGAATTGGTCTACAAGACCAATGATATTGTGAAGACTTTAGAAGTGTTGTTGACAAAAGAATGTTATTCAATGGATGTCAAGTATAAAGAGATAAATTGTGTTTTATAAGTTCATTAGATAAGTAATCTGGAGATGAAAAGTTTTATCAAAGGATCTTGACAATGATTATTAAATTTGATCCATTAAGTCATTCTTGAAGAGTATCATGAGGTTTTAGTGATCTATATACATCAAAATGACATGATATAAATTATACATGATGATAGGGGGAGCTTATGATATCTATGATCTAAAGTATAAAGTAGATTGAGGTGTACATGCCATCAAGATTAAAGGGGGCCTGATCAGATGCTTCATTTATTCCTGGAGTAGATCAAAATAGTCAAGGTACTAGGATGAAGCAAACAAGAAGGTAATTGATTTCTTCAGTATAATAAATGAAGCCCTATGTTGTTTTGGACAAACTTGAAATAAAATCATGGTCTTAGGGGGGATATTTTTTATTTATGATGAATAAATTGTCTACTTTAGTGGATACAAGCCTAAGGTGAGGTAAACTTCAGTTTGGATTGATCAAAAAGAGATATTTTAGTAGTAATTCATCATGTTCAAGTCTAAATATCAAGTGGTAAGGTATGAATGGGTTCAATTAAGATCAAGAGTATATGATGATCTATAAGAAATGTTTGTGGATTCATGATAGTCATGTGTCAAGTTGATAAGAAACAGGTCAAGTTGAGAGTAAGCATCTTAATCACTCTAAAGATAAGCATTTGGTTAGTAGCATTTTTGAAGTTGGAGTGAAGAGATAATATGGTAGCCATAGAGACCTTTTGTCATTAATTTCAAAGAGGGGAGAGATTATATTGATGGAGAGGTTATCTAGATTAGTTATTTTTTGGTTTACCATCAATGAGGTTTGTCATAAATGATAAAGGGGGAGATTATTTCAAGTTTTCATTAATGTCATGTATTTTTGCACTATCATTGATGTCAAAGGAAGAAAAATAAGGTGGATATGGTCATTAGTATGTGGTTGAGCCTAATAATGTGATAAAATGTAATTCAATGTGAATCATAGTGAGGTATGATCATTTGAGTGATTATAAAATTATGAACTAAAATTATGTGTAGATCTAATAGTAGATGCACTTCATCCTAGCATAGATCTAAGATCACATGATCAAATTTGGGTTTTCACCTTTTTATTTTTTAATACCCTAGTAAATTCCTACACATAACAAGAAAAAAAATATAAAATTCAAAAATGGGGGGATGAGGAAGTGGGAATGGTTGAGCTACGTAAGAACCATATTATATTGAGTGCCAAGTACATAGACCCAAATAGGGAACTCAATATGATGTAGTTATCCCTCTAATGTTTGTGTATAACTAGAGAATATGTGAGATGTATTTAAATGATCTTCACCTAGTCTTACTTCTTGGTCAAATCATGCAATCTAGATGTGATATGTATAAACTTCAAATAAATGTAGAAATTGAGCTTGTTGTAATATGAATTTATTTATAATATTAGTGCCAAAGTGATAAGTGCTAGCTGTAAAATGCCTTAATGAACCATTTAAATTTAAGACTCACAATTTTTAATTATAAAAACCAATTAATGCACAAACTAACTCAAACAAGCATAAAACATTTATAAAAATAGATCTAAAATAAATGTGCATCGAAAAGAGTTCTAAAACAAGTGGTGGACAATACTAGACCTTTAGAATAACATATTAGAGCATTATTTTCTAAATAAGGCACTCATTTCTAAAAGAATAAAATAGTAAAATGAGAGACAAGCAGGACCAAGGATCCCTTTGAATTAGATAAGGACTGACAAAAAATTGAAACTTTGACAAATATAGTGAAATAAACATGAATGAGTGATTAATAAAAAGACATATGAATACAAAAACATGCGGCAATGGGATATTAATTTGACATCAAGAGATTTCAAATATAAAAATCCATAAAATACATAATATCTATGTTTCCTTGATCTAATTTGGGTGTATACATTTCCCCCCATTTATTCCAGTAATGCAATAAAATGAAAGTACTAGAGTAAAAATAAGAAATTCCCTTCTATACTTACCTATGTACCAAGTGCTTTCTTGAAAATAGATGTGGCATTAGTTTGATGTGATCAACCCACACAAATAGAAGATGTCATCTAATCTTGTTTTCTTCTTGCCCATAGAATTCAAAAATAATTGGAGTGATTCTTGTGAATATGAACCCATGATGTGGAGTCCATTTGCTGAAAAAGAGTAAATAACTATGATATGAGGAACTAAGTTATGTTTTCCCCTAATATTTTATGGTTAAAAATGTGCTAGAAACCAAATGTTGTTTAGCATCAGCCGCACATAACTCAATATATTGGATTTTGGTGTAAATGTTATTGAATAAACTATTGTAAAGGGATATAAGATTCATTATGGTGTAAAAATAGTGTAAGTATAATTCTAAACTAAGTCTAGTGTAAACAAAATTTAGAATTGAAAGATTTTTTATTCCTTCTATAGAATCTGGTGAAAAAAATAGTATATGATAACATGGGCCATGCAACATGCCCCCAATTTTATAACTTATCAAACTAAATCACATAATCTAAGTAAAATTTTAGAATTCTAAGTAAAAATGTTGTGTTTATACAGACACATATGGTTTACATGCCCCCACTATGATAACCTATGTAAAAAAACTTAGTAAAACTATATATAATGTGAGCATATACCATGTACATACTCTATTTTTGATGACCATCTATCAAAAATATGTAAAATCTCTATGTAAAAATTATAAAATATTTTAGTAAATTTTAATAAGCTTTAGCAACTTGAAATCACTTTTCTACATGAAGTGTTGACATCATCACTCTATTTAGACAAAAATGCTTTGCATTATAGTTTGAATGGAGTATACCTATCTGAGCTATAAAATTTAAGCCAAGTCTATAATAAACTAACTAAAACCTATTGTAGACACTATTTATGAATTATATATCACCTTAGTCTTATACACTTGGTAAATGTAGACCTTGGTTATTCCTCTCAGTTATAAACTTTTTCCACTAGTGAAAGGCTCGCATCTGCTATCTCTTTATGCTCATTGCTTATCTCTTGGTCTGACCAATGTCATTATAATGACCCAAGCCTTATATTTTTCCCAAAATATCAAAAACATGTTTATCTTCCATTTTTAAAAGCTATGGACATGTACCTTTTTTTCCTTCTCAAACACTTGTGTCCTAGTCAGATGCCTACATCAATGCAAGTGTCCTTACCCAATGCAAGTGTCCATTTCCCTAAATTCATTTAAATTTCAAATGAAATGTATAATTATGGTCAACATAAGTTCTTAATTTTAATATATTATCCAAAGATATTGAAATATATATAATATCAATCCTCATTCATTCCTCACCTAGCATGGACCAAACAACTCACAAGGCAATTTACCAGAGGCATTCAATCAAGCACTCAAGTGAGCAAAGTTTCCATATTCTCTCTTATTTTCATATTGATCATTGATATAACACATTTAAAGGTCTAAATTACTAAATGAGCATGCCATGATTTCTATTTTCTAGGTTATAATCTAGGTCATTTTTATACTTTCTTTCCATATATTACACCCTTGTGCACAAACAAGCCAACACATTAGGGGAGAACTACAACATTTTGAATCCCTCTTAAAATTAGTGTCTATGTAGGAATCACCCAATGATAAAAGGGTCTTTAAGGTTAGTTTGACACTTTGAGTCCATTAACCCATTTTTCCCATAGTCATTATGAAGATGAAAAACTAGGTTTTCTATATTCGATAAAGATCAATAACCCATGATCTAGATCTAAGCACACTATAGTAAAGGTGACACAAAACCCAAAATAGTTTAAGTGGTCACATATATTTTTATCAAGTATTCTATACTATATTCTTGCATCCCAATTAGACAATATCATCAATGCAACCATCTTATGTTGATGCAATTATTTGCAGCTACAGAGGGCATTTTTCCAAAATTTGATGACTGATTCAAAATCTAGATCTAGTTTATTTATAGCCTATTCTAAATCCATATTTGGGTTAGCATCAAAATCAACTAGGTATATTAATTTCATTATCATTTTAATATCTATCATAGTTTTAATTTCTATTCATAGCATATCTTAGCATAATAAATTAAGTATATGTTTTATCTAGGTTTTGAAATTAATTATCTTGTCATAGAAATAGTTTATTGCCATTATGCCCTAGGATATCTCTAAACCCTTTAACCCTATATTTCCTTATCCAAATATAGGGTTAAACATTTAGTGAACTTGATTCGTGTGAATGAAAAAAATATGTGATATATGATTTTCAACCCCTAGGGTTTCAGCTTACTATGATTGATTTTTAGATTTGAAACTTTACCTTAGGGTTTTAAACACCTCTAGTTAAAAAGGATGTGCATATGCTTACAACTTTATTCTTATTTTACTGACACATTTTGGATTATAAATAGCTCCATTTCAAAAAAAAATTATAGGTATTTTCTACTTAGGTTGGTATACTCAAAAACCTCTTTTTATTCACCAAAATTCAATACGAATTTTTCAATTTTTATAGTTTACTATTTTAGTAAATATTGACATACAAAGATAATTGTGTAATTATTTTGTAATTAATTTCTAGATTTCATAAAAAATAATATTTTATTAAAAAACCTCTCTTAGATCTTAGAAATAAATTCTTATTTTTTAAAAATTATTAGTTCTTTATTGGGAATATTCTTTGGTTTTGCCTATGAATCATTCCACATTGTTTGGCATTTTTATAATTCATAATAGATCAAATTTAAAATTATGCATAGGTTTTTAATAATTATGTTGATATAGACAAAAAAATTGTTTGCCGAAATAGTGTATGTTTTTTTTGAATTTAGGATTTTACTATTTTTAATAAATTTAGACCTACAATCTGTACATTGTAGTTTTTTTTCCTTAATTTTTTAGGTTCATCTCCTTTAATTTTTTCTAGAAAAACCTATCTCATATTTTCAAAAAACTAAACCAAAAGTCTAAAAGTTCTATATCTTTATTGTATCATGTTGGAATGTTACCTTTTATATGTCTCTTCTTTCTTATCCTCATATCAGCTTTTAGAATATTTAAAATGGATAAAAAATAACTTTTTATTCCTCTTAACCCTAAGGAGGATGATAAATATTATCCATTTAACTAGGACCATGTTATCACTCATTCAGTGGGTAAGGTAGATGGTGTATGTATGCATATTCAAGCTGAGGTACTTAGGGTTTGTGCTTGGGAAGCCTTAAAAGATCAAATCATCCTTGTGATAAAGTTAATATAAAAGTTAAAAAATAAAAATAGATACTTTAGTTTAAATATCACATTAATATAAAATCATATTCCATATGCCAAAAATCCAAAGCATGCTAGTGTTAATCATGTATTTGCGTCTTCATCTACCAATATTGTGCCAAACAAGGTTTCTTATCCAAATGAAAAACTAAAACATAATACATCTAGAAAAAGTGACCAAAAGGATACTAAGAGTCCAAATTAAATCTTAAAATAAATTATTCAAAACAAAGTGATCAAATTACCTCCTCCACATACTATAAGGTAATCCAAATACTATTGTGCATATCATAGAATGCATGGGCATCATACAGATTTTTTTTTTTTTGCATTAAAGAATAAAATACAAAGTCACAAAGGTAGTGGTGAACATATCATTAATACATCAACCAATAACACTACTCACATTATGATTACCTCTCCTAAACCACAAATACCAGAACAAAAAATATGGTTACCAAAGAAAAATTCATAGCAAAAACAATTGCAAATGCCAAACATAAAGCAAGAAATTTTTCAAAAGGAAAATCTAGAGAAAGACATGCCTACAAAATCAAATGATACAAATATAATTTCCAAGGATCCAAACATCATATTTATTCCAAATATAGATCAATAAATAATTAATTAAAAAACTACAAAGTCTATGATTTCATCCTCAAATATAGAAGTCAAGGAGCAAATTACATATTTTCCTAGTGTGCAGTAAAATATATATGACTCTTATATATGCCATAATGAGATGAAAAATTTTGACAATGATGAACATACTAAAGAAAAATAAAATTTCAAGAAGGAAACTCTAATCTATGGTGAAGTTGGTTTTTCATACACAAATGCTCAGAACTTTATATCACAAGTTCAATAACAACCCAAGAAGTTACATTTTTATTATAACAATGATTACATCGATGATTATGATCCTAATAACATATAATATTGGTATGACCATGAAGATATTTATTATTTATCATATTAAAATGACACACATGATACAAATCCTTCACACAAACATCTCCTTTATGAGTGCATTAGCTCTTGGTAGCACTTTTTTTTGCACATCTTTTTTACACATCATTTTTGAATATTATGTAAAATACCAAAATAATAATAATAATGATTCAAAAATCAAAAACTTTTTTTGAATTTACTTTTCTTATTAGCTCCTTGGCATCTATGTTTTTAGTTCCATGTCAGTGGATTATTTATATATAAACGTGTTTCATGCATATTTTGAGTGTGATACAAGCATGCATAGATATATGATCTATGCACTTTCATATGTTGGTCCTTTCCTATACTCATGTCATATGGACATTGTGGGTATCCACTTCTTTAATCATGATACATATAGGTTATATCATTTTATGGTCATTTTACATTATCATGTTTGAGATAATGTATTTATACATGCATTTATCCATGCTTATATATTTTTTAGTGTATTTGATATGCTATTTACTTAATGTTTTTTCTAACACATATGATCTATGTAATATTATTTTATATTTATGTTGGTTGATTATCTTTTCATTCATGCACTTCCTTGAGTGTCTTGCCTTATTTTATATATATATATATATATATATATATATATATATATATATATATATATATTGATCATTTTAATATGCTCCATTATTTTTGGCCACCATGCCTTTGTTTATATCTTTGGCATGTGAATATGCCATTGTTTTTGGTATGCACACTTGATATTTCATTATTATTTTTATGTAAATTTGACTAAGTCATGTCCCTTTGATTATGTAGTATTTGAACATGCTAATTATTTGAGTTCTCCTTGAACCATTGCATTTTGACATGATTTTGATTTCTATCATGTGTGTTCTTGGTTACTTGTTGAGCTTATATTATTAATCTCTATATGTTGACATGATCTATATCATGCATCTTATGCCTTGATGTGATCACATTTAGCATACTTCCATGATATATCTACCTAGACATGTTCCATATATATGTTACATGGTACATTCATAGTTTACATGGTTATCTTATCCTTTTGAGGTAAGGTCACTACTAGTTGTTGCTTTCCCTCACCTCAAAATGGGGGAAATATTAGTGGGGGCATTCCATAGAGGCATAGATTCCACATTAATTTATATATTCAGCTTCTAGTGGGGTATGTTTTGAAAACATGTTCTCCACATTTTTCATAATTTTAGATTTAGTAACTGCATGTTTTTGAAACATGCTCTCTACACTTATTTAGTATTTAGCATACCTAGATTATAGTGGGGGCATATTTCGGAAACATGTCCTCTACATTGGAACTTATATTAGTTTATTTAGATTTATCCATAAATAGTA
The DNA here is from genome assembly GCA_037957365.1 of Torreya grandis. NCBI lineage: Eukaryota > Viridiplantae > Streptophyta > Pinopsida > Cupressales > Taxaceae > Torreya > Torreya grandis. The sequence goes on along the minus strand of JARHVA010003032.1, from coordinate 1,952,345 downwards.
GGGGAATGTCATTATAATCATGTCCTCTAAACTTGTTCAAATTCTAAATTGGCCAAATTCATAGTTATATGATTAGATACACATTTATGGTAGAATTTTATACATTGGTACCATTGTTATACATAGTTATAGCATGAGACATATTTAAGGTGAATACGCTATACAGTGTAATTTTAATATTAATAAAATTAAATTAGTTTCACATTTTAAATACTTTTATGGACTATTATCACCCACTAGGTTAGATTTTTATAGACTGTATTAAGCCATTCTACCAGTAATGGGTTTGATTTTTGGTATGGTTAAAGTGATTAAATCACTCAATATTTCTAATTTAGAGGTTTGACTTGATTATATCATCCAACCACAACATATTTATAGTGTGATTTTAATTGGTTTACTCACACTCATAAGGTTATAATCATGATTGGGTTGCATGATTGAGCTAACTTCAACTATCGAGTGATAACTCACCTTTAGCTTCAAGGTTAGAAGAAACTTTTGTCATTCAATAGTTCTATATATATATATATATATATATGCACTTTTTATATTTATATTTGTCCTAATATCATATCTAATTCTTCATAATGATATATATTTCATATTTTCAAATCAAAATTTCAAAAGGCAAGTTGGTTACATTGATATGCAGGTGTACTCCTAAACCTTGCTCTCTTTTAATTTCAATAATTTTAAATGATAAAAAACTCTTATTAAATGCACTAATTATATAATTTTAAATGACTAAAAATTCTTATTAAATTCACTAATTATATATTATAACATGTTCTTAGATTTAGGTCAGTCACCAGTAAATCACTCAAGTTGGGCTCATGCAAAGGCAAGGTGTGATATACACACCTAGGTACACATTTCTTCTCCTTTAAACCATAATTTAATTACTAGATTAAAAGGGGGAAATTTATACACTATTTATGAATTATATATCACCTCAATATTATACACTTATAAAATATAGATCTTAGATATTCCTCTTATTTATATACCTTTTTTGCTACTAAAAGGCTCACATCTACTATCTCTATTTGCTCATTGATTATCTCTTGGTCCAACTAATATCATTTTTATGACCTAGGAATTATATCATGTCCAAAATGTTTAAAACCTTATTATCTTCCATTTTTTCAAGTTTTAAACCTATACCTACTTTTCTACTTCCCAGACACTTGTGTCCTAGTTAGATGCCTACGTCAACACAAGTGTCCTTACTCGATGCAAGTGTCTAATGCCCTAAATTTATTCAATTTTCAAATGAAACATATACCTATGGTTAGCCTAAATGATAAAATGCAATATATTACCCAAAGGTATTGGTATATATATAGGACCAATCCTCATTCGTTCCACACCTATCATTAACCAAATAACTCACAAGGAAATTTATCAAAGGCATTCAATCAATGACTCAAGTGAACAAAGCTTCCCTATTCTCTCTTATTTCAATATTAGTCATAATTAAAACACATATATAGGTATGAATTAATTAAGGATAATGCCATGATTTCTATTTTCCAAGTTACAAGATAAGTCATTATTGTACTTGATTTCCACATATTACACCCTTGTGCACATATAAGCCAACACATTATGGGAGAACTACATCATTTTGAGGCCCTTTTCATAGTAGTGGATATGTAGGCATCACCCATTGACATAGAGGTCTTTGGGGTTAGCTCAACACTATGATCCCACTAACCTATTTTTACCATAGACACTATGAAGATGAAGAACTAGGGTTTTTTTATTTGATAAGAAGCAACAACCCATGATCTAGATCTGAGCACACCAAAGTGAAGGTGACACAGAGACCATAATATTATAGGTGGTTGCATCTAGTTTCATAAATTATTCCATATTATACACCTACATCTTATTTATGTAATAGCATCAATGCAACCATCCCATGTCAATGCAAGTGTCCACAACTACATAGGGCATTTTTCTAAAATTTGGTGATTGATCCAGAATCTAGATCCAATCTATTTAAAGCCTATTCTAAATCTAGATATGGATTGGCATTAGAATCAACTAAGTATCTTTTTTTCATTGTCATTTTAACATATATCATATTTTTACTTTTCATTGATATCTTATATTAGCATTAAAAAATTAGTATATGTTTTATCTCAATTTTTTAATTAATTGACCTGTTATAGAGATGGTTTAGCACCTTTGTGACCTAGGATATCTCTATCCCATTTAACCCTAGATTCCCCTAATATATATTTTAGGGTTAAACAACTAATTAATTATGTTAATGTATGAAATACCTATGTCATGTTGTGTTAAAAATTATGTATAGTCTATGCAAATCCTATGAAAATTATAATGTATTGATCAAAAATGTATAGATTAAATTATTTTAAGTCATAATTGAGAGTGTATTGGGTAGTCTAAAGTATAATATGAGTCAAATTATAATGTATAATAATAGTGTATTGATTCAAATTTACTTTGTGTATCTAAATTAGTAAAAATAGTGCTTATATATGCCATTATTTTGGTGATAGGGATGAAATTGGTGTAAATAGGTTGAACTAAAATTGATAGTGGAGGTAGTTATAGTTATTCACTTAGTTGTTATTACATAATGTTTATGATCAAATTTTAGCATGAAAAAGTGATTGAATGTCAATTGATACTGATATGGGCTCCCATACTAATAGTTTATTTATTATGGAAAAGTAAGGTATGCATGATCGAGGTAATAATAAGGTCAATATGGGATTATAATTTTTGCAACATGGACAGTGTGGTGACCACCTTTCATGTCAAATAAATTATATTGGAAATGGAACAATGGTTTTAAATATATCAACCACTTAGTTTTAGAAACTCAAGATCATGGCGATGCCAGGGCATACCTTAGGAAAGTGGCATATGGAAAAATAAATATATATAATTTTTAAAATTAAAAAAAAAAATCATTTAAAATTTTGAAAATAGAAAATTTGAGCTTTGAACAATGAAAAAGCCCCAATAGAGAGTTATTTCCTCTAGTTGGTTCAAGGAGGTGGAATCCCTAATTCATATAGAGGAGAAGGTTGGATTGGTAAGTAACTCAAAAATCCTCATAATTTGTTGAAAAACATTAGTTAGGTCAATTTTGGGTAATTTTATGGACTATATAATGTTTTGGTGACTTTATCATGGCCCTGTCCTAGTTTGGACGGTCATGTCTGGGTATGTTGCATTATTATCTAGTTGGAAATGTTATTTTCCAATGCTACCATCCTTTACGGTGAAACCTAGTCTCAATGTTATTCAACACCAAACAACTATGTTGTGTATGTATTTTATTAATTTATGGACCTTACATTATCTAGTTTCTAATTTTTTATTTTTTTATTTACTTGTGTAGGAGGATATGCATTGTAAGGAGTTTTGATGAGGTCAGATGATGAAGATTATCTATAGACTAACCTTGACTAATGAAGAAAGATCTATTTTTGAGAGTGTTGACCTCAGTTACATGGGTTAGTTAGACCTAATTCCATGTAATGTACATTCAATGACCACATTCAATATATGTTTAGAGGATATGTCAATTGTATGTTACTAATACTAGGGTTTTATTACAAAATGGTATGGGGCTAGGCCTCAAGGATTGTGCCCACATATTATTGACATGTATACCTCTTGGATGACATGAGTGCAATGACTCTAATGTTGTACTATCTTTGATTATTTTGTTTGATGTTTTCTGTGTGCATAATTTCCTTATTATTTTTTTGGATTCATTCATAACAGTGGATGTTGTCCATATCATACATGATGCACACCATTATATAGGATATAGAGTACCATGGTACCATGTGTTCTTAGGGTTATACCATGTTTGCACATCTTTATAGATATATTTATAAGTTTGCATGTGAGGATTTCAATGGTGACATTAGCTCAACCAATTTTTTACATTGTCATGACTATGAGCATATAGTGGTCACTCAATCGGTGAGGATACCATAAACTGATTGAGCACATCCATAGTTATTTGCATTGGGATGAACTACTACATGGTAGGTCTAAGATCAGAGCACTATGATTACAGGTAGATATTAGATGAGTTGACTGATGAATCCTTTGTTTGGAGTCTATATAAGGTTTTTCTAAGTGGCTAGAGGATGGAGTATAGCTAGGCTAGATCTATGTGAGTTGTTGGTACAATGATCTATGGCCTAATCTTTTTGAGTGCTTTCAATATGAGATAATAACATGGTAATTCAGGGTGAAGTAGGTGTTTAACTCTAATTTATATGTGGGTATTCTTTTAATGGTTAGGGTTAAGGATATAGAAATCATAGGGAACAAGGGTGAATATCATATCTACAACAATTTAATTAATGTCTTAAACTTAGATGTAGCATATGTTGAATTTATTATTTGAGATAAGCTATTAATGGAAATTAAAAATATGTTAAATATAAAAATGACATAAAATAAAGTACTTATCTATTTTTATGCTAATATAGTGTTGAATTTATTACATGTAGGAAGTAGGTAGGAAGTAGATTCTAGATCAATTGTTAGATTCTAGATCTGGTACCTTTGACTTCATAGACACTTACATTAGCCTAGGATAATTATATTGATGTTAGTGTCTACATTCAACACTAGTGTCCTCTATGGAATACTCACTTAAAAAATATGTGACCACTTGGATGCTTATGGGTTTAGCTTCACCTTCACTCTGGTGCATTTAGATCTATGTCATGGACCATCACTCCTAGTGAAATTTCAAAATCTTAGCTTTACATCTTTAATGTGACCTTGGGAAAAAAGGATTAATGGCCACATGATATTGAGATAAACTTCAATGACTCCATTATCAAAGGGTGATTCTTACATATCTAATACTCTAAAAGAAGGCCTCATACTCATGTAGTTCTCCCCTATATTATGGTGTATCTATGAATCATGCAATGTGTAAAGCAAGTACAATAGTGACATACATTATAACTTGAAAATATGACCTTATGAATACTCATTTAGTAATTAAAATATGTAGTTGGATTGTTCCTTTGACTAATATTATAATAGGGTAGAATATTAAATCTTTTGGTAACTTGAATGCTTCTTGAGTGCTCTTTTGGTTTGCTTTGTAAGTTTCATAGGTGAGGAATGAATGAGGGTTGATATTGTACTTATACCAATCCTATAAAGATATAACTCACATATAATCATTTAAGTTGACCATTGTAATGCATTTCATTTCCAAATTGGATGACTTTAGGGCACTAGACACTTGTGACAAGCAAGGACAATAATGTCTATGTTACTATCTAACCTAGACATTGGTGTCCAAGGAAAAGGAGAGTAGACTCAAGCTCAAAACATATAAATATGTAAGATAAGTACATTTTAAGCATTATAGGTAATATGAGATGTTTTTTCAATCAATATAAGGTTAGTAAAACCAAGAGATAGATCAAGGGGCATAAGATAAAGAAGATGCAAGGATTTTAGAGGCAAGGCATGTGTATAACAAAGAGGAATAACCAAGGTCATGAGTTTTCCAAGTGTATAAGACTGAGGTACTATATAATCATATAATATCATCTACATTTACCCCCATTTAATTTAGTAATGAAATTTCTAGTTTAAAGAAAAGGAATAAGTACATGGGTGTGTATACACACCTTATCTTTACTTGAGTTGAATTTGAGTGTTTTGCTAGAGTTGGGTTTGAGTGATTTGTTTTTGACTAACCTAAAACCAAGATAATTTTACATTTTATAATTAGTGTCAATAATCTTAGTTAAAATTACTTGAAATAGATTAAAAATAAAAGAGCAAGGTTTAGGAGTACACTTGTGTGTTGATGTATTTTGTAAAATATATATCATTGTAAGGCTCTAAAATTGAGACTAGGATAAATATAGATAATTATTTTAAATTGCATATATCCAAGGATATATATATATATATATATATATATATATAGAGAGAGAGAGAGAGTTTAGAAGGAACATACCCCCAACTTTAGAGAAAAAGTGAGTTTCCACTCGGCAATTAAGATTAGCTCAACCATGCAACCCAATGATACTTGTAACCTAGTGAGTTTGGATGATCAAGTTCAAATGAAAAACTTGGAAATATTGAGTGATTTATTCACCCTAACCATACCAAAATTTAAACCAATTACTATAAAATATTAGCTCACTAAATTTTGTAAAATTTTGTTGGGTATCATTACATGCAATAGTTTTAGAATCTAAATTTAATTTGAATTCAATATTAGGCACATGTTGCATAATGTATGAACCTTAGATTTGACTCATGTTTAAACTATGTGTAATAATTGTACCATGTATATAATTTTTCCATAAATATGTATCAAAATCATATAACTATGTACTCTACCCAATTTATAAAATTGTGTAAGTGTGGAGGACATGATTTTAAATCATTCCCCCATTATGTATGGATAAATATGAAACTAATATAAGTACCAATATGGAGGACATGTTTCCAAAACATGCCCCGACTATAAATTGGAGATGCTAAAAACTAAGTAGGTGTAGTTAACATGCTTCCAAAACATGCCCCTATTAAATCTATGAATTATAAGTACCATGATAAATTCATGTGGATAACATGCTTCCAAATCATGCCCCCACTATAATCTAAAAACTATGAATGTGTGGAATCCATGTCACCATGACATACCCCCACTAAGTCTTCAAATTAGTGTAAGTAGCATACACTATGTGAGTATGGAGAACATGTTTCTAAATCATGCCCCCAATGTAACCTATAAAGTTTGGATGAGTGGAAATAATGTCATAATGACATGCCTCCACTAATATATCCCCCATTTGAGGTGACATAAATATATTACATGGTATTTATCTCACCTCAAAAGGGTAAGACAACTATAAATCTATGAATGTAACCATCTAACATATAGAAGGAAATATGTCTAGGTAGATTTAACATTAAAGCACATAGAACCAATGTGATCACATGTAGGCCTAATATGAATGATAAATATCATGGAAATGTCTAGATAATAATAGTAAAAGATCAATAAGCAAATAAAGATGCATAGAAGAGCACTCAAAATTAAATCAAAAGGTAATGGTCCAAGGAGACCACAAACAAGGGGCATGTTTAAATGCTACAAAATTGAATGGACATGATGCAGTCAAATGTCCATAAAGGAAATTAATGACATATTAAAATTTCCATAGAATGCAATGACATATTCAAATGTCCAAGAAAGTAATTATAATAATATGGGCCACATATAATGGAGCATATTCAAAAGCTCAAAAAAGTAAGACAATAGAAAGTCAAAACACTAAAGGAAGTATGTAAAGGAAAATCATAAACAACCATCATAAATATGTCATAGTGTCCCATGGATATATTGTGTTATCAAAAAATGTCAATTTCATAGCATATCAATTACCCTATGCAATGTATAATCATGGATAATAGTCATGTGTAAGTACATATGTAATTACAAACATGATAGTGTAGAGTAATCATCAAATTATATAACATGTGTATAGTAAGATCAGAGAAGATGGATGCCCCTAATGTCATGATGATGTGAGTATAGAGAATTCCCAATAACCATAAGTGTATCATGTATTTTTGTATGCCTGTGTGTGTGTGTGTGTGTGTGTGTGTGTGTGTGTGTGTGTGTGTGTGTGTGTGTGTGTGTGTGTGTGTGTGTGTGTGTGTGTGTGTGTGTAGGAGTAAATGATATGTTGGTCCTCAACATGAAACTAACATATAAATCCCAAGGAGCCAATATTACATGTAAATGTCAAAAAAAATTATGGTTTTTTGAATTGTTTTTTTTATTTTTTTGGTATTTTGTGAAAAATAAAAGATCATCCTATGATCTCATCCAAAGGATGATCATATTTATCTCCCCATTCAAAACTTAGTGTAATAAATTAGTGGTATTACCAAGGAACATTTATAGGTGCAATATATGTCATTGTAGTTCTATGATGCTCGGCTTATGTATAATTAGAATCTAGGGTCTTGAAGTACAAATAGAAGGAATATGGGTTATTAGAACACATATTTATGTATTCTATGGGTTCTTTGGAATAGTAACAGTATGAACATTTTTAGGTGTTTTGGATATCTAAATATGGTACGTAGAAGATGAGTATTTCATGGAACCCATTAAGTATTTCTAATATAAAGGTCTATCAAGTACTATCCACCTGATAAAGGGGATTTTTTGGTGCTTACCCTTTTGTGGTGGATTATCCTTAACATGTTTGATAATTAATTGCCTAGGTATGAATTTATCTTGTTCAAGAGGATGCTCATATGGAATACCAAAAATTCTAATTAACCAATTGGCATTAATGTAATTAACACACCCATGCACTATAAAAGGTACTTCTCAAAGAGTGTGTATTCAAGGTCATCCTAATAACATGTAAAAGACACATTTATAAGGTATAACTAAGAAAGTAATAACCACCTGTTTGGGACCAACCTTGAAAGGTAGATCAATCTCACTAATAACCTTTTTAGAGGTCCTATCAAATGATCTAATTTATCTAGTAAAGGGGTGTAAATCATGATGAGTATAACCCAAATACATAATTAATGTCATGGTTCAAACATTTTTGCTTTCAGCATTATCAATCATAACACTATACATGGGGTGTTTATCAAGGTATGCTTGAATGAATAGAGAACTAAGATCAGAGTCATTATCCTTAATTTCAATGTCATCAAAGGAAATAGTGGGTTTGTTAACCATAAGAGGTATATGTCTCATGTAAGTACCAATAACCATATTTATTGGGTGTCCATATATTATGGAGTAGGATGTGTATTATATTCCATTTGAACTTATGGTTCCTTTTTGGAATGGTCTTGTAAAGGATTTTTAATAATTTTTTGTTTATGGCTATCACTAGGTTATGAACTTGATTCCTTTGAAGGATCATCAAATGTAATCTATTGGTCATCAATGAGGTCCTAGATCTTATGCTTTAAAGTAAAATATTTATTTGTATAATGCCTGAGGCCTTGGTGATAGTCATAATAAGCATTTTCATAATATAGGTATAGGTATATTTAAATCAACCTCTATAAGAAGATGGAGAGATATAAGATGGCATTCTAGTAGCCATGGGAGTAATGAAGTAAGAGGCTCAAGTAAACATGTAAATTATCTCCTTGGTGCATTAGATAGGATAATTCAATTAGGTTATTGTGAAACTATTTTAACCATGGTTTTTGTTTCCTTTTTAGGCTCAAGAGGATTTACCTTATAATTTGGCTTAATTCTAAATTTAGTACTAGATGTAGATGTAGTTGGTGGGTTTGCTACATACTTGAGCTTATTTAATGATATAAACTTCATTTCACAATCTTGTACAACATGGCATAAGTCATATAAATATTGAAACTTTTTGAAAAAAATGGACTAATGTAAAGGAAAAAGTAAACTTTGCTTTAATATGTATTTCATCTCTTTATTTGTAATAAGATTGGTAATTTTGGCTAGCATTGTCTTGTATCTCAACACATATTCAATGACTAGTTCATTGGTTCCTTGCTTGATCTTTGTAATTTGATCATATGAAACCTTTTAGGTAATTTTAATAAAAAAGTGTGCCAAAAACTGATCTTCAATAGGTTTTAATGCTTTCATGGATTGGAGAGGTAAGTCATAAAAACACCTCAAATCATAGTCCTTGAGACTCCTTAGAAATAGTTTGGTCAAAAGTTTAACTCAAACATAGTCAAGGAATGTTGTGTAAAAGGTTTGAAGATGTTGTTCATAGTCACCCTTTCCATAATGAAATGTGAACTTAGATACAAAAAATCTAGTTGGAAAAGGGTGCAAATAGATCTCAGGTGTAAGAGGGTTATGCAACACATCTTGTGAAACTATGTCATGTGAAGAATTTGAAACCTTTTGTTCAATGTTTGTAACCTTATCCTACAAGGTTTTTACAACTCTAATGAGTGATTTAACTATAATTCCAATGTGATTTTGATTAATAATTTTATTATTCACCATAGGGGATGGAAACATGTTTTTATTAGTAATAGGCATTAAAATCAGTATATGTGTTGAAACAATAGGTAAGTTTTGAAGATTCATCTTATGTTGAAACACAAGGTAAGTTGTGTTTCAAGGAACAAATGTTGAAACACATAATCCATGTCCCCATTATATGTATTTATTTTTAGTTTGAGATGGGTTAGAGTACACTTTATGAATTCACATTACTAGATGAGGTAGCCTTTATTTTATCTTGTTTGCTTATTTCATCTCTTATAACATATAAAAATGCATCTATTAAGCCCTTATTTTTGTTAAGATGAGTAATCAATGTTTCTTCATATTCCATTTGAAATCATGTTTTTGTACCAAAATTTTCCATTGCTTCACAAATGAAAAAATTTTAAAATTTTAAATACAATACATTAATTAAGAAAAATCAAAAAACCTTAAGTAGCCTAGGGTTTGATGTTTAAAAATTGGGTTCACCAAAATTTTAACCCTAATTTAGATTATGGAATCCTTATTTTGAAGATAGGGTTAAGTATTTAGAAATGATAGGGCACAAGAGTGAATATCATATCTACAGTAGGATAATTAATGTGTTAAACTTAGATGTACCATATGTTGAAATTATTATGTTGAGATAGGCTAATAATGTAAAGTACAACTATGATAGATATATAAATACATAAAAGAAAGTACTTAGTTTTTTATATTGCTAATACAGTGTTAGATATGGTATAAGTGGGAAGTAGGTAGAAATTAGATTCTAGATCATTTTTTAGATTATGGATCTAGTGCCCTTAGCTCTCTGGACACTTTTGTTAGCCTAGAACAGTTATATTGATGCTAGTTTATGGGTTATCTGATAGTGTCCTATATATAATACTAGATGAAATAATATGTGACCACCTAGATAATTCTAATTTTAGCTTCACCTTTACTCGAGTGTATTCAAATTTGGGTCATGGACTATCACTCCTAGTAAAATGGTAAAATCCTAGCTTTGCATCTTCAATGTGACCTTAGTAAAAATGGGTTAATGGGCACACAGTGTCGAGTTAACCCATAATGACCCCACTATTAAATATAACTATCTACATATCCAATACTCAAAAAGAGGCCCTTATACTCATGTATTTTTCCCCTACATGTTGGCTTCTATGTGAATCATGCAATGTGTAAAGCAAGTATAATAATGACCTAGCTTGTAACTTGGCAAATATGACCTTATGATTGCTCCTTTAGTACTTCAAACCTATATTTGGGTTTTTCCTTTGACTGATATCAGAATAGGGTAAAATAGGAAATATGTTGGTAACTTGAGTTCTTCTTGAGATCTCTTTTGGTGTAATTTTTAGGTTTCATAGGTGAGGGATGAATGAGGGTGGATATTATATTTATACCAATCCTATCAGGATATAAATCACATTAAATAACTAAGGTTGACCATTATAATACATTTAATTTGAAAATTGGATGACTTTAGGGCATTAGACACTTACATCAAGCCATAATAGTAACGTCAACATTACTATCTAACCTAGATGTTAGTGTTCGAGGAGAAGGAGAGTATGCTCAAGCTCAGAACTTGTATAGGTGTAAGATAACTACATTTTAAGCATTTTGGTCAAGATAGGATGTTTGTGTCATCAATATAAGGCTGGTTTAGACTAATATATATGCCAAGGGGCATAAGATAAATTAGATGTGAGGCTTGTGGAAGTAAGGCATGTGTAGAACTAAGAGAAATAACTAGGGTCATGAGTTTTCCAAGTGTACAAGACTAAGGTGATACATAATCATAGAATATCATCTATAGTAGGATATACCCCCAACTTCATGGGTATGGGCATGAAGTGTGTGATTTATAGTGAGACCAATTGATATAATTAGGCCATCTATTACATATATTTCCCCCACTACATCATAAAATAAGGATCATATGTTATAGATCCTAGATGTGGATGATGCGAGATGTATTGACACATACACCACATGGTGTATACAACATAGGTGGGCCCCATTATTATTAAGTGGAAGATATGCATTTGGTGATGATTTATTTGATCCCAAGCTTATGAGGGTTGTTTTAGGTATATAATGTTTTGAAATAATATGTTATTTTACAATTTTCTAGTTTTGAATTATTTACTAGATAATAATTAATGTTTTTTCTTTTTATATCTATGAGAATTATTGGTTGATGACTATTGATTCAGCATTATCAGAGTTGAAATGTCATATTCCTAATAATTCCTTATATTATGGGTTTATTGAGAGAGCCACAATAGTTTTTTATGTTCACACAACTTTATTTGATCTATTTACAATAGCAATGGCTTCCTATGTTCAAGTTGTGACAAAGCAAGATGAGTTGAGAGTGGAGGTGGTGAGACTGTGAATACCACCACCAAACCCAAATGTCTTTATAAATACTAGGGTATTAGATGAGTATATATTATTTTGGAGAGAAAATATTGATCTCAAGGGATGATTGGCTATATATGAGGATAGAGAGAGTAGAAAGATCACATTCCCATATACTAGGTGATCATTGGGATTCTAATTGATATAGATAATGTTGATTTGGATGAGGGGGTCCTATGGATGATACTCTGATCATATAGTGATCTATTTTTTATGTCATTGTATAAACTCTTTATTGAATTTTATGTTATATGATAATGTTTTTTATATATGGGTGTCGATTACTTGGCATATTTTAATTTTTATGTATGTATGTAGTATTCTAAACTTTAAGATGTATGTTGTTATTTTGAAATGTGCATGTTAGAATGTTAGTATTGTATCTCTTATGAGATATATCTAAAAATGATGTAGGAACTATCTATACCCTATGTGACCATATGACCAACCTAAAGATAGTAATAACTATGAACCATATTGATCTTATTTTCTAATTGAATTACTAGACTTTGGTTGTAATACCATCATATAAATAGTTATATTATAAATTTTTGTGTTATCTATTGAAAAAAAATATTAGTTTTCATACTATCATTATTGATAGATATTTATTTACTTATAACACAACATTGTTATAATTTGTTTTATCTTTATATATTGGTTATCATTTTTGTTGAACTAGTGGTACTACTTATCTATCATTAATAGGGGCTCTAGAAATATTTTGAGTTACATGTTGGGAAACCATTTGTCCTTGACATGAACATCCTAGGATAAACTATTCATGGTATAATGGGATATATGAGAATGAGTATAAGGAGACATGGATGTCCCTTTCTTAAATGTGATAATACCTATGTCACCATATTGCTCAATTTTGTCTCTGAGTGCACAATAATCATTATCCCAATGACCATTAATGTGATGATAGTTGTAATTAAGTTTATTTATGACTCTATCCAAGTGATATGGTGTATGATATGATTACTAGGAATTTTTATCATCTTAATATCTAATAATGTATGAATAATGTAATGAGGCCTATCTCTAAATGAATCAAATTGTATTATCTTTCTCTTAGTATAATGTGCTTTAATCACTATAAGATTCACTTTTTAAATTGATTTTTACCTTTATTGAGCACTTTAACTTGTGTTTTTTGTTGTATATTTTCCTTTGGAAGAGATGGATTATGTGTTTGAACTATATTGGATGACTATGATGGTAAAAACTCAATATCAAAATATGCCTTTGTATTAATCTGAACAAGTCCCAATTTTTTCTCTAAATCAATAGTTTCATAGTAAATATTTTGACATGACTTATATTTTTTATATAAAAACTATTCCTTAAGAGATAATATGATACCTATACATAATATATATTGTATCTCCAAATATGTTGATTGATAGATTAATTGTTGCATACATGACATAAACCATAATATATAATCACACACTAGCTCTAATTTACCCTAATTCAATGATGGTAATATCTCATATTTGACTCTAGGTCCATTATTTTATATAAAATTCATAAGGAATAATTCCTATAACTCATCATATGTATGAAAAGACACACTAGGAAGTGAATTATGAAACTAATTTAATACACCACCCTTTAAGCTTTTTGGGAACAATTATAATAAAAAAAGACTACCGTTACAACCACTCATAGCTTTTTTGTAATACATGATATGTATATATGGATTTCCACTTCCATTGAGCTTAAGAAGTGTTGTTATCTTAAAATTCCATGGTAATGGTATATGAAATATATTGTGTACTATGGGATCTCTATAGATAACATTCAAATCAACCCAAGAATGATATTCTTTGCTTTATAAAGTAAGTTGATGTACTTTATGTTGTAAATTATAGATAATAAAATATGATTTTATGTGATAAAATAGTATTATACACTTAACAAATCTCACTCATGGATCAACCCTTTGGTTTAGGACCTTCCCACATCTAAAAGACTTATGTTTGCCATATCACAATGCCTAAATGTTTATCCTATAGTCTAACCCTAATATTATAATTAATAAATCACCTATATCCCATAGTTTGTATAAAACCTAATTAATATCCTAATCTAGTAGTTATATATCTTTAGTAGATTTATATCCTCCTAGACACTACCATCTATCCTAGGATACTATCATTGATGCTAGTGTTCCAGGTTTGATGTTAATGCATGAACCTTACAAATGATCGAATTTGAAAATATTTTTACATGTATGGATTAACATATTTTTATTAATTAACCATATTTTGAGAAAATTTTAAAAGGATTGGTATAAATACAAGTAAAATACCATTCATTATAATCAAGTGCACATTTATCTTATACCAAGTAAAAACATCTCTCAAGCTTGAAAAACTATCT
>JARHVA010003032.1:1902500-1932500 GCA_037957365.1 Torreya grandis | reverse complement strand
TATATATAATGGTTAGCTCACTTGAGTAGTATGGTTAAGACCTGGCACCCTCAATAGCCTTGGCACTACTTACCTTTTTTACTTTGATATGGTTACAATATTTGTCTTAAGCAATATTGGTTAGATTATCTAGATTGTGTATACATTTGAGTTGTGCAATTAAGATTTAGCTATCTTGATGGCCTTAGCATAGCTCACTCTTGTACCATATTATGGGAATTATCACCCTCTAATTATCCTCTTCACATCTCTAAGATTCAATTGTTAACCTCTTTTCCCAATGCTTTAGTACAAAAGCATCATTACCAAAGTAAACTACCAAGGGGCAATATGGTTGCATCAACACACAAGTGTACTCCTTAATTATTCTCTTTTTTTCAAGTATTTTATTTATATAATTTTTAGAATATATGCATTAAATACTATTGTAGGTCTAGATTGCACCCTAATTAGAAGCAAAAGTGTTTAGGTCCTAATTCTAAATCTAACTCAACATGGGACTGACAGCCCCAAGCTGTGGGTATCCTATAATGGGGTCAGACCTATAAGATTTTTAATTAGGATAGATCCCCTAATGCATCATTTTAGCTCATTCCCACCACTAAAACCTACTAATGACCAGGGAAAAGGGAGAGAGATAAAGAGGGATAAAAATTTGAAAAGTAAACCTAAGCTAAAGATGGTGATGCACCTAAATAATGGTTGATCCACTCTACTTGACTCTAAAAACACTAATAAAATAATCATAAGGCTAGATCTAATATTCCAAACATCTATCATACATCAGTGTTTCATGAAGAGGTTCACCAAATGATCATAAGCTAAGGGAAATGATGGAGATGTAGAACACTAAACATTTCCTACATAACCAGAAGAACTAGTAACTAGGTGAGATCATGACTTGACAAGGGAGAGAATTCTACCACATATGAAAATCTAACATGTAAATATTATACCAAAACAATGAAACCTAAAAATAGTCTTCTATTTATCTCGAGAGGTTACAAGCTCTATCTTGGTAGAGTTTGGTCATACCCAAGAGAGGGAGTAGAGTGATACTAAGAGGATTACAGAGGGGATCTATTTTTTGGCATAAAAGCCTCTATATATAGCAGAAAGATAGAGTGAAAGATGGGAATAATGTATTGGAGAGTGGATAAAAGTCATCAATGATCAATAAGTGAGGTGGCAGCTCATTGATTACTCTTTGTATGCATGCTTTGATTAATAAATAGACCTTATTTTATACCAATAACCTTCAAGATCCTCTCATTGGATGAGAGATCACAATAGAGATAAGTGTTGTTATGCATGATGATAAAGTCTATTTGTGTGGAATCAATGCTCTTAAATATTACTCCAACCACTATCTCACCACCTTGGGAACCTAAGTCCACTTGATGCGTTCATGAGGATCAAATCCTTGAATCTTGTAACTAACAGTGTCATGTTATGAACAGTGGTTAGTACATACTTTGTCGATGATGAAGCCACATCGATAGATGAGCCCTTTTGCATATCTTCTCCATTTCCATATATATGTTAAATCCTAATTCCTCGTTAAGCTAATTATTTGACTATTTATAGATGGATATGGTAGATACACATGATATTGACTATATTTGTTGATTAAGCTTAAGATTATGCTATTTTGAGATATTAGTATGTTTCTTAATTAGATAATAATTCATGATTGATTAACATGAGTTAGTTTATGTATGCACTTTCATTTTTTAAGCATATTAATGAATTTTTATTGTTATATATTGTTGATTTTGAATATCATGTGATATAACCTAACTACCTATGTGTGTGTGAGTTAGATGCAAGTGAATTCTTCCCTTGAGCACACTAGAGGAAGAGCATCATCGGAGAGGATGATGTAGATGGTGATATCACTATTTAATAGAGTGTTAATGAAAACTTTTACACACCATGATAATTAATCATGTTAGAATGCATTTAAAAATGATTGTTTAAATTGCTTATTTTTATGGTTGTTTAAGTATGTATGCAATAAGAATAAGAGTCCCTTGTGTGGTTGCCTAAAAATTCATTATTATTATAGAGTCAAAAATTAATTAAATTAAAATTTAAATTTTATTTATTATTTATTATTTTATTATTTTATTATTTTTCCTCTAAATTACCAAAATATGATTTAATGCTAAAATGGCTAAATATGAAAATAGAATTTCATAATTAAAATAAAAAAAGAATTGTTTTGCTTTAGAAACATTAAAAATAGAAAAGTAAATTAAAAATAAGAAAAGAATTAAAAGAGATTAAAAATAAATAAAAAGAAAAAGCTAGAAGATAAGTTGGTATCTTTTGCTCTATTTTAAAAATGACATGAAAGAGAATTGTCATAGCTTGGGCATTGGAAAAGAGAGAAAGAAGAACAAAGTATGGAAAGAAGAAGATAGAGGATCAATTAGCGAATTTAATAGTAAGTGTCGTATTAAATTTCATTGTTTTTTGATAGAATTACAATGTTAAACATATATATATATTTAATAGATTGAATCTGTAACAAACTCCAATTGGGGAAAAAGTAGTAGATCTTTAATAAGGAATTATGTTTCCTTTATAATGCTAGATCAATTTTTTGGTTGGGACATTATATCTTCTACCATGGATTTATGTATTTCATTTTTAAATGACTATATCAAGCAATTTGGGGATTTAAGTTCTCTTGCATTTGGGTTCATATAGTTTATCAGATAAATTAAATTAAGTGGTATGGATAGTATAGCAAAAAATGTTTAGTAAATAAACATGATAATTGTTATAGCACATTGGTGTATACTAGTTATCATAAGGTATGGTGTCAAAGTTAAATTATGGGAAAACTTTCTTCCAAGAAAATACATAAACTTTATATATATATATATATATATATATATATATATATATATATATATATATATATATATATATCAACCAATCCAGCCATAGATATCATTTGGTAAAAACACTATGTTTTGGCATCGACTAGGTTATACAAGGGCAGCATTTTAAATAGATGTCAAACCAATTATTTCATTTTTTTCTCTTTTCTTTCCTTTAACTCAGTCCAAGAGCAACACCGCCACCACTTTTTTTATCTTAGCTATTTTAACTCGACCAAAACCACAGTCCATTTCAGTCAAAGATTTCAATAGACTCAAAAGCCATCTACATGTTCAACAACCTAAAAATATGTGTTTATTTCCTTGATTGGACAAGGAATATATATAATCTATATATACTAATATTGTGTGCCTTTTTTGGAGTGTGAGCCACTTCACGTTGGTTTCCTACATTTATTAATTATATGGTGAAAGCAACTTTTTTTTATTATGTCACCAGTTTATTTATACATTGGCCGGTGCATATTTAATTTTCAAGTGTATATTTATCAGTATGTGACAAATATTACCCTATACCTAACTATTATTAATCATAGTAAATTTGAATTAGTTAGCTCCCTATATTAATAGACTCTTATGTTACATCCTGATCCATAGAAATTTTTAGTTAATTAATATCAAAGATTACAATGGACTGTAACATATATTCACAATTATCAACACTCATATATTTTAGTGTTAGGGTGAGTTATCAAATTATAACAAAGATCTATGGATTTTATGTTATTGTGAAACCATACCCAAATAATATCATATTATACATACAACTATCAAAATATCATGTGTGGTATATATATACATGGGTATGTCTTAAATGGTATATAGTTTTAAATGTCACCCCACTTATAAATGTATAATAGAATACCCTATACATACAGATTTTATTTATGATTTATGATGGTAATATAGGGAGACACACATTTAGTTGGTTATTTATAATGAAAAATAAACTTGTAGCACCAAAACATGTAGAACTATTTATTTTGGAAGTGAATAATTAGATACTCATATTAATATAATGTTTGACCCTCAACATTGGCTTGAACTCAAAATGAATCTAGGCTATCCATATATAAGGATATAAATATTTATTTTTAATGATTTGGTGAGGGAATGTAACACCAATAATAGTATATTCTGGTAATATATCAACAAATTATTTAATAATAATTTGAGTAAAAGAAATCAATAGATCTACTTGGGCATCTCAGATGTTTTTAAATATATGAAACCAAAAAAAAAATCAATATATATTCAATACTTTGGTTAGCATTTGGTTATGCAATATTATAATATGAAATTGGATATTTAATATTGTACACAGTATATAAAATGGATTACATATAACAATTAACCTATAGCAATAGCAGATGAACCTAATGTTGGATATATATATATATATATATATATATATATATATATATATATATATATATATATATATATATATATATATATATATATATTAACAAAGCTATTAATATATGTGGTAACATGGGTTAGTTACCAATAGCTCATTATGATATAATCCCCAAAAGTTTTACCATAGTAAATAATTGTTCTTATTTGGGAATTATTTTACCATTGGGTTTGGTCGTTAACATAGCATAAAACATGTTGTATATGTTTAGATATGTATTCCATTAGAATATATATGTATTGTTGAATATATATATATATATAACTAGACTATATATATCACTTGGGATATAAAACAATCGTAGAACATTGTTATCCCTAGAAGTTGATTACTTAAATATTTTTGTCAAATATAGAGTGGATTAATCATATGAGTTGATTGGTTGAACTTAGCTACTCTCTTTTATGAGTAAAACCTTGTGGAGTCTTTAAATCTTTTTTTATATAGAAAACCATTAGCTAGAAGTTTGGTAATGTATTGAGTTATGTGTTCATAACTACTTACATAATTAGAAACTTAGGGTAGATTCCTTTAGCCATTATTCTTAGGTGAAACATTAGAAATAAATTTAAAGGAATGATTAAGTCATTTAGTAAATGATTGTTTATTAACCCCCAAATATGCACTGATTGTGAAACTAGATATCTTGTGTTTTTAGGAAAAACCATGTTCTAGATTATTATTGAAATGAGTGTGTTCTCTATGTTTAAAACTACTTCATGATGCCTAGTATTTATGATTAGAACATTAAACCATGGTTTAGAAGTGACATATCATTAGAATAACTTTATGTGGAGCACATTAGAATGTGCAAGTGCTTGTATGTGGAGATTTTATCAGTACCTCTTTAGACGATTGGAACAAGTCATTAAATTACCTAAGAATCAGTAAGTTATAACCCTTGGATTAGTCTCCTAAAGCAAATGAGCTAATAAGCTAATGGGTTTATCTTACTCACTAATAATAATATGAATGATTGATATTTATTTGTATTTAGTAGGGGACACTTGTGTGCATTACATACTAAAGGTATGTTATTATAATTATAGTAGTGCATCATGGTGCATGTTGTTGGCATGTAGTATACTCGGGTGGTAAAATTGTTTATTATTTACTTGTTATCTATTTGAGTCAGTTGAGTCTTGAAAATCATATGTTTGGAGTATGGGTTGATATGTAGTGGGGAACCTATGATAGTATGGGATATCATAGGGTACTACAATATAAAATTATGATGTACTCGGGTGGTACTTCCTGTAGTGATTATACCCAAACTCAAAGTTACATATGACTATTTTGATGTATACCTGTTAGGTATTGTTATGGATAATGTGTGTTATTACAGTTAGAAAGACTTGTATATGTGTGCATGCAAAATTGGGAGTTTAGCTAATGTTGTATTGGTATGTTATTATATTTTTTGGAATGATGACTTATTTATTATATATATATAGTTACTTGTGTAATTATTGTGTTTTCATGTATTTTGAGACTACTTCACGAGATTGCTTGTGGAAATCTAGTAGTTAAGTCTTAGAACATTGGATTGTGGTATTATAGGATGCCATAGGGTG
Source organism: Torreya grandis (assembly GCA_037957365.1). Lineage (NCBI taxonomy): Eukaryota > Viridiplantae > Streptophyta > Pinopsida > Cupressales > Taxaceae > Torreya > Torreya grandis. The sequence continues at coordinate 1,926,594 of JARHVA010003032.1, read as the reverse complement.
TAGATAAATGGAAACCAATTATATTTTTATATTGTATAGTTAAATTGTATGTTTATCCAAGTGGTATATTTGTAATCATTATATCTAGTATGGGATAGAATATAATGGAAGATTCATGCATATTTTAGATGGACTTAATGTATGATATTATTACTCCTATGTATAGCATTTCATGTGATGCATTTGCTAATATGATGTAAGTTGATTAATCTTGTGGTTGAATTTTATTTGACCAATTTGTATTGCTAATATGGAGTAAGAAGTGAGACAGACTTCACTATCTTATTGTCATTGCAATGTTAAATGAAGGCAGTCTGATCAAGTGGTGTGTATGAAATTGATTGATCTAGATCATTATCATTTATTATTTTTAAAGCTTTGGGCCAAAGTATGTTTAGTAAAACATTATCATTTCATGAGTATGGTTCCATGTTAGTGTGATATATTTCAATAGAATGGATTTCTATGATACACTACATGTTTAGTTTAGAATCATACAGTACACGGGTACTTTTTAGTCTCTAGATTCCCACATCGTCACTATCTACTCATCCATGAAGGTAGGGTCATTCCCTGATGGGATTAGTGTGGGGGATCATTGGTCCATGGTTGGTGTGGTAAAGCACTTAGATGATGCTCTTCCTCCCCACATTAGTACTACTATTGAGATGACACTTGAGATTGCCATAGATACTAGAGAGTCGGGGGAACTCATGCTTTGGGGATCTAAGTGTCTAAATAATGTAAATTATATTGGATTGAATACTATTATTGAGTATTGTCATGAATAAATATAAGTACTTATTATTTTATATTGGTAGCAGAGATTATAGAGTTGCATCAGTCATGGTTAAGTTACTTTATTAATTTTTATATTCATTTTATGTAGCATCTTCATGACATTAGAGATCTGTGATGTAATGTGTTTACTTACTATTATCACTTGAATATATATATATATCTCTATGTGTGTATGTGTGTGTGTGTGTGTGGTATTTTTTTAGATTCTTGGGTGTAATATATTTATGGTATATATGTTTAATAAAAAAAACTTCATGTAATTATATGTCTAACCCAGTGGAGTTGTTACATGTGGTATCAGAGTTATGGCTCAAACTCTAGGACCTAATGAGTCCATTAGCATTTTCATGTCTTTTTTTTATCAATTATTCTATTGGTGATGGTTGTGTGTGAAGTTTGGGTAGATGAGTATATAGCATAGTTCATGAGTTATGGCAAAAATCTTGCTACCATAGTTTGAGCACTTAGGTCAAACACCTCAAGAGTGACTATATATTTTCATGATTAACAATTTTCTTTGTCATTGTGTTTTGTGTTGTGATTGTTGTTAAGCTCGAGATGCTTCTCACAAATTTATGTGCTTTATATTTATGTCTATATTCATAAATCCTAGGAGTGGAAAATATTATAAGACCCTTTTTATTTTAGTACGACCTAGGGCAGTGTAAAGCTTCTTAGAGTGTTGATGCATTGCTTGATAATTCCTTTGTGTTAGGAGTTCACTTATGAAATTTGCACTCTTAAGATATGTGGTGGCATCCCTCTTAGTTGGATTAGAGATGAGTCAATATTATCTTATTCTCTTTTGACATTGTTGTGATGTTTTTGGAAGGAGTCTTTTTTGCATGATGTTGATTTAGTATTCCCTTAAATGAGAATTTTTTTTAATGTTGTTTAATTGTACTCCCTTGAAGATTGTGGGAGAATTTTTTCTACTCTTGGTGAGAGATAAGTTTTAAGTTTGGATGGATGGACACATATTTATTATGGCATATATCCCCTTTGAATTATGGAAGTGGATTGAGATACCATAGTTACAAGATTGGGTAAGTAGGTAGTATTTGGGAAACATTGAGTTGTGGTATTTTCTTTTACCTTGGGAGGGTAAATAGGATTTTTTGAGATGATAGATTTCTAATATTCAATTTTGAATGATTTAGAATCACTTCTTGATTTAACTTGTGATTTTAAAACCATGTAAGGTGGCAAACCTTGATTTATATATATTAAATATTATACTAAGAATTATAAGTTGATTATAAATAGTATAATGTTATACACTCATGATTAGATTGACATTTGCTCTCTTTTTGTTTAAAACATGTTACTTTTAAAGAGATATTTTTATACCTTTCATTGGAAGCGAGTAGAGTATAGGAGGTGTGTAACATATTGTCAATCTAGATGTTGGAGTAAACTTTTAACTTATTGTGTACTAGTTGAACAAGTAAGTAGATATTGTTTTGTTTATTCCCCTATAAGGCTGAAAAAACAATGTGATTCTTGGCCAATGTATGTTATACTAATATAAAATTATTTATTCTTAATCATGAGCACAATAGAATAAGTTAATCCATGAAATGTGATACCTAGTTTTGTGTAACTAGTAGTAACTTAATGTAATTACAAATTGATTGTATGATTTATTTTGTATGTTTAAGAATACATCTAGAAACATTTAGCATATAGATTTTATTTCAATGATCTAGTAGCATAAAATTGTGATTATTTTAAATTCATTGTGCACATTTTAAGATCATTAGGTCATGGAAACCTAAATGAAGAGTGGGGAAGTGGTAACATGAGTTCTAAGTGATAGAATGGTATCCTACTTAGCCTCACATTAACTCAGATTGTTGGTACTAAGTTAGGATCGATAGATGGACTTGTCGAATCTATGATTTAATAAGCAAAACTTATCAAATTAAATCATATGGCCATACGCATGTATACAGTGGATAGAGATTCCATATGGATGAGTATTCCATAAATTTTGTATACTTTATATTTACCATTCCTATTCATCATCATACTTGGCAGGAGCTCCATGGAGTAGTGATAGTATTGACATGTTATACTTATCTGAAGCTACATACAGTAGCGATAGTATTAACATATACATATTATTCTTGTCAGATGTCCTAATTATTTTCTCTGGGATAATAAAAACACTCTCTACGATAGAGAGATGTGTTTAGGAATGGAATATATTTTTGAAACTCTCCTTGGTCATTTAATTTGACTCGTATTATGATCTTAGTGTTTTAAGGAGTCAACTAACTTCACTAAGATATGCGGGACCCTTCAAAGTAACAGAAGTGGTCGGTCTTATAATATATAAGCATGTCTTGATGATTTTGGACCCTGAAGTGGTCATGATAGAATCATTTAGAGTAAGTAATACTTGTAAACCTTGTTTGCATAAAAGGAAATATCATTGAGTAGGGTCTTTTGGGACCATTATGTAAGGAATAGTGTAATTTAAAGGAACTATGGTGAGTTATGTAAGTAATTATCCATTTATTAGCTTAATTTGACATTGTATATCATGTTATTGCTATGCTAATAAATGTTTTTGATTAGGAACTTTTCCAAGAATAATCATCAATGAGTGTGATGACTAACTTTAGGGGGAAGGATGTTACATCCCAATTCCTTGCTAAGGTAATTATTTGAATATTTATAAATGGATATGGTAAATACACATGATATTGACTATATTTGATTATCAGTCTTCAGATTATGCTATTTTTTAATATTAGTATATTGCTTAATTAGATGATAATTCATGATTTCTTAGCATGAGCTAGTGTATGTATGTGCTATCATTTTTTAAGCATATTAATGAATTGTTATTGTTACATATTGTTGATTTTGAATATCATGTGATATAGCCTAACTTCCTATGTGTGTGTGAGGTGGAGGTAGGTGAATTATTCCCTCAATCACACTGGATGGAGAGCATCATCAGAGAGGATGATGTATATGGTGATATCACTGGTCGATAGAGCATTAGCGAAACCTTGCATAGACCATGATAATTAATCATGTTAGAATGCATTTAAAACTGATTGTTTAAATTGCTTATTTTTATAGTTGCTTAAGTATATATGCAATAGGAATAAGAGTACTTTGTGTGGTTAGCTTAATAAGTCATTATTATTTTAGAAGAAAAAATTAATTAAAGTAAAATTTAAATTTGAGCTGTTATTTATTATTTTTCCTCTAAATTACCAAAATATGATTTAATGCTAAAATGACTAAATATTAAAATAGAATTTCATAATTAAAATAAAAAGAGAATTGACTTGATTTAAAAACATTAAAAATAGAAAAAAAATAAGAAAATAATTAAAAGAGATTAAAAATAAAGAAAATCAAAAACAAAAAACAAAAAGCTATAAGAGAAATTGGTATCTTTTGCTCTATTTAAGAAATGACATGAAAGAAATTTGTTATAGCTTGGGCATTGGAAAAGAGATAAGGAGGATCAAAGCATGGAAAGAAGAAGATAGAGGATCAATTAGTGAATTTAATGGCAAGTGGCATATTAAATTTCATTGTTTTGTGATAGAATAACAATGTCAAATAGATAGATATTTAATAGATTGAATCCATAACAAACTCCGGTTGGGGAAAAAGTAGTAAATCGTAAATAAGAAATTATGTTTCCTTTGTAATGCTAGATCAATTTTTTAGCTGGGACATTATTTATTCTACCTTTATTCTACCATGGATTTTCATATCTCATTTTGAATTGACTATATCAAACAATTTAGGGGTTTAAGTTCTCTTGCATCTGGATTCATGTAGTTTATCAGATAAACTAAGTGGTACAGCTAGTACAGTAAAAATTGTTTAGAAAATAAACATGATAATTGTTCTAGCAGATTGGTGTCTACTAGTTATCATAAGGTATGGCATTAAATTTAAATTATGGGTAAACTTTATTCCAAGAAAATATAGAAATTAATATATATATATCAACTCAGCCAGCCATAGATATCATTCAGTAAAAACATTATGTTTTGGCATTGACCAGGTTATAGGAGGGCAGCGTTTTAAATAGATGTCAAACCAATTATTTCAAGTTCTACTCTTTTCTTTCCTTTAACTCATCCCAAGAGTAACACTGCCACCACTCTTTTTATCTCAAAAATTTTAACTTGAGCAGAATCACAATCCTTTTCAATCAAAGATTTCAATAGACTCAAAAGCCCTCTGCATGTTCAACAACCTAAAAATATACATTTATCTTCTTGACTAGATAGGACATATATATAATGTATATGTATTGAGGTCATGTGCCTTTTTAGGAGTGTGAGTCACTTCATGTCAGTTTCTTGCATTTAACAATTATATGGTGAAAGCAACTTTCTTCAATTTCATCACCAATTTATTTATACTTAGGTGGTGCACATTTAATTTTTAGGTGTATATTTATCAGTATGTGACAAATATTACCCTATACCTAACTATTATTAATCAGATTAAATTCATATTACTTAGCTCCCTATATTAATAGACTTTTATGTTACATCCTGATCCATAGAAATTTTCTATTAATTAATATCAAAGATTTCAATGAACTATAACATATATTCACAATTATCAACACTCATGTATTTGAGGGTTAGGGTGAGTTATCAAATTATAACAAGGATCTATGGATTTTGTGTTATTATGAAACCATACCTAAATAATATCATACTATACATACAGCTACCAAAATATCTAATTATATGTGTGGTATATATATACATTGGTACGTCTTAAATGGTTTATAGTGTATTATCTATAAATGGTCTCAAAGGTAACCCCACTTATAAATGTATACTGTAATACCCTATACATACTAATTTTATTTATGACTGATAATGGTAATAGAAGGAGACCCACATTTAGTTGGTTATTTATAATGAAAAATAAACGTGTAGCCCCAAATCATGTAGTGCCATTTGTTTTGGAAGTGAATGATTAGATATTGTTATTAATATAATGTTTGACTCTCAACATTGGCTTGAACTTAGAATCAATCTAGGTGATCCATGTATAAGGATATAAATATTGATTTTTAGCAATTTGGTGAGGGAATGTAACACCAATAATAGTATATTTTGGTAATATATCAGCGAATTATTTAATAACAATTTGAGTAAAAGAAATCAATAGATCTACTTGGGTGTCTCATATGTTTTTAAATATATGAAACCAAAAAAAATTCAATATATATACAATACTTTGGTTAGCATTTGGTTATGCAATATTATAATATGAAATTGGATATTTAATATTGTACATAGTATCTAAAATGGATTACATATAACAATTAACCTATGTTAATAGTAGATGAACCTAACGGTGGATATATATATTAACAAAGATATTAATAAATATGGTAACATGGGTTCATTACCAATAGCTCATTATGATATATTCCCCAAAAGTTTTACCATAGTAAATAATTGTTCTTATTTGGGAATTATTTTACTATTGGGTTTGGTTATTAACCTAGCACAAAACATGGTGCATATGTTCAGATATGTATTCCGTTAGAATATATATGTATTGTTGAAAATATTAAATTGGATATATATATATATATATATATATATATATATATATATATATATATATATATATATATATACTAGACTATATATATCACTTGGGATATAAAACAATCATAGAACATTTTGATCCCTAAAATTTGATTACTTAAATAGTTTTGTCAAATGTAGAGTGGATTAATCATATGATTTGAACGGTTGAACTTAGCTACTCTCTTTTGTGATTAACACCTTTTGGAGTCTTTAAATCTTTATTTATATAAAAAACCATTACCTAGAAGTTTGAAAATGTATTGAGTTATGTGTTCATGACTACTTACATAATTAAAAACTTGGGATAGATTCCTTTAGCTATTATTCTTAGGTGAAACATTAGTAAGAATTTGAAAGAAATGATTAAGTTATTTAGAGAATGATTTCTTATTAACCCCCAAATATAAATTGATTGTGAAACTAGATATCTTGTGTTTTCAAGAAAAACCATGTTTTGGATTATTATTGCAATGAGTGTGATCTATGTGTTTAAAACTAATTCATTATGCCTATTAGTTATGATTATAACATTAAACCATGGTTTAGAGCTAACATAGCATTAGAATACCTTCATTTGGAGCACATTAGAATGTGTAAATGCTTGTATGTGGAGATTTTATCATTAGCTCTTTAGATGATTTGAATAAGTCATTAAATTACCTAAGAATCAAGAAGCTATAACCCTTAGATTAGTCTCCTAAATCAAATGAGCCAATAGGATAATGGGTTTATCTAACTCACTAATAATAATATGAATGATTGATATTTATGTGTATTTAGTAAGGAACATTTGTGTACATTACATACTATAGGTATGTTATTATAATTATAGTAGTGCATCATGGTGCATGTTACTAGTATGCAGTATACTCAGGTGGTATAATTGGTTATTATTTACTTGTTATATGTTTAAGTTAGTTGAGTCTTGAAAATCATATGTTTGGAGTACGGGTTGATATGTTGTGAGGAACCTATGATAGTATAGGATATCATAGGGTACTACAATGGAAAATTATGATGTACTCAGGTTGTACTTCCTATAGTGATTATACCCAAACTCAAATTTATATCTGACTATTTAATTATATACCTGTTGGTTATTGTTATGGATAGTGTGTGTTATTACAGTTGGAAATACTTGTATATGTGTGCATGTAAACTTGGAAGTTTATCTAATGTTATATTGGTATGTTATTGTATTCCTTAGAAAGATGAATTATTTATTATATATATAGTTACTTGTGTAATGTTTGTGTTTTCATGTATTTTGAGATTACTTCATGTGATTGCTTATGGAAATCTAGTAATTAAGTCTTAGAACACTGGACTATGGTAGTATGGGATACCATAGGGTATAGATAACTAAAAACCAATTATATTGTTGAATTGTATAGTTAAATTATATGTTTACTCAGGTGGTATATTTGTAATCATTATATCTTTGAGATAGGATATAATGGAAGATTCATGCATATGTTAGACGGACTTAATGTATGTTATTATTACTCCTATGTTGAATGTGTCATGTGATACATTTGCTAATAGGATGTAAGTTGATGAACCTTATGGTTGAATTGTATTTGACTAATCTATATTGATAATATGGAGTAAGGAGTGAGATGGGCTTCATTGACTTACTGACATTGCGATGTTAGATGAAGGCAGTCCAATCAAGTGGTGTGTATGAAATTGATTGATCTAGATCATTATCATTTATTATTTCTAAATATTTGGTCCAAAGTATGTTTAGTGAGACATTGTCATTTCATGAGTATGGTTCACATATTAGTTTGATAACTTGAAATAGTATAAATTTCTACGATACACTACATGTTTAGTTTAGAATCATACAACACATAAGTACTTGCTAGTCTCTCTGGATTCCCATGTCATTACTTTATACTCATATATAAAGGGAGGGACATTACTTAAGGGGATTAGTGTGGGGTATCATTGGTACATGGTTGGTGTGGTAAAGCACTTGGATGATGCTCTCCCTCCCCACAGTAGTACTATTATTAAGATGACATTTGAGATTGCAACAGATACGAGAGAGTCCAGGGAGCTCATGCTCTAGGGAATGAGGTATGTAAATTATGTACATAGCATTGGATTGAATATTATTATTGAGTATTGTCATGAATAATTATAAGTAATTATTATTTTATATTGGAAATGGAGATTGTAGAGTTGCATCAAACGTGGTTGAGTTGTTGTATTATTTTCTATATTCATTTTATGTAGCATCTTCATGACATTAGAGATCAGTGATGTAAAGTGTGTACTTAATATTATCACTTGAATAAATATATGTGATCTAACTTTAGATTCTTGAGTGTAATATATTTATGATATATATGTTTAATAAAAAAACTTCATGTAATTCTATGTCTAACCCAGTGGGGTTGTTACAATCTGGATCATAGGTTTGTCTGTAGGTAGAAAACCAATCTAAGATTATTAGTTTTCCTATAGTTGTCTATATTAATGTAGACCTATAGTCTAAATATTCTCTTTTTATATTCAAATAGGTCTGAATAGACCCATTCTATTTCTATAGGAACTGAGATTTCATTGTATACGCAGGTCCTCCTTTAAGAATGGCAAACACAATCATAGACAAACCCTACAAGATAAAAATTTATGAACCAGAGGTTCATATTTAGCCTTAATAGTGGTCCCTTTAAGTTCCTTATGTCTTAATTCATTAGTGTGTCACTTTAATGGCATTAGATCAAGTTTCAATGGCGATTGGATGATCCTACAAGACCTATTTGCTTCCATTTAAAAATGACTTCTTGACTATTATCAAAAGTCCTAGGCTCACCTTTGTTATAATTGGATATTGATATCTGACTCAGCTTCTTGACATATTGACCTTTAATCACTTTGTTGATCTTGATCTATATGATAAAGTGCCATCCATTGATCTTACCCTTAACTACTCAACTCTATCCAAGTTTGTGCCACATTTCAAACATGCATTAGTTTCCAAGATTTATTATTAGTTTGTAGCCTCATATGCTTACACCACATGTTAACCTCTCAATCCCCTTGACTACTTGACTCATCTTTCACCATTAGATCAAGATGTACGATTTAACATGAACCATTAGATCTATTAAGACCCACTATTTAAAATTCAATGTCTATTTTATGAGCTTAAAATTGACATCTTCAATCCCATAAAATGATTTTCACATGACCATCATTGATGTTTACATGACCATTAAATTTAATTTCAAAAGTATTTTTTTTATTGAGCTAAAACTTGACGTTAATGTGAACATCTTATGTTGTAGGTCTATCTTTAGAAGCTTATAACTTGAGCTAAAAAGCTCACATGGACATGAAAATTTTAGAGGATGATCTTGGTATGTATAACTAAAATTATTCATGATACACTAACTCATGAGGGCTTCTTGAGTGAAGATAAAAATTACACAAATGAGCTAGTTCATTCATTTTTAGATGATGCCCTAGATGGCTTGGTTCTTTAGGCTCGATAAGCTAAACTTTAAGGGCTTAGATCTAAAGATATAAGTCTCATCGAGACTTGAAACTTGTAGAGCATAATCTTGGCACTAAGTACATTAATCATGCATGGTTTGATGGTCATGTCAGGCTCTCTGATCATAATTATAAATTGCATAAGTTGTTATATTCTAGTTCTTCATGAGATGTTCTAATGATGATTTGGTTATTAAACTTGTACAAATTCATATTTTAATCATTCATTCAATACTCCAATGGATTTTTAAGATTTGTGCAACCTAGTCCATACTTCTAAATGCTCGAGCACCATGAAAAATATTTTTGGACATTCCTCATTTTGAAATCTTAGACCTATTTCTAAACCTTTGGTCTGCTTATTCCAAATGAACTCTACTCAGCTTGGTAAGTGGGATAAAAATGACCAACATATTTGTTGACTCACAAGGGTTGCATGCTTATCTATGCAAAAGAACCCAGACCATGTGCCCAGTCTAGTCCATTGGGTATGGAGTCTCTGTTTGTGTCCAACACATTTTGACCTGGATTTAGAACTAGCTACCAATCTTGTTCTAACCTCTCTTTGAAATGAACCCAAAGACCCAAAAAAGAATAAAACAAGTCAAAGTTCCCAAGGCACTTATTAAAAAGGAAACTAACCTAGAATAAAATAGGGACAACAAACAAATGTGCTAAAGTAGCACTTAGGAATTTGAACAAAACTAATCTAATATATATAGCCTAAAACTATGTGTACCTTTCCTCCTAGATCAAAAATAAAGTTTGATAACCTTTTTACATGATGGGATGAGGACCTGAATGAGACATCCATCATCTTCACCCTTGACTTTGATGCTTCCTTCTTCTTTGTTATATTTACCAGCTTCATTGGCATGATGTTTAGTGAGAACCAGGTAGCTCTAAATAGGTTAGCTATATGCATCCAAATAACCTCAATTTCTTCATATGGATCCTCAACAGCACCCTCCAATGGTGGTTCAACAAGGTATAATTCTTTAATTTCCATGGTGTATTGAGTAAGACTAGGCTTATTCTTGGTTGTAAGTTCTTTAGGCTCATCAAGGAGCTTTGCATATTCTTCCCAATCTTGATCATTATCCTCCATGGAAAACTCTTCATCCACATTCTCAAGAATTTAATCCTCAACTTGACAAAGATATTCAATAATAGATATCTCAATCTTATTCATGTCCTCCATTTGTACCAATATCTCATCAAGACCAACCTTCTCATTCTACTTGGGCATCCTTAGAGTAGAAATATCTTCTTAAATCTCTAAAACATCAATAGAATCCTCAGATGGAGATTCAACTTTTTATACTATTTCCTCATCAAGATCTACCATTTTAAGCTCTTTGATTTCATTCAAGAATTAATGGTACAGCTACTTCCAATAATCATTTTCTTATTAGATCTCATCTCCAACTTACACCTATTCCTACAAATCATCCTCTTTGACATTATAAAAGACTACGACATGCTTGTTCTCAATAAGTGGTGTTCCAATAATGATCTCCTCTTCTAACTCTAAAAATTCATCATTATCAATTACGAGTTCAACATGGAGTTCACAACTTACCTCTTCAAGGAGTGGCATAGGATATTCTTGGGATGACTCCAAAGATGAGACATATACAACCACCTCTTTGGTCTAACTATTTGTCTTTGATATTCATGTCCTCTTCCTTATTTTTCATACTACTTTGAATAAATTTCTAAGATGGAAATGGCCTATATTCTTGAAGAGGGATGAATGGGGGTTGAGTAGCTTTGGATTTACTTGACTACATGATTTAGTTCTAATATTGAAAAGATATAGGTTCCCTTTTGACCTTTTGATTTTGGTTCTCCTACTCTTTCCTTATCTTTAGCTCTAACTCCTTGATCTGATTATCAATATCCTCTTTGAATATCTCCTCTTTAAGTTAGTTAGTGGATTTATGAAGATAAGGAACACATGAAGATTCTTGAGGAAAGATGAGAGAGGTTTATATAGGTTTAGATCTCCCTTTAACTTGGGCTCTCAAATATATATTTGCCTTACTTTTCCCACCTCATGACTTCACCACTTGATTCTAGCTTAGAACCTTGAAGGACTTCATAAGGGGTTCTTGATGAAGGATGGAGTCTTGGATCTTAACAGTAGGTTATTTCACAACAATCTCCTTCCTTCTTTGATAGGTCTCTTAGATAGATCTCCAATAAAGGAAGGTTTGAGAAACATATGAGGAACTTGGCATACTCAAAAGGGCACTTGGAATGGTCACTTGGGGAGGGATGGGTGGAACATAAGAAGGCTAAGGAGGTATATATGTAAGCACATAAGATTGGTGAGGTTGGACCTATTATTCCTCAAGGCCTTTTAGCTTGTCCTCAATGCTTTGAATGTAACCACCTACATACATCATCTCCCCTATGAGATTGTTTCAATTTTATCTCTCAACAGGTGCCCATTCTTTTTTTATTTGTTGTAATTATTATCTCACATGATGAATTAGGTGAGTAGGGACATCTTGACCATAATATTTTTGTGAGCATAGTTCTAGTGCATGTTTGTCAAGGCTTATTGAAGTTTGCCTAAGTGCTAGTATGGATGGTTCATGATAGGGTTGGTGAGGAACAATATTATAATGGGTTTTCTATCCATAGAGAGAATTAAGGTAATACTCTTGCATATAAGGATCATGAGTAACTTGAAAAGGCTCCTCATGGATTTGACAAAAATCTTGTTAGGGGTGATTAGGGTCATATGGATTATGAGGATCATATTGGGGTTACTGATAAGGAGGTATATAATAGAAATATTCACCATAGTTGTCCACATTAACCTCATATGTAAAATGAGATGTAAGAACTAATTAAAATTTTCAATGAGACATACTTGGTCTACTCATAACCAAAATCTTTATTTGGAGTCACCATTGGTGCTAACTTGATTTCTTCCAAAAGTTGATCAGAGGAAAGACACAACAATATCTTCCTACTCTTTTGGACCTTGTTCCATCAAGCATGCTAGAAGTGTTGGAGGTCTAGATTATACTCTAACTAGAAGCAGAAGTGTTTAGGTCCTACTTCCAAATTGATCTTAACATGGGACTGACCACAGGCTATAGGTATCTGATGCAGGAGCATCATGTGGATAGAGAACAGTAGGAATCTTTTTTTTGCTTAATTTTAAAAACTTTAAATTTTAAATGTTTAATGGTAAGTAGAAGTATAAATTAAATTGTAAATGTTAATATTTCCAGATATTTCTAGGTATTAGTGGCATATGAATTGGTCTCTAAAATGATCGAGACAAAAGTTAGAAAGTTATTAAATATAAAGTTGTTATCATCGGATAATCATTATCTAATAAAAAAGGAGTAAATAGGAAAATTTAGTGAGTTAAGTTTTATAAAATTTATTTCTTTGAGAAATAGCCTATATAAAAATAAATAAATAGTGAAAGATTGCTTTGTATAATAAATTTAGTGTTTTCGTGATATTATAAAATATATGGTGGAAGTGAATTTGTATAAGTTACAGGTGTGATTACAAAAAGTGAAAAGAATGCCCAAAGTGTAGCAGCTAGATAAGAATTTCTTTATTTTAATTCTTGAATAATTATTTTAGCATTCTATTTTATTTAATATAATAAATAATGTATTTAATGTATTCTTTGAGAATTCATTTAAGTGATTGATGGTGAATGTATTTGGTTATGGAGATGACATGAGTTAAAAGCTTGATGCACTACTTTGAAATTGATAGTTTATTTTATTTTGTTTTCAATAAAGATAATAATGCCAATTATGGAGATTAACATGCATAGCGTATAGAAAATTTTAAATATCTTATAAAGAATATAAATGTTATGGCATCTATTTATACCAATGAAGCACTAAAGGTAGAAAGTTGTAAATGAACTAAATATTATATTCATTCTTATATGCTTGCTACAAATTAAAATAAATTGCATAGATAATTGGTGCCAACTATTAATGAATTGATTTACATGCAACATTTATAATTCTATAAAATCTTATTAATAGACAAATTGGGTAGCATCAAATTATTTTGGGAAGAATCAAAAAAGGTAGAAAGTTAGAAAATGATATTTTTATTATATATAATGAATCACCCTACTATCTAAATTTCATGAATCACCTTGGAACATTTTGTGTTATTATTTTCAAAGATTTTTAAATGGATGTGAATCCCTGGATAAGTGGAGCAACTTATTTTCTTGAGGCTTAAGAACATTTGTATAGAATAAGTGATTTGTTTTCTTGAATGTCTTGCATGGTTATGGCATAATATAGATCTAGATCGATTCATAGTAAATAGATTTTAATTAGAATTTTATTTCTAAATCTGCTTAGCATTAATGGAAATAAGCTTGATCTTTGTGCACTAGTTTGGCATCAATATTATATCTACATATATACACACAGCCAGGGTTTTATATATGATGGTAATAGAATGACTAAACTTATTTTTAGCTACAAACATTTTGAAAGATGGCATATTAGTTAAACAATGGATCAATTTATATATCTGCTCTCAATTTTAATTTTTAATTTTCCAAATGACAATGTAAGAGTCTTGATTTTAGCGTCACATTAGATATCGATATATGCAGTTGATGTATTACATGGTGAGATGAAACATTTATACACAGGTACTCAACACTACATTGAATAGATATATATGTACATGACTATGGTATTATGGTTTGTGGAATTGTTTTAGTGAAGTATTTTATTTATTAATTAAATAAACCAATAGAGTAATATTGGTTTAAATGGATTATTTAATTTATTGATTTTATAAATCAATTGCTCCAATTAAAAAAAATTATTGACAGTGGGTGATTTCATAATTGAATAAAGAAAGAGTATCATTTGTGGTATTAGAGCAATAGGCTCTATAAAATAAAAAGATCAAGAAGATTTTGGAGTAAAATTATAAAGATGGTGATGAGAACATGGGGTAGAGGAAGAAGGCAACCAGTCCAAGTTGGGTAAGTAGTAGTAATGGAAGAAATAAAGAACCTGAGGACCAAATTGTAAGATTTAGAATTAGCTTAGAAAAGAGCAGCTGACATAGGAGATGTTAGTGACAGAGAAGAAGATGAAGATGAGCAATTCGTGTTGGAAGAAGAGACAATAGAAGAAAGGATGATTAGAAAAATTATGAATGTTGGTGTAAGGTCCAAAATAGAGGTTCTAGTGTATGAAGGCAACCTCAATCTTGAAGATCTCATTGATTGGGCGAGTGCATTAGATAAATATTTTGATTATGAAAATATTTCTAATGAAAATAAGGTTAAGTTTGTTGTGACTATATTGAAGATTCATGCATCCCTCTCGTAGGATGGAGTGCAAGAGGAAAGAAAAAGAAAGGGAAAACCCAGAATCAAAAGCTCGGATAGAATGGTGGCAAAATTCAAAGGTAAATTCATTCCAAAATATTATTAGGTTGAATTGTTTAGAAAATTAAAAAATTTAAAGTAGAAATAAAAATCAGTAAAAAAGTACACTAAAGATTTTTATAAGCTAACAATCAGAGCAGGACATATTGAAGATGACTAGAGAAGGTGGCCAAGTATCTCAATGGATTGAGATATAACATACATGATAAAATTACTCTCTTAGCACCTAGATCAGTGGAAGAGGCCTATAAAATTGTTTTAAAGGATGAAGAAAAGGTATCAAGGAAACATATCTAGTATGCAAGGGGCAAAGGACAATATAATGAACAACCACGAGGAAGAAAATACCTACATATGCATAATGAAGAAAGCAGTCTACAAACACAAGAACCAGTTGTAAGAGGAAATGGTCAAGAATTCAAAGGTAAGAAACCTTTTGACAAAATTAAAAGTAGAGGATTTTTTGGTAGATGTTTTATATGTGGTAAATTTTGACATAGGTCTTATAAATGTCTAGATTATGCATCTAGTAGCCAAAGAAATGTTCATATTACTCAAGCTACTCAAGATGAAGAAGATACTACATCTATTATGTATGAAGATGCTCCTAAAACTAGAGAATCCTTATGAAAAGGATTCTAATCAAATAAAATAAGGAAGTTGCATAGAACCTCCTCATAGGAAAGCATTATTTAGGATAACCTGCAAAGCACAAGGTAAAATTTGTAAGGTAAATATTGATAGTGGAAGCACTGACATCCTTGTGTCTACATAAATGGTAAGTAAATTAAATTTGCAAAAGGTAAGGTATCTTACTCCTTACAAAGTTTCTTGGCTACAAAAAGATCATCAGATTTTAGTAAATGAATAGTGTAAGGTAGAGTTTCAAATAGGAAATTATAAGGATACAAGAATATGTGATGTAATGTCAATTGGCATATGTCATATCTTGTTAGGAAGGCCATGGTAGTATGACATGAAGGCCATCCATGATGGAAAAATAAATACATATAATTTTGAAAAGGAAGGGTGTAAACATACATTGTTGCCATTGAAAGATGAAATTGTAGTTATTGAGCATGCTCCTAAGGTGTTGATTATAGGTGAAAAGGCATTTTTGTAGCAGCAAGAAGTGAATGAAATGTTAGTTGATCAACCCAAAGTAATTTATATAGTTGATGGACAAGGTAATTTATCTTTGAAGTTTAAAAATTTGCCATATAATAATGTTGAAAGGTTATTTTTAGATTTGTTTAATAGTTTATTTTCCATAAAAAGTGTGGAATTTCTTGAAGGGTTTGATGAAAAGGTGAAGTTATTGAGGAAAATTTCCATGGAAGGAAATGTGATCAAAATATTTTTAGGGGAACAACAGACAGAGAAAGGAAGTGAAGTTGTATTGAAAGACAATGAAGGAAATTTTAGATTAAATGATGGCAAAGAGTTGGTGGCCATCTAGGAAGATGAAAACAAGAAGATGGAAAAATAACAATAGGGAGTGCATATTGATGCACTAAATGGAAAGATAATGTTTGCAGAGGAACCAGGTGGACTTCAAAGTCCAAAAGAAAAAGAAGAGTTTGTTTTATTTGACATGTTGATGTCTTATGTAGGGGTATTCAAGGATAATGACAGTATTGAGAAGATGATAAAAGAAAGCCATAATTTTAACCAAATCCACTTTCAATCCATTGAAGGTGAAATAGATTTGCTATCAACACATGGACCATGGGATATAGGAGGGCATAGATTTGATGTAGGTTAATGAATGCTGAAGAAGAGTACTAAGACCAGTGTTGATGCTGTGGATTGCACCCTTGATAGAAGGTTGGGCTTCTCTCTTCCATGTGGCACAATGGATACTCCCCTCTTATTTTGGGTCTAGCGAAATTGAGGGGAGAATCTCTAGATAAGGGCTAGTTCCCTTTGATGCATCTCTGTTGTCCTTTTCTACTACTACTAATACTGAAGGGGGATGAAAAGGGATGAGGATAACTATAATAGAAAATAAACTAAGTGGTGATGTACTAAATGATTTTGATCTACTCAATTATTCACACTTTAGACCAGAAGAGGGAAAACATATATTTTATTTGATGAAAATACCAGACTATAGGGAGCTTTAACAATAACCTTAATGAAGACACACATAGAAAATGAGCTTACCATAGGCACTATAGAAAACACACTATCTGATAACCCTTTTTTGTCTCTATGCTCTAGATGCAGTACTTCTTGTTAACCTACAGAAATGGTGTTTTGTCTACACTAGGTGTGTTGGTGTCAATTTGTGAAAAGATTCAAGCAAAAAAGACTAAACACAAAATTAATACATAGACACACTCAAGATCATAACCAGTCAGATAGAGGTAAAACACATTCTTATTGATCAAGGTGAAATTTTAGTGGGGCTTCACCTTACAAAAATGAGAGATCCCTTTTTTTCTTGGAGGTTACAATATATATAGCATTTTGAGAAAGAGTTTGGTGATTTCCAGGAAAGGGTGATCGATACTACATTAAATGCCTAGGAAGGAGGAAGTCTGCTATTTGAATCATGTTGTGGCTGTCGTAAGTCTTGACTTTGTTACCTGGGCATATTAAACACTCCTACAAAAGTATGGGTCACTGCTCTTCATAATAGACAATGCCATCCCTCCCTAAAATTTCATGTAGTTTTCTAGCTATTAAAGCCAAACAAAGAAAAAATGGGATGTCCTCTTGAATGTTCATGTTCTTTGATGACCACTTGGTGGAGACTGTTTCATTTGTAGTAATAACTCCTTGTGTTGACACCTTCTTTTGCCACCTGGGCTGATCTAGTTCATGTCTATGCTTGGATTATGTGTGTGTGGTCATGCTTTCACTATTTTTGTCTCTTTCCTGGAAACTCGACTCTTGGGCTATCTTTTTGTCTTTTGCTAGCTCTTTGGGCTCCTTTCTCAGTGGGTCACTGAGTTTCCCTTGGGTCTTATGCCCCTTTGAATTTCATCAGGCCTACACCATTTGAGCTCTTTCAATCCACTTGTCATGAAGGCATTAGTCCTTTGGCTTGTCCTCAATGGCCAATGCATCCCATCAAAATTGATGTTTGTAGGCATATCACCATTTGAAAGCCAACGGCTAGTTTGCTACCTTGAAATTGACATTCTCGGGCCCATCACCCCTTCAGAAATTTCTTTGGCCTTTTGTATTTGAACCTTTCCAAAGGGAAGGTGTCCCTTTAGAAGAGAGGAGAGGGTCTCTTTTTGGTAGTCGAGAGTCCCCCGTAAGGGCACTTGCCCTTCGGGTTCCTTCAGGCTGCATTAGTCTTCTTAATCCCTTTGAACAAAATGTTTGAAGGAATTCCTTCAGACATTTTGTCTGAAGGAAATCTTTCTTCATGCCTTAGTCTTTTTCTTTGGAGTCTCAGCCCTTTCTCTTCTTGAATTCCTTCAGACAAAATGTTTGAAGGAATTCCTTCAGACATTTTCCCTAAAGGAAATGTGCCTTTGGATTTTTCCTTCTATTTCCCCTTGACCTTTGACCTTTGCCTTGGAATTCCTTGCTTTTGAATTTCTTCGGACAAAATGTCTGAAGGAATTCCTTCAGGCATTTTGTTCAAAGGAATTCATCCATTGATTCCATGTGGATTTTCTTGTCTTTTCAATTGGATTTCCTCTAAAGGAAGAATTACCTTTTGGCCTTCTTCTTTAATTTTTTCCAAAGGAAAACTCTACCCTCTGCAAAGGTATTTTAGGTCCATAGTTTCCCTTTGAAGCCTACTGAATGGTCTGATTTTTTCCCCTGCCTTCCCTCCATAATGGCACTTGACCTTCGAAGTCTTGTTAAAGACTTGCATTCTTTGAATTGGCCCATCCTTTTGCCAAAAGGCTTGTCCAAGGCAATTTGTTGAAGTGAAATGAGCCTCCGTATCAACCTGAAAACTTGCAGGGCTCAAATCACTTGACTCTTTCGTGGAACAGGCCTATGACAAAGGGAAAAAACCACGTTTGTAGCAAGGTGAAGGCATTAAAGATTGGGACAGCAAGGAAAGAAAGGGAGACCCATTTTTTAGCCTGCAAGACCAAAAATTGGTCAACAACTAGTACCAAAAAATTAACAAAAAAGCATGATTAGGAGCTCATGAAAACTTTATAGCCTAGTAATTTGATGCAGGAGCATCACGTGGACAGAGAATGGTGGGAATCTTTTTTCTGCTCAATTTTTAAAAAATTAAATTGTAAATGGTTAATGGTTAATAGAAGGAGAAATTAAATTCTAAATGCTAATATTTTTAGATATTTATAGGTATTAGTGGCATATGAATCAGTATCTAAAATGATCGAGGAAAAATTTAGAAAGTTATTAAATATAAATTTATCACCGGATAATCATTATCTGGTAAAAAAGGAGTAAACAAGAAAATTAGTGAGTCAGGTTTTATAAAATTTATTTCTTTAGGTAGTAGCCTACATAAAAATAAATAAATAGTGGAGGATTGCTTTGTATAAGAAATTTAGTGTTTTAAAGATATTATGAAATATCTAGTGGAAGTGAATTTTTATAAGTTACAGGTGTGATTATGGAAAGTGAAAAGAATACCCCGGAGTGTAGTAGCCAAATAAGAATTTCTTTATTTTAATTCTTGAATAATTATTTTAGTGTACCATTTTATTTAATGCAATAAATAATTTATTTATTGTATTCTTGGAGAATTCATTTAAGTGATTAATGGTGAATGTATTTGGTTATGGATATGACATGAGTTAAAAGCTTTATGCATTGCTTTGAAATTGGTAGTTTATTTTATTTTATTTTCAATAAAGATAATAACGTCAATTATGGAGATTGGCATGCATAGCATATAGACAATTTTAAATATCTTATAAAGAACAAAAATGCTATGGCATCTATTTATACCAATTAAGTGCTAAAGGTATAAATCTGGAAATACACCTAAAATATTATATTCATACCTATATGCTTGTTGCAGATTAAAACAAAGTGCATAGACAATTGGCACCAACTATTAATAAATCAATTTGCATGCAACATTTAGAATTCTCTAAAATATTATTAATAGATAAATTGGGTAGCATCAAATTATTTTGGGGAGAATCAAAAAAGGTATAAAGTTGGAAAATTATATTTTTATTATATATTATGAATTGCCCTATTGTCTAAACTCTGTGAATTGCCTTATAATGTTTTGTGTTATTGTTGTCAAAGATTTTTAAATGGATGTGAATCTCTAGATAAGTGGAGCATTTTTTTCTTAAGGTTTAAGAACATCTGCGTGGAATAGGTGATTTGTTTTCCTGGACATCTTACATGGCTATGGCATAATATAGATCTAGATCGATTCATAGTAAATAGATTTTAATTATAATTTCATTTATAAATCTGCTTAGCATTAATGGAAAGAAGCTTGATCTTTTTGCATTGGTTCAGTGTCAATACTATAGCCACATATATACACATGGGTAGGGTTTTATATATGATGATAATAGAATGACTAAACTTATTTGTAGCTATAGACATTTTGAAAGATGGTGTATTAATTGAAGAATGGATCGATTTATTTTTTTGCTCTTAATTTTAATTTTTAATTTGCCTTATGATAATGTAAGAGTGTTGATTTCAATGTTACATTAGATATAGATATATGCAGTTGATGTATTACATGGTGAGATGAAATATTTCTACATAGTACTCAGTACTACATTGAATAGATCTATATGTACATGGTTGTGGTATTTTAGTTTGTGTAATTATTTTAGTGAAGTATTTTATTTATTAATTAAATAAATCAATGAAGTAATCTTGGTTTAAATGGAGTATTCAATTTATTGATTTTATAAATTAATTACTCCAATTGAAAAAATTTATTGACAGTGGGTGATTTCATAATTAAATAGAGAAAGTGTATCAGTATCCTATAATGGGTTTAGACCTCTAGGATTTTTAATGAGGCTAGCTCTTTTGATGCATCATTTTAGCTCATTCCCACCACTAAAACCTACTAATGACTAGGGAAAAGGGGGAGAGAGATAGAGGGAGAAAAACTTGAAATGGAAACCTATGCTAAAGATGGTGATGCACCTAAATAATAATTGATCCACTCTGCTTGACTCTAAAAACACTATCAAAACAAGAACAAGGCTAGATATAGGATTCTAAACATTTGTCATACATCAGTGTTTCATGAAGAGGTTCACCAAATGATCATAAGCTAAGGGAAATGATGGAGAGGTATAATTCAAGACACTAACCAATCATAGTATCCACATGTAGGCTTCAATCAAAAGATGTAGAACACTAAACATGACCTACATAACCAAAATAACTAGTAACTAGGTGAGATCATGACTTGACAAGGGAGAGACTTCTACCACATATGCTTATCTGACATATACACACTATACCAGAACAATGAAACTTAAAAATAGTCTTGTATTCATCTTGAGAGGTTACAAGCTCCATCTTGGTAGAGTTTAGTCATCCCAAGAGATGAAGTAGAGTGATATTGAGAGGATTATAGAGGGGATCTATTTTTTGGCTCAAAAGCCTCTATATATAGCAGAAAGAGAGAAAGATGGGAACAATGCATTAGAGAGTAGAGAAAAGTCATTAATGATCAAGAAGTAAGGTGGCATCTCATTGATTGATTTTGTATACGTGTTTTGATTAAAAAATGGACCTCCTTTTGTTCCAATAACCTTTGAGCCCCTTTCATTGGCTGAGAGATCCCACTAGAGGCAAGGGTTATTATGCATAATAACAAAGTCTATTTGAGTAGAATCAATACTCTCAATTACTCCTCCAACCAATAACTTACCACCTTGAGACCCTAAGTCCACTTGACATGTTCATGAGGATTAAATCCTTGAATCTTAAAACTAATAGTTTCATGCTATAAATGGTGGTTAGTACCTAATTTTTTGATGATGGATCCACATTAACAGATGAGCCCTTTTGCATATCTACTCCATTTCCATATATGGATCATAGGTTCATCTATAGGTGGAAAACCAATCTAATATTATTGGTTTTCCTATATTTATCCATATTAATATAGACCTATAGACTACATAATCTCTTTCTAGATTCAAATAGGTCCAAATAAACCCATTCTATTTCTACAGGAACCAAGAGTTCATTGTATATATAGGCCCTCCTTTGAGAATGGTGAACACAATCATAGACAAACCCTACAACATAAAAATTTATGAACCAAAGGTCCATATTTATTCTTAATGATAATCCCTTTAAGTTCCTTATTTCTTATTATATCAGTGTGACCCTTTAATGGCATTGGATCGAGCTTCAATGGTGACTAAATGATCCTATAAAACCTATTTGCTTCCATCAAAAATGCTTCTCTACTTATATCAAAAGTATTAGGATCACCTTTATTCTAATTTTCTATCAATATCTAACTCAAATTATTGACATATTGACCTTTGTTCACTCTATTGATCTTGATCTATACAATTAAGCACCAGCCATCAATCTTGCCTTTAATTCATCAACTCTGTCTAACCTTGTGCCATGTGTCAAATGTGTGTTAGTTCTCAATATTCACTATCATTTTTTAGCCTCATGTGCTTATTCCATGTTAAACCTCTTGATCCCCTTGATTGCTTGACGCATCTTTCACCGTTGGATCAAGATGCAAGATGTAACGTGGACCATTAGATCTGCTAGATCCCACTATTTAAAATTAAATGGCTACTTCATAAGTTTAAAATTAACATCTATACTCCTATAAAATGACATTCATGTGATATTTATTTATTTTCATGTGATAATCAAATTTAATCTCAAAAGTATTTGTTTTTCTTGAGCTTAAACTTGATGTTAGCATAAACATCTTATGTTGCAGGTCCATATTTAGAAGCTTATAAGTTGAGCCAAAAAGCTCACATGGGCATGAAAATTTTAGAGGATGATCTTGGTATGTATAAATATAATTACGTGTGATCCAATGGCTCATGGGGGATTCTTGAGTGAAGATAAAAATTTCACAAATGAGTTGGTTCGTTCATTTCTATATGACATCCTGGAAGGCTTGGCTCCTTCAGCTCGGCAAGCTAAACTTTGAGGGCTTAGATCTCAAGATAAAAGACTCATCAAGACTTGAAACTTACAGAACATAATCTTGGTAATAAGGAAATTAATCATGTATGCTATGATGGTCATGTGAGGCTTTCTAAGCATACTTATAAATTGCATAAGTAATTGTTCCATTTTGGTTCTTCATGAGATATTCTGAGGATAGTTTGGTTACTAAACTTACACAAATTCATCCTTTGATCATTCCTTCAAGGCTCTAATGGATTATTAAGATTTTTTCAACCTGGTCCATGCTTTTGAATGCTTAGGCACCATGAAAAAATTTCTTGGGCCTTCCTCATTTTTCAATCTTAGACTTATTTCTAAACCTTTGGTATGCTTATTCCACATGAACTCTGCTTAGCTTGGTATGTGGGCCAAAAATGGCCAATAATTACACTATAACACACTCTTAGTTTTAGTTAATATACAAATAGAAGATTCAAATAGGGCTCAAGTCAAATCAAAGTATGTTTTACACACCAAAGAATGCATTTATTTCCTTTCAACTAATAATTTCACCTATATGCATTACTAGATTAAAAGGGTGAAAATTTAAATACTAAAATATAATTTTATATTATAAACTAGTCTTTTACACTTGAAAAATATCACTCATAGCTCAACCCTTCAGTTTAGGACCTTCCTACGGCCAAAAATATCA
>JARHVA010003032.1:1642500-1897500 GCA_037957365.1 Torreya grandis | reverse complement strand
AATATGCAGTGGACAAGACTGGTCCTTTCAAAAAACATGGTAGTGCTTTCCAAATAGGGTTCTCCCATCCAAAAGGAATAAAATAGTATAATGAGAGATAGTTAGGACTAGTGATCCCTATGACTCAGATAAGGATTGACATAGAAGATTGAAACTTCAAAAAATATAATGAAATCAACATGGAAGAGTAACAAAAAAGACAAAGGATTGAAACAACATGCTCCAATGGGATCTTAATTGAACATCAAGAGATTTTGAATATAAAAAGACATAAAATACATAATATTTGTGTTTAATTGACCAAATTTTGGATTATACATCTATATCATATGGATTCTAAATTTTGTGTGTACTTTTCGAAGTTTTAGTAATTTTTCAAAAAAAAATCCATACATTTCATACAGACCTATGACCTATTTCTTTCATGCTTCCATGTGTTACCCTAATAAATCATCATTACCTATTAAAACCACCATTTATACCACCATGTGGCATTTTTTGGACCTAATTTCACTCTAGGAGGCATATCTCATTATCCATGAGGCCTTAGAAGCTCCACTTTTTAATGGATCTATTTTTTGGTGTAGATATAGTAAAGTATAATTTGGGACTTTTTTATACTTTAGCTTTGTTGGTACAATGTTTATTGTAGTAGAACCATGTGGGAGACCTCCTTCAAGCACCTTCCTAGGCTCATATCATGAGTACTATTTGGAATTTTGACATGTTATCTTTTTTAAACTTTGATATTTTTTCAAGTTATACATAATAGTGTGATCATTTATGCATTTTTATTTGGCATAATTTTTTCCTGTAACTTTTATTGCACTTTTTTGGTGTAATTTTTGTCTTAATGGGACCTTTTGAGGCCATTTTTATTGTATTTGGAACATGTAATGGAAACTTTCTTGTGATTTTTGGCATATTATTTTGAATATCATTATGTCAAATACTATAGGGTAGGACCGGTCTGATAGGTGGTCAGATTCCCCCACAATAAATTTTAAACATTGTTTTTTATTTCTTCTATAATTATTCTACGAGCCATTGGCTTTTAAAATGCATGTTTTTACTCTCATCATGTGAAGGGTACCTAGCATGGCCTCATTATCAGGACCCTATTAAGGAAATTATTGTCTCTTTTTACATGGCAGCTTTTTGGCAAGACTCTTATATTTTTGGACATGTTTTTTAAGTAGTGAATTTTGGGCCACTCATGTAGATAATTCCTTCATTCCTTGTATTTTTAGACATTTGACATGAATATCATTCTTTGTGACTTATATCATCCCCAATCTCAATTGATTTCTATGTGTTTAAAGTAGTGGATTTGGGGCCACTCATGTAATAATGTTCTAGATTGTTGTGAGTTTCTTCACCATCTTGAGCAGTCAATTATTAATTAACCCTGTCACTTCCACTTGTGTCATTTATTTTTAGATAATTGAATCCCATTTTATGCACCTCATTTCATTTTATAGAAGATATGTTTTTTTGTAAATAATCACCTTTGCATGCATATGTAGTTTTTTTGTTTTAGCACAATAATGAGTTTGGTTTCCTTGCATGTACATGGGTATCTTCTTAGGCACTTTTTTTATTAGAATCCATATGAGGATTTTAGTATGTATCATATTTTGATGGAATTATTTTGTGTACTCTTTTTTATTTTTGAAACTTTCCTTGATAATATGACCATCTCATGTTTGGATTGACATATGATATTCCTAGCATCAGTCAGAATTCAGATTTACTCATAGGTAGAAATATTTACTGGTATCAAATTTAAGAAAATTTTCTTTGAGCCTTTGGTGGTATCAAAATTTATAACATCATCTCCAAGTAAAATTAAATTATGGTATCAAAATTATCAAAGTATTTTAGTGTTTTAATTAGTGGATTCATACCACTCATGTAAATATCTAGATTTTTTCAATAGGTGTTCACTTTCATTCTACACAAAATCATTTGAGTGTGGATTATGCCACCTTATATTCTTGTGAATCTCACCACTATTCTATAGCATCATTTAATTCAATTATTTTTCATCATCTCGTGAGATACATCCATTATTATTGCCATCTTCATCAGGGATGGGTATGTAATACATCCTCGAGTCCTTTCTACCCAATTTTTTGAGATCAATGTTTCTTCTAAGTGAGCCTCATATAGAGCACTATTTCCTAGTTTGACTTAGAAATTATAATGGGTTGACACTCATGTATTCCATTAATCTTTATTGGTATCCATATGGACACTAGACATCATAGTGTATTTTTATGATATTTTTACATAGGTACCTCATCAGACCTTGTTGCTAGGACCTATTTTATGAGGATTCTAAGTCTCTCACTTTTTACCTTAGACATCCATACATTGAACTTAGGGGGGTGTTGGTTAAAATATTTTTTGTGAACTTTTATTTAATTTGACTCAGGTAGCTAGTTAATCTACTAAACCTAGTTAAAGTGTGCACCTACCTAGCTATGCATTTAATGCTTACCTACCTCACATGTTTCACCATCATTAGATGCCACATTTTGTGTGGCCAATATGACAAGAGATGCAAGCCTTTGAATTTTATATAAATACTCTTCTCCTTTATATTTTATGTTGATGGATGATGCATTGACAAATCAATAATACATACACACAGATGTTAAATATTTGAACAATATTCTTGGTTCTCATTCTGGTTCTCCTTTTCTTCCCTCTATCCTATATAAGATATGCTTCAGTTATTCTTCTATCCTAGTTAGACTAGATATTAATAAATTATAATGTTTGAATGAGTTTCTACTTGTTTCAAGCTATGAATAAAAACAAGATTTTAGAAACAAAAAATAAAATTATAAAATTGAGTTTAAATATATTGAGAGAGTGATATCTTATCATTTCTATAAGATATGCAATAGAATTTTCAAAGATATAGAATACAATTAGTTTTTTTTTTTTTTTTTTTTCTTCATGATGATTGTATCATATTGAGTATCTTTCAAAGATAACATATCCAATGCAGTATTTTCTTCAATGAAAAAAACATAGATCACTAGGAAGTAAAAAATTTGACTTACTCAAAGAAAACAACAAAAAAAATTGTTTTGTAATCACTCCTTGAAAATACATTAAAAAAATTTAATGTGTATATAATATAACTGTTTAGCTTTTTCATTTGTGCAACATCTGTGTTGATTTCTTTGACTTTTGGGATAAAGCTTATAGTTGTACTTGTTCTATGAGCAAAAATAGAATTTAGATAAAGCAATGAAGAATTATAATAGTTTTAGTGCCTTTTTTTTATAAAATTTATTTGCACATGTTTTTTTAATTTACAATTGGATACTTACATAGATTTGCATTGGTTGTTGTTGGATTCTATTTTTTGTTTTGAATGCATTTTGGCATCCATTGATAGTTTGAAATATTTACTATAAAAAAATCACAAAAGATAAAAGTAAAACTATCTTCCAATTGTGTAAAAGTACACATGAAAGAAATGCAAAATTATACCAAAGGAAAGTGAAAGACAAGAATCAAAAGAATTTTTTCTTTTATTGTTTATTAACTTTTCTTTTTTATGTTTACCTTGTAATTTTTTGTTGTCATATGCCTTTTTATTTTCTGAACATAATGAAAATGGCAATATGGTCAGTCCAATATGCTTGTATTTAAATATATGTAACTATTTTTCATCATGATTAGACCATACATGGTCGATATTATTTTTTTATAAGTTATTTTTTCCTTTAAGACAAAATGTATATTGTGATTTTTCATGTGCAAATTGAGAAGTTTTATATTTTTAGTTGATAAAACCATATTGACATTTAAGTCTCCTACTATGAATATATAAGGTTTTATTAGTGTATTTGATAAGATAAGTCAATCATCATTATAATATGTGAAAGAGATGTAGTTTGTGATGCATATATTTGTAAACATGAATTTCTAGCCATGGACAATGAAAAAAACCAACAATTATTCTACATATGCATTTTAAAATTCCATTGTTATTAGAATGAAACATGTTTTTTTTCACAAATCATTATTCAATGAACATAGTTTTTTAAGACACTTAAAGTCAAGGTGAATTTTATTTTGCCATAGAAGCAATATGATTTTATTTAAATCATAATAATATGAACTTACATTAATTCATAATCATGTATGATTTCTTATTTGTGAGTTTGAAGGCCATGTGTATTGAGTGAAGAAAAATTAGTAAATGATTGAAAGTCAATAGAAGCAAAATCAATTTCTAGTAGCCATTTTACTTTTGAATCAAGTCTATCCATTTATTTTACTATTGATTGTTTAACACAAAAAAATTGTTGAAGGATTTCATAAGAATAAGTTATCCATGATCCTAACATGGGATATAGTTTTATAAACAAAGCCATTTTTGTGTCACTCATTTAGGACTAAATTCAATGGCATCCATTATAAGTCCCTATGATCTATGAATTGTGCATGCACATGCAACCTTGATCAGAATTTTTTTATGAACTATTACTTATTTTTTAGTATCTATATTTTGCACTGGTCTAGCTATTCACATAATTTTCACTCAACATGGGTCAATTTTTTCAAAATAGAATGCAACATACTGTGTAATTGTTCAATGACCAACATCAAGATCATTGAATTTAATCCATATGTCATCTTTTTGAAATTGTGTGTATGCTTTATAAATGGCATCAAACCCATTGACTAAGTAAAATTGAATATCATAATTCCAAACAAATAGTTCTAAAAACATGTCAAATTTAAGCAAGAAAAAATAGATTTAGATGCATGTGCATATCCTTTATTTTCACCATAACATGGATCTTTTGAATCTATCACATAAATAACAAGTTCTTCTCTAGGTGAAATTGCTAGTATGTTTGCATTATGACTATTAAAATCATTTTTTTAATTAAAAGGCATGGAAATGCATAATTATATGTTTTTGGATTAATACATTTGTCATTAATATATTTTGTATAGCTATATGTATATATACCTGTGTGTATTCTATTGGGTATAGATATATAATATCTTTGTTTTGCTAGCACAATATTTGTTTTAGCTAGTAGAATTATAATGTATGGAATTATTTCTTTCTAATTTTGGATTTTAGATCAAAATACAATACGCACAAGTTGTGCTTAGTAGAAATCACTAAAAAATACTATATCAACATTTTCATAAAGTATTGTGAGAAAATTATTTTATATCATGTAAATGTTTGTTAATAAAATAAAAGAACCTTGCTCCTACCAGTGATATTTCATCTATAAGAACAAGATGAAATTATTGATAAAGTTTTGATAATATATTAAATCATTTTGTGCTCAATGTAATGAATTGTGATTTTTTAAAAGGTAACAAAAAATCTAAATGTAGTGTTACACCTCTTGCATTATGGGTTATTTTTATTGTATATGTTAATATCAAGCCCTTTGGTTTCAAGGGATCATCATCAAGGAAGTTGATATAAATGAAAATAAGTGTTTCACATATCATTTTTTTAATGAATGCCTTGCCTATGCTTTCACCTCCAATCAAGAAAAGACATAATAGATTTGTCAAGTAACTATGGTTTTTAAATACAATGTCTTTTATAGTTATTTGTTGTTCTATGTTTAGTATTATTCTTTATTTAAGTATTCTATGTTGCTTGACATATGTGGATGTTTTCCTATTTCAAGTGGCATATTATTATACTTGTGAGTATCAATTATTTGTAATGGAAGATCAAATCTTATGTCATATTATTTTTTAGACATTTTGTTTGTTGGCTTTTATGCAACTATTGCATGAGTTGAAGAAGTTTCAACATCAAATTCTTGAATAGCTTGATAAATGTTACCCCATTTAAGATTTATATTGTAAGTAAAATGAGATTCATGTAGTTGCATAGTTTTTTCATGGAATTCATATGCATGTTTCCATGTTAAAAATATTTTTTTATAAATAGATAAATTTGTTATGAATGGAACATATAGCAAAAGTATTTTGTGTAAATATTTTCCAATGTCTAATTTTTTATTGTAATTGATTAATCATATAAAAATTGGTTTGGACAAACATGAAATTTTTTCCCCATTTTTATTATACTGAGAAACAAATTAAGCTACGTAAATGTTATCAATAGCTTATAGTCTTGTTATATAGTAATCTATCTCAAACTAACATAATATGTTTTTAGAATCATCTAGTTCATGATTTAATAATATTGGTGCCTTTAAAAATAAATTAAAATATTATAAAGAGTAAGATTTTATTAATATGCATTTTTTTGAACTATTATTCAAAATAAATGAAATTTATATATACATAATTTATTGAGCCAAAATCTATTGTGAATTTAGCATTTCATTACCAAGTTTCCATATCATTTGTATTGCATCAATGTTTATTTCTGTGTGTTATTTTCATATTCTTTTGAATGCTCATGTCATTGACCTATAAAAAAACTCATATATGAACTGCAATACAAAGTTGTAGCTTAAGCACTAAGAACAAATTAGGCATCTATGTTGGCTTCCCATATTGTTGGTATGTTTGTAGAAATTAATTTTCCATGTCTATGAATATTTTAGTATGTTGTTTTTGTGTGATTTGAATTTCTTTCATATTTTCATTTTCATTCATATTTATTTATTCTATAAACATAACAAATGAAAATGAATGCTCATAATGTTTTCTCCCAAGCAACAAGAAAATAGTTTATGCATTTACAAAAAGAAACCTTATCATTATCTTCCAATTGTTCAAGTATATTTAGGTAAGGCATTAGTGGCAAAGGGAAATTGTATCTACATTTTATTTTGCCTTTATAAATGTTTTATGTGACAATGTTCATGTAATCTTGTTATGTTTGAGGGAAATCTAAAATTATTGCAACTGATATAAGTATCTAAAAAATGTTTAATGGCATAATATGAATTTTATTCATAGATGGGTGCATATTTTGGCCATATCAATCAATGTCTATATGCATTATATATGTTTTGGAATTCAATAACCCAAAATAAATCAATGATTTCTCCAAATAAAGTCTTGTCTTGACAAAGCAATCATTTCAATGAATCTAGTATTTGCTTATAGTAACAGTTGCAAGTAAACAATATTTTCTTACCAAGAAACTATGATTGAATTGATATTAATATTTTAATTCATTAGACCCAACATTATTATTGTGTTTGTTATATGAATTAAGGAGGCCCTAGGAAAACACTGTAATGAGCATCCATCCACACAATAATACTCAGATCATAGAAATAGATTCAGTAACAATAAACATTTTATTACACTAATGGAATATGTAATGTACATATGTGTGAAACCAACAATGGTTTCACTAGAATAGAACTCTCTAACAGACTACATCTCCACCAGCTCTAAAGATGATTCTAAGATCCAATCTAAGTTTCAAAAATGATGTAAGGGGTATTTATATAGGAAAATCAAGAGGTGAATGAGATATTTTTATTAGTTAAATTAAAGCTAGGATAAGATCAATTTCCAAGTTATAACTAACCATTATCACACTTGTGAGGATAGATACCACTTAAATCTACATATTAATGATGTGTACATAATACACCACACCTTAGTAATGCATCCACCTAAGGTGAAATTCACATCAAGTGTGAATGTGACACACACTAACACCTCCTATAAATATTAGCTTAGGTGATGTGGTAAAAGAGAATAAGTCTTATGCTCATAAGTATAGACCCCAAAAACTAGGTTTGGTGAGGCACCCATGTACAATGATAGGAAAAAATAATAATGAAGCTAATGATTAAATCTGATGAAGCCTCTAATGAAATGAAAAAGGAAACAAATTTAGCTCAAATTAATCTAGTTATGTTAACAAAAGTGACTATAGGTATGTGCTCCATCTTAATTAAATACATGGTGAAAACCAAGTTGGCTCAAAAATAAATTGAATGTTTTAAAACCTCAAGTTATCCATCATCAAATAAAATACAAAATTATTTTGAAAAGCCTAGAAGATTTGGAATATAAATGCTCTAACATAAAAAAAGTATTTATATCCATTAGGAATAAACACAAGGTGCATAGTTTACTCAAACAACCAAGGAATCATTAGTAGTACACAACACTCCTCACCTCCCCATAATGTTGACTAGGGATTGAAAACAAAGAAACTATGAAGATCTCTTCAAAAGTGTCATTGTGGTAGCTATGTATAAAAGGATCTATGAAATCCTTAAGTGAGAGTTTCCAATATGCCACATGAATGCACTCAGAAACATAAATTTAAAAAGGGTGCATGCAACACGCATGAAGGTAAACATAACAAACCCCTATGACACTTGATAAATCAATGCGAATAAAAAATACATCTAAAACCCCAACCTTTAAGCTATATAAATAACTAAATAGTGATCCCATCTGAAAATGAGGTGGTACCTAATACTCAATGCTAAGTAGTATGACTCACAATTTAAAAAATAGGCCATTATGCTAGAAAAAACTTCAAATTTGATTCAGCATAAAACTAATTAGATGTTATTTCTACAAAGTGTCAAAAAATGTACTTTCAAAAAACAAAATGAAAATTCAAGTTACCAATCAAAAATGGTGGCCTCTAAAAGGTCCAAAATACATGATCTAGTCAAAATATCACACAAATAAACTATAAATTATGGAAATCTAGGTTTTCAAAATGAAAAAAATCCCCACCACTATTTAAATATTAAAAAATAGCCAAGGTGAAAAACTCACCTCTCCAAGATTTATGAATCAAACATTATGAGCCATCAAAGTACATGACTTCAAAAACTAGGCCCATTTGTGTAGGGTTAGCCCTTGGGTGCTAAATCTGCCTAGCGAGTGATCACATGGGGAACCTAAGTTCTCACTACAATAATTTTTTAGTGATTAACCACTGGTCATTAAGTTTAGTGGTCACATGTTTTGGTTTGTGTGGTGATTACAGGTAAGCAACTTGTGTGATCTCTTTGGTACTCTATCACACCGAACAATAACTTCAAATGCATGCCATGGGAGACTCAATGCTCCATTATGCAAACTAGGACTTTTTGAAAAGATATAAAATAGAGGAATCTAATGGTATGGATCTTAATCCATATTTTTTCAAAAAATTTGCAAAAAATCCATTATATTCTTTGTTTATCCTTCTTTTTCCAATAGATCTAAATTTTCAAATATGCTTAGAAAAACACTAGAAGCTCCAAAAAAATATTTCTTTTAATTTGTATTTTTTGAATAAAAAATTAAAAATATTGAATCAAACCCAAATTTTTTATATTTTTATAAAAATTAAAAAACCCAAAGAATGACCATAAAATAATAGTTTTAACATAAACAAAAATACCCATTAAGTAATTTTGAAACCCATAATATGGATTGGCTCAAAAATAAATAAGGGTTTGGGTAGTAGTATGGGGATGTTGAAATTAATTAAGATGTAGAAATACACTACTCAAAATACCTCCAAAGGGAATTATAGATCCACCAAAAACACTCAAAAATTAAAAAAGATAGAAATCTCTTCATAAAAGGTCTTCTTCATTCAAATATACAACCAATGATGAAAATAAATATAAATAAATATATATATAAGACAATTATAAGATGGAGATTACATATTTGGATCTAATACTATATAGGAATTGAGGGCCCAAGAAAACTTTATAATGAACATCCATCCACATAACAGTACTATGATCATAGAAAGATATTCACCAACAACAAACATTATATTACACTAATGCAATATACGATGTAAATATGTGTGCAACCAGTAATAGTTGCACTAGAACATAACTCTCTAACATACTACATTTTGACTAGCTCTAAAGATGACTCTAAACTCCAATGTAACTTTCCACAAGGACACAAAAGGTCCTTATATAGGAAAATCAAGAGGTAAGTGAGAGATTGTTATTAGTTGAGTGAAAGGTGGGATATGATCATTCACCAATTTAAAACTCGCACTTCTCACAATTTAAGGATAACTACCACTTAAATATGTTATTAATGGTGGTGTGCACATAATACATCATAGCTTGGTAACACATCTACCTAAGGTGGACTTCACATCAAGTGTGAATATGACACACACCAATATTTATCATATAGTTTTTCCAAACCATTTTCAAGAGGACCCCAATTATTTTTGGCACTAAAAAAACTATTTAAAAATGTTGGTGGTCCTAGTTGACAGATCATTGAAAACATTTTTTTTATTTTTTTGCAAATAGTCATGACATATATGTATCTTTTTGAAATATGTGTACCTGGTATCAAATTTAATTAACTTCTCTAAATTTAGCTTGTGCTTAACATATTTTGCTAAAAAAATATTCCTTTCAATGGCATTTACCCATATGAATTTAGACACTTGAATAATAATGTGTATCATTTTTAAAAAAAGATTAGTTATGTGGTATGAAATCTAAAATTAGAATGCATCAACTCCCATTACATGATTTATTGATATGATAAATTTGTCATTGTGTTATCATCATGGGAAAAAATAAAAAAAGAATTAGAATGTTCATTTATTTTGAACACTTATGTTGGAAGATGCCAAGTGGGAAATGACCGCCTGTTGG
The DNA here is from genome assembly GCA_037957365.1 of Torreya grandis. Classification (NCBI taxonomy): domain Eukaryota; kingdom Viridiplantae; phylum Streptophyta; class Pinopsida; order Cupressales; family Taxaceae; genus Torreya; species Torreya grandis. The sequence goes on along the minus strand of JARHVA010003032.1, from coordinate 1,886,899 downwards.
CACAATATGTATTGTTTTGTCTTGCAAGTCATGAATTCAACTTGATTTTGTGAATCCATGAATCAAATTATCTTTAGGAATGTCATTTTCACTATCACTTTATACCATATTTTTAGTTGTACCAACATTTTTGGATTCATCTATAGTGTGTGGTAATGTTTTTTGAATTAGATCAATATTTGAAGGCACAATTATGATTTCTTCTTTTAATCCTAGCTAAGGTCTTTTAGTTCCCATTATCTTATATTTTCAAAATAAATTTGGAACACAACTACACACTCTTCTAGTTCTATGAGTGTTGAAACAAGTGGCAATGACATATTTAGATCTATATATTCATGAGATGCATATTTTGGCAGCTTCTCAACTTTTAAATATTGATAGTGACTTTTTTTTTCCATTTTGAAATGTATGACAGTCAATCAAAGTAGCATGTGTTTTTTTATTTAGATATAAAAAATTTGACAATATTAAGTTTGAAATGTATTCCCTTACAAATCTAATAGGTATATATTGGTGTATCTATAATCTATTTTTTTAATATTTGAATGCAATGTCTACAATTTTATTATTTTTGTTTTTTTTTTGTGTTAAATACTTTAAAACTTGCATAGATAGCCTATGTATCTATTTGAAGGTATTTTTAATTTCAAGGGATATGGTAGTGGCCAATGGTGCAAAATTTATTTTTTTGATACCTCATGGGAATCATCACCCATGAATGGACTATCCATACACATCACTCACAACCTAGGTTTTTTTTTACATAATTTTTGCACTTTGATTTTTCCATGTTTTTTTGTTGTGAAACATTTGTTTCATATTTCAAAGAGATAAGTTAGATTACTTTGAATATTTATCAGTGAATGCAGTATCATTGAAAATAGAATTAAAATTTTCAATATTTATTTTCATTTCCTCAAAATGATCATGGTCTAAATCTAACTTTAAAAAAACTATTCTATATGTTTTTGTTGGTTATACACATGCACAATGAACATAAACTATGTTTTTGTTTATTGAATACCATAAATGTATTCTAAAATTTAACAAAAAATAAATCCACTCAAAAAAATAAAACCTCCTTCGATATGGCCTTGTATATATGTCATTCTAAGTGAAACCATATATGCTTTCTAATTTGAAATTTTTGGTATGTTGCATACAATGTTATTGTCCAGATATTGTTACAAACAAGAATTTTATTTTTTGGATCCTACCTAAACCACTTTATTAAAAAAAATTCACCACATAGTGTCTAAAACAAGGTATGTCAAACTTGTTGTTACACAGTCAACAAATAGAACTCAAAAGGCTTTCCCTAAAAATAGACCATGTTTATACAAGACTATAAAATACATGTGCTCCTAGATCATTTGAAATGCAAGATCAATGAGATTGAAGATATGTTCAGCTAGTTGATAACATAATGTTTGTGTTTGCTCTATTATAGTAAGTATTTTTTTTTCAATACAGTGGTTCATAATGACCATAAATCATATTTTCATCATGAAACAAGATGCAATATGGAAGCATACAATATTACCTATTAAATTACAAATAGTTATTATCTCTTGAAGATGACTAGATCCATATATGCACATTAAGCCATTTTGACACCCATTGTATGTAAAAAGTGTCACCTGTATCCCAAGTTCTTGTTCAGGTGAGAAAGGTTTTGGAAAAAGTTGCATTCTATGAAGATATGTCTCCAGGTCATTATTTTCATGCATTCTATATAGTGTTTTAGGGTCTAACTCAAGCTAGAATAAATTCAATGCATCTTCTTCACCTTTATGTAAAAAAGTTGGAAATTATCAATAATTCCATTCCAAAGTTATACAGAACTATATATATAATGTAATAAAACATCAAATACATCAAACAAATGATCTCCAGCATTCCAACATTATATTTGAATGACGTGACTCTCATGAGATGATGTTGTGTGAACACCAACTTAATGTTTCATCATTTAATTTTGTTTGGTCTATAGTTTTATACATGAATGAAATTTAAGTAAAGTGTATAAAATTTGAATTTAAAATTTTAATTTGTAAATTTTATGTTCATAACCACGAGTGAAAAAAATCTTTAGTGTTGTACTAGTTTGAATGATAATCAAGAATAAAACATTTAAACATAAAAGATGAAAACAAAGATCAAAAAGATCAAAAAGCCTATGCATTAAATAGACAAAGGTATCTAAAGATGTGTCCACATATAATTTTCAAAAATTGAACTATTTACAACGCACTACATCTTTTTTTTGGGTGCAAAAATACCATTTTAAACTACAAAATCCATCAAGCCTACTTTGAAATCCTGACATGCAACATAAAAAAAATTAAAAAAAAATTATAAAAGAGCTTAACATATTGAAAAACATGGCAAGAGTAATAAAATACCAATATCACATAATTCATTAGGAATATATTTGATTGCTTAGTAACCTATGATAATAAATAACTGGGGAATCTTTACAAACTAAAAAGTGGTAGATTTAAGTCCTTTACGTAAATTTCATGCAAATTTGATATTCATAATTGAAAACAACAATTGTAAAAGTCATTCATTTTTGACTAATTATCATTCACTTCCAAGTAACAATGACAAAATAGTCAATATAAAAAAACTCCATAAACACCAAGGAAAATTCACTTTATTTATGCCTTTTTTTTACATGTGAATAATAAACAATTTGCAAAAAATAACAATGATAGAGAAGGTATATTCCCTACAATAAGCATTGAATCAAAAAATAAGAACATTAATTTTTTATCAAACATAATGACCTTAAATTGAAAACAAAAGTGTTCACTGTTAGATTATTTTTTACTAGTAATGACATCTTCACATCAAGGCTTTTTTTTTTAAATTATATATTGTAAAAAACATATTGATAATAACAACCATGGTGTTTCGTCAGCAGACCTAAACCATTATTAAAATAATAATCACTACACATTTAAAGAATAAGAGGAAAATATTTAACATAATCACTGAATATTCAAAGAAACACACTTGCTTTCACACATTACATTGAAAATGAAGATAACAATAGATATAGACATAAAATTACCTTTTTATATACATATTCCAATTATTCAAATGAATATTGAAATAGAGACAAAAAGTAAAAGGTCATGTTAATACATTATCTAAATAACACCTACAAATATTATAATAACATTTAATTTTAAAATGTCATTATTACTACTTACAACCTGCAACAACATATAAAATGTATTGTAGCTATATATAATTCCAACTTCTAATGACATGAAGAAATGTTAGTTTCTAGTTATAACTTTTAATGACATCTAAAGATACTATTACTTATTTCCATTAGCAGTAACATCTAAAAACACTATTGATACATGTGAATTCTAGCCTAGTTAATGGGGAACATGGACCATTAGTCACAAATGTGGGAAAGTAGGCTACGCATACATATATCAAATGAAAGATTTTTTTTTACCCAAGAGAAAATCATTTGGTTGGCATCAGTGAAAAATATTAAAAATTAATCTTACTAGTGCAGGAAATTAGGCTATCATACATATATCAAATTGAAGATTTTATTTGACACAAGAGATAATCATTTGGTCGGCATCAGTGACAAATATTTAAAATTAGTCTTACCCATACATATATTAGATTAAATATTTTGTTTGACCAAAGAGATAATTATTAGGTTAATGATGAACTATATCGAAAAAAAATTCTAGAAAATAGTAAAATAAATAATCATGATTTATTATGGGTCGGTATAAGTTTGTGAGATAATGTTAAAAAATAGGCTTGCCCATACATGTATTAGATTAAAGATTTTTTTTTACCCATGAGATAATAATTTTGTTTATAATAAACTACATCCACATAATTTTTTGGAAAGTGGCAAAATAGATGATGACCATCAATCACTAATATTGAAAATTAATCTTAACCATACATACATTAGGCTAATAAAATTATTTTATCCAAGAGATAATCATTTTATTTATGATAAAACGCATCCACATACATTTGTGTAAAATCACTGAATAGATAATCATTACTAATAAGCACCAATAAAAAATAATAATACATTGAAAATCCAAACAACTTATATTAATCAAAGCACCTTACATTCACAACATTAAAACTTGAACCCACCAACCTGCATTGAAATAATGAAACATTTTTTTATAAACCCTAGCAATTGTAGAAGCTAATTATTTTTTAATAACAATATTGAAATCAATTTGACATAATAAACCTTTAATACCCATCCATAAACAATGTCCATTGAAAAGTAGCAAAAGGAAATTCAAAATAACAATGCAATAAATATCTTGATGCAATGCATATAAATCAAATCCAAGGGTAAAATAGTAAAAAAAATCAATTATATTATTGTACATGGTAGTCACAACCCTACAAGTTGAACCCTCTCGTTGTTTCTTGCAAAATATCACTTAACAATCATAACATTGCACATTGAACCCACCAAAAAAAATTCCTACATGGAAACAATGAAATTAAATTTTTATAAACCCTAGCCACTATAAAATTAAATTTTATAATTATAACAATATCAAAACCAATATGGCAGAAGATAAATTTAATACATTTTTTTAGGCCCATGAAAAATGAATAATTTCAAAAAAAAAAAATCAAGACATTAAAATTTTATTTTACCAATTTGCAATAAAATGTCACTACAACCTTAAAATTCAAACCCTATCATTCACTCCTATATACACCCTAATTTGGTAAAGCAACCATAAGTACTATGTATTTTATTTCTCTTTCACATGAAGGTCTTAGTGATGAATACAGTCTTTATTCACATGGTTGTTTTGGGTCTTTTGATCTTTATTGTGTCTTATCTATCTTATTTGTTGTACTCTTAATTTTCCTAAATCACCTCCTCCCTGTCACAGGGGACCCTAGCATGTCCTACTTTATTTTAGCTAGATTTTTAGGCCTCATGACACTAGTGCTATTTTCAAGATAGTAATACTAGGTGGTGCTAGTATCTAATTATGGCTCTCATATCCGATTGTCATTTTCTCCCATGTTTGGGTCCTAACCCTACCTTAAGCCTTCTCTTATGTTTTTTATCTCTCTTTTATGACTTGTCAGCTAGAGAATAAGGTCATATATTCAAATCAAATTTCCTTCTATATAAAGAGTCTCACAAGGCATTTTACATCTAACACTTACTATTTTGGCACATAATTACATAAAATCAATCAATAGTACAACTCAATACTTTGCATACTACTCAGCTATCACATGTAGACATTGCATGCTTGATCAAAGAAGGGCCTAAGAGAAATTCATTCTAACATACCATGAAATTTGATTATGAATGTTCCCTAAGGGATAATTACATGAAATATGAGACCCCTAGCATTAGGGTTAATGTTGGTAATATCCAGGACAACAAGGGTTATGCTATGTGTAATCATAACATCCCACAACCCAATTTTTTCCTTCTTTTTGCATTTGATTCAGTTGTTTTTTCATGTGTGTAGGTACTCATTAGAGTTTTCAAAGATATTCAACTAAAATAGTGACACAGGAAAGCTCCTAGAATATACAAAACCACCTATGGGTCCTTTAGAACCTCCTACATCTTCTTTAAAAGTTTCAGACAACTCTTCCAAGAGGGACACTAGCACCATAATTAGACACTTGCACCACATGGCGCTATTGTCCACATAAGGGTGTTATAGTCCAAAACTAGATTTAAAATATAGTCATAGAACGAAAGGTGTATGCCTATTTTTTTATCCTATTTCAAGCTCTTGATCCACAAAAATACCTATTTTATTCTAGATAAGTGATATTTCTCTCTATTCTTGCTATTTTGGAAAAGTTTGTCATATCAATTATTTCCAATTTTCATTCTAAATTATTTTTATGCTTATCCCTTTAACAACATATAATTCCTAAAAGGTTAAAACACTTGGTTACTTCAAATATTTCTTAAAATCCTAGTTTTGCCTAGGGTTTACCTTCTTCCAATTTTTGTGCATTAAATTAGGGTTATAAACTTTTATTTTTTCCTCATTTTTGGTATAACATAGATCATTTAAATTTAAATTATATTAGGGTTTCATTAAATTTAATGTAATTTAAATTTTTGTAAAAGAGCCCTCATTTAAACCCTAGATCCACATATTAGGTCTCTATTCATCCAAATACTAGCAATTAGGGTTTTACTTACAATCCTAATTTATTCTACACATTAGGTTGAAAATTTATCATAGTTACACATATAATTATGTTAGATTACATTATACCTCTTGTGTGTTTGTTATTCATTATTTACATTATCTTCTTTTCTAAGTTTAAAATGGCATATAAGAAGTCTCCTACCTCTCACCCAATTGATGAATTTCTAATTTTTTCTCAAAATTATAATAATGAATGGAATTCTTTTCAAGATTTTACATTAGAAGGTGATAATGATTTCATTTATAATGATGATGATGAATATTGTTTTAATGATGGATATGAGGATTATTATGAGCATGAAAATGAAAATGTAGATGAGGATATATTAGATACATCTTCTTCTCTTTCCTCTCCCTCTTCTCTTACACCTCAAAATCAAACTAAGAATATAATGCCAAAATGGCCTCTTATTGGTAGTGTTTTATTCCAATGTGATCCTAGTTTTTCAACTACTTTCGCTACCTCCTTATTCAAATTAAATCAATATAAGTGCAATACACAAAATCCACTTTTGCATGATTCAAGTAAAGTAGATAAGAGCAATGCATCTTCTTTACCTTTATCAATTAATTTTGAAAAATCATGTACCAATGATATTACACCTTTTACCAATGCACAAACTAAAGTAGAATAAATTAGTTTATTACCTTATTTTACATTCCAAGCTCAATGTAATAATTATTTACAACATATTGATAATGCAAATGTCTCTAACTCTTCTCCTACATGTGAAAATATTCAAAATGAAAACATGATTTCTACTTCTTCTACCCTTGACTCTAAGATTTAAATTAATAATCACTTATGCATTACACACATAGCTAGTGAAGAAATGCATAGCATTACACCCACACATGATGACACATGGCATAGTATTACTCTCTCTCTTAGTGAACATGTGAATGATACTTCTATTCTTACTTATACAAGTGAATTAAACAATGATTTTGATGAACCTTGGGATAATGATGATTACTATGATTAAGATGAAGAAGACATGGAATCTACACCTTCTAGTTCTCCTCCTACTTCACCTATTTCTCTTGTTCAAACAAATGCTAGGTCACATGTTAAAAAATACATACACACTTATGTTCATAATTTACTTAACTTACATTTACATGATAATACAATACCTTATGATCAATTAGCATGTGATACTTCTTTACAAATTAACAAAATAAGAGATGCCAATGAATCTCCCTAAACCCCCTTACTATAGTATAACCTATTTCTCAAACTAACCTAAGTGAGGGTGATATCTCATTTCCCTCTAACCAAGTCCCAGCTATCACACCTCCAAAGGTTACGAAGAGTAAACCAATCCTCCCTAAGAAAGGTTCCTAATGCAATATACCAATGGCTAAGATAAATAACAAAATTTAAGCATTGAATAAACCCCTTGATGATGATAATATACCTTTAAAAGTGTTAATTTCCTTGATTCATGTCATGGGTGCTTTGAAATAATAATTACACCATATCACATTAGAGAATAAATCATACCTATCTTAGGCTGATGCCAATGTCATCCATGGTAACCCTATTCTACACAAAATCTTCACTAAAAGGTTTCTACCCAAATTTAGATACCAGTGTTACGTACATTTGATGATAATGGAGACCCATACTTGAAACTTTAGGCTTATGCAAAATCAATGGAACATGTCACCAAAAAGTTGACTCTACAATAATTATTTCCAAGGTCCCTATATGGGGAAGCACTAAATTAGTTCTAGCATACAATCTATAGTGGGTCACTACATACATATGAGGAGTTATAAGTAGACTTTCTTACGCACTACATACAAAATAAAGGGACCTTGAGTTACACATGATAGGTTACCTTCATTACACTAGGGTAAGACCAAAATAAAAACTAAATACATTTTAAGATTCAGATCATGTTTACATCATTTGATTTATCAGCCGACAGATTTACAGGTACAATACATCTTTGCTAGAGGCCTCATTTTTCCACTTAAGTATAAACTATTATATTAGATATCCAAATCACTCTAGCATATATGTAACACATCTATAACATTAGAGGCAAAATTAGGACTAATGGTTATGCATTTAGAGGAGATTTAGATGTAGGTTTCTCAAAGCCCTAGTTATCTAACATGGTACAAAACCTACTCCATTTCTGATTAAAAACCACTAGAATAAAAAAATTGATAAAGATACTCAACAAGGGAAAAGTTCCAGTTCATAGAGAAACCTCCTATAGTGAGTAGAGCACAGGACACACATAGAGGGGTTATACATTTTTTAGATAGTGATAGGCCTCATGACATATTTCTTACATTATTAGATAAGGAGATGAGCACACTTCCTCCTACTAATCATCATCTAACACACCATTTACATAGGGTACAAAATAAGCCATAGTGTAATTTTCATAAGATAAATGGACATTCATATAATCATTTCTATACACTCTGAGATCGCATTGACTAGTACGTCAATCAAGGAATTATAGCATTCACACAGTGGGCTTCAATATCTCAGTCTCCATAGTATCCTAGATCATACTCCTCTATAATAGAGTTATCCTAAGATGTTACCTTTGAAGAGCCATGGTTACTCATCGTATGAGTCATATGGTTTCTAGGACACCTATTTATGAGTGAACTTGTGCACCATAAATTTAATAGAGATGGAAACCAATTCATAGAGATCAAACCATAACATCAGTTTGCACACCAATTAAGATATTTGGAAAAAACAATAGAGATCATATCATAGCATCAGTTCTCACACCAATTAAGATATTTGGAAACAATTATAGAGATAAGAGCATAACATTAGTTTGCACACCAATCAAGATATTTGGAAACAACTATAGAGATCATAGTATAGCTTCAGTTTGACCATCAATCAGGATATTTTCAAGAGATTTCAAAAATTAGAACATAGGCCATCAACTAATTAAGATATTTTCTAAAGATCACAGAGCTCAAAGTACAATTTCAGCATAGCAACTAATCAAGTTCTTTACTATAGAGTTTACACACCTAGCCACGAGCAATGTATCACACACAGTTTCAGTTTTAGAGTCTACTTCTACACAAACACAACATGAGCAGTATGGTCATTGGTTCACCATGCCATCTAGATTTACATAGTGCATACTGTAATCATATGATCTACATGCAGATATATTATGAAACACCTATAAAACCTATACAACAAATAATATCCCTAGTCCACTACACATGTCTACTTAAACATTTGTAAATAGATAAAAAAATTCATTACTATTACTTATAAAAATACCATATACCAGTATTACCATTTAAAATAATCAAAATAATTAAAAATATGTAAACATGCACATTATAAACATATCAAGATACCAATATACATAGTGCCCGTATAACAATGAACATTCATATATATAACTTAAAACATATTTTCAATACAATTATATTACATCACTTATTAATATGGACATGGCCGCTAGGACTAGCCCCCTCACTCTCACTCTTAGACATATCCATGCTATAACTAGAGGCTCTACTTTCCTTTTATGACCTCGATCAATGACTACATCTACTCTTTCTCTCTCTCACAATACATACCTAGATTGACCATACACTATGCATGATCTCATTGTAGATGTATGTAATCATCCACTATCTAACTACTGGCCCCACCTAGAGCATCAAGTGTAGGCATGGTCCATCTATGAAACTCTGTGTGTGCCTCATCTCTATCCACATTTACTCATATATATGACATAGTAGCTATAGTCTCTTGATCAAACAAATGGGCATGAATACCACCAACATCAGTGTCCCCCTCCACTAATGCATCCTCTATAACATCATTAAGAATATGTTATGTCAATACGTAGAATGCAAAATCGATGGTAGCCTCCTAGTATTCATCATCACCTAAACTTGTACATGCCCACACAATCCATCAGATTCCTAACCAAGTAAATGAGTAATCAAATACATAGAATGTTCAAAAATACAATAATAACTTACCATCAACAACCCTAAGGGGATCCATATCTAATACATCCTTTACAATAATCCAACCTCTCAAAAATAGAGGTGCCTATCTATGATATCCCCACCAACATGTATAGGCATCAATGACTCCTACATCATCCACATCTGGTATGTTAATCATAGGATCCTAATTTGTCAATAGAATCAAAGATAACTCCACATTCGATGGCCTAGGCCTACTACCTGCCCTCATTAGATCCCAATAACTCCTCAACCACACCACTGGCACTGTGGGCACATTTTGAATAATGTTAAACTGTCATGTCACCTACTCATACTATAACCTCTCATATACGTTGACCCAATGGTCATGCAATTATTAGCTCATTCAAACCTATCTTAGCTAAGCACCATTCTCAGGCTATACCTCATATCCACTATAGGGCTTCCAGATAATGTATTTGGCTATCATCTTTCTACCACATACTGACACTACATCATGTGCTTCCTAGGCATATAGTTCATCCTAGTCCACCTCTCTACAAATGATTGAGGGTGGACCTAATCACCTCATAAATGAAATGTTAATCTACTCACTAATATATGCTCATATGCCCAATAGTATAATAGTGTAAAACATACAATACCTCTACCACACATCTCCTATGTAAAATGGTATAAAACCTAGTATAGGTGGGCTAGCATAGTGTGACCCCATGAGTATATGATACTGTGTTCCTCTATGTCCTACACTATCTCATACATCCTATAGGATATCAATACCCCACTCCCATCTACAGCCATAAATGAAGCCAATAAAATAGCTGATAACTTTTGCAACTACAGAACATCAATAGTGATAATCAATTATAATAATATATCAATGGTTCCCTATAAGATGAGCCCCTACAACCATAGCATAAAAATACCTAGTCGCCTAATGTATAGACCAATCACCCATATCCTCCTATAATATAACTCTCTACCCTCTAATAGGTAACTATAGGATCCTATACACATCCTCTAGGGTAATGATCATCTCCCTAGTAGGTAACCAAAACATGCAGATATCTACATCCCATCTCTCACATAGTGAAATCATCATATGTTTATCATAAAGCATCAGATCTAGGGATGCCACATGACTCAAACTCACTCTCTCTAGTATGACCATCTCAACATCTATCAGGGGAAGACCCTATAAGGTATCCATCATCTGACCAGTCTATAAATATCTCATACGTGCATCAACCTATAAAAATACAACCAAATCTGACTTTAGCAATGCAAAATATAAAACCATAGATAATAAAAGACATCAAAAACTACTCAATAATAATAAGCATCATAAACCAAGCCCACTGGACACTGACACTATATATAGGATAGTAGCATTGGATAGTAGTGCCATATCTAGGAAACTAATGCCAAGTCCTAGATAGTAACACCAATATCAGGATAGAAGCACCACTTTTTCAAAATAGACCCTAAAGTCTCAAATTTTAAATAAAAATAGTAAAAACTTCATTACAAATGACAACAAAAAGAAAAAGTATGAGATCCTTACTATGGTAACCACTTCCCTAGCTTGGATAAACACCTTCACCTCCTCATATCAGGTCAAAGTCACTCCTCGTCTCCTCGACATATTCTCTAGCTCAGACAAAAAATTGTTCTCAACTCAAATAATTCAAATGAATTGTCAAACTAACCAAATAACCTATTTAATTCACATTTATCAAATGCCACGATACTAAGGTTGACCTTGCGCATAAATTTCATCAACTAATACCAACTTCTTGATAGCATGATATTTAGAGAACTGTAACTCTAAGTTATGAACCATTTTTCTTACATGTGAGACTTGACATCAATGTGTCTCTCCCTATATAGGTTAAACCAATATCCTTATCACATTTAACTCTATAAAATGACAAAAATGATATTACCATAATAATCTCAATATAGACAAAATGTTTATCCCATTACCAATTTCAATAATCAATTCTATCATAATGAACAAACTATTCAAACTTAAAACAACATCACCCCCACTAATTAACACCAACACATCTGATCATTACCACTTTTGGTTAGACACCCTCACCTCAGTCTTGACTCTCTCACCAAAAGGGGGGAAAATACACCTAGATTATTTTAGATACAGAGATTTAGACACACAAGTTTACTCAAATATAAATAGTCAAACACACGTGTCTATTTAGATATAGATATTTAGTTACATAATTCTACTTAGATACAGATATTTAGATATACAAGTCTAATCAAATATAAATATTCATGCACATAGGTCTACTTAAATACAAATCCACTTAGATACAGTCATTCAAACACACAAGTCCACTCAGATACAGTCATTCAGACACATAGGTCCACTCCAATAAATCCATTTAGACATATAGTTCTACTCAGATATAACTATTCAGATACACAAGTCTAATTGGATACAACTACTTAGATATATAATTTAACTCATAGATATAGCTACGTAGATATACAATTCACTCAAATATACATGTTTACTCAGATATATAGTTTCATGTAGATATACATTTTGATAGAGATATAAAATTATAATTCAGATATATAGGTTCACTTAGATATGCAGACGTTCAGATACATAGCTACATTACTTGGATATTAGGATTGGGGGCATGATGCAGAGAACATGTCCTTGATCTCTATTTTTAAATTACCAAGTTACACTCAGTATCATCACCAAGATTTCACTAATTTGGGTCACATGACTGTCTATAGCGGTTGATCCATAGCCTTCTACCAGACCTAGTTTACATACTTTGATTCGGTACACACATCAGAGTGGGAGAAGCAAATTTTGCTTCTCCACACATTCAGTTTACATACTCAAATTATATACACACATCTAAGTGGATTAAACATGCCTTGTTTCTCCACACATTCAGTTTACATACTCTGGTTCAATTGAGATATTAGAGTGGGGCCAAGCATGTCTTATTTTTCCACATATTTAGTTTGCATACTCAGATTTAGTCTAGATATCAAGGTAGAGGCAAAATAGAGTTTTTATTCCTCATGATTCAGTTCATTATTCAAATTCAATATAAATTAAATCCACATTATGTAGCTCCTCTTCACATATTACACTCCAGCTCTTATCCACTTCTCTGGCCAAGAAGTGAGCCAGGTCCAAAACACATCCACACAGGTAAGTATAGGTATGTGTTCCTATTTTTATTGTACCCTAGTAATTTCATTTCATTGCATTACTAAAATAAAAGGGGGTAAAATTTATACACCTTAATTTAGTCAAGCAACCACAAGTACTATGTCTTTTGCTGCTCTTTCGCATTAAGGTCTTAGTGATGAATACAGTCTTTGTTTGCATAGTCATTTTGGGTCTTTGATCTTTATTACATCTTATCTTCCCTATTTTTTTCACCCGTAGTGGCCCTAATTCACCTCCTCCTTGTCACAGATGCCCTAGCTTGTCTTGTTTGGTTTTCACTATGTTTTTAAGCTTCGAGACACTAGCACCATTTCAAGATAGTAGCACCATGTGGCGCTAGTGTCCAATTATGTATCTAGTGTTTGATGGTCATTTTCTCCCATGTTTAGGTCCTAACCCTATGTTGAGCCTTCTCTTATGTTTTTTATCCCTCTTTTATGACTTGTCAATAAGTGAACAAGGTCTTATAATCAAATCAAAGTTCCTTCTATATAAAGAGCCTCACAAGGCATTTTACATCTAGAATTTACTATTTTGGCACATAATTACATAAAATTAATCAATAGTACAAATCAATACTCTACATACTAATTAGCTATCACATTTATACATTGCATGCTTGATCAAAGAAGGGCCTAAGTGAAATTCATTCTATTATACCATGCAATTTGATTATGTGCATTCCCTAAGGGAGAACTACATGTGATTTGAGACTCCTAGCATTGGGGTTAATATAGGTAGTGGCTAAGACAACAAGGGTTCTACTTTGCATGATTGTAACATCTCACAACCCAATTTTTCCCTTCCTTTTGCATTTGATATGGTGGTTGTTTCATGTGTGTAGGTACTCATTAGGGTTTTTTTAAGATATTAAGCTAAAATAGTGAAATAATAAAGCTTTCAAAAGATACAAAACCACCTAAAGGTCCCCTAGAACCTCTCATAGCTTCCCTAAAAGTTTCAGACAACTCCTCCAAAAGGGACACTAGTGCCACATGGTGCTACTATCCACATATAGGTATTACTATCCGAGACCATATTTCAAATATAGTCATAGAACGGAAGGTGTCTTCTTATTTCTCCATCTTGTTTTAGCCTTTTAATCCACAAAAATATTTGTTTTATTCCAGATAAGTGCTCTTTCTCTCTATTCTTATTATTTTGCAAAAGGTTTATCAAATCAGTTATTTCTAGTTTTCATTCTAGATTATCATTATATTCAACCTTTTAACAACATAGGATTTACACCATATAATTACTAAAAGGTTAAAATGTATCCTTATATTAATCAAAGCAGGGAGAAAATTACTTGAAAACCTAATTGTAAAACATCGCTTTCCAATCATAACACTACAACTTAAACCCACCAAGATTTGTTCACCGGCATTAAAACAATGAAACATTTTTTTTATAAACCTAGCCACTGTAGAAGATAATTATTTTTATTATAGTATTGAAATTAATGTGATAGAATAGATCTTTAATTTATGTTCATAAACAATGCCCATCGAAAACTAGCAAAAGTTAGTTCAAAATAATAGTGCAATAAATATCAACACATAGAAAAAATCAACTATGGTGGAGCGCCTAGCAGCTGCAACCCTACAAGATTAACCCTCTTGTTGTATTTTGAAAAATACCCCCTGATAGTTGCAACACTTCAAGTTGAACCCCCAAAATTTGTTTACTTGCATTAAAACGATCAAAAAAACTTCTTATAAACCCTGCCCATTGCACAAGTTAATTTTATAATTATAACAATATTGAAAACAATGTGACAGAAGAGACCTTTGATATGCATGCATCAATGATGTCCATTGATGAGCAATAAAAATAAGTTAAAATGGTGAAACAATAAATATCCAGACAACATGCATTGATCAAAGAGAACCAAAAAAAATCAAAACAAACTATGTAACAACAATATAGGAGGGAAAATCAATGCACATACTCCCTATTAATTTTTATGACATATTTTATTTAACTATACAACATGAACACTAAAATGATGATGCAATAAATATCCACCCAACATACATTACCCAAAAAAGTTAATTTTTTTTATAATAAATTATAAGAAAATATAAAATTTATAGAATATTCCCAAATAAGGAGTTTACAAATATTCCTCAAATAATAACCATAAAACTTTGTGCCATTCATAACCTCACACTATAACAATGAATTTGATTGGCCAAATAAAATATATATCTTTAAACCTGTTGATTACTATAATACTCACATATACAATAATTAACTAAGTTAATTATTGTTTTATACATGTTTATTAACCTATAATGTTTATAGATATTTATGTTTCAATTTAATTGAAATTCATTTATCCATATAATACATAGTGTGTGTTAAGACACTATAGACAATATTAGCAATGAGATAGAAAGAACATACAGAATTGTTTAGAGATTAGCATAAGGATGTATGAAAAGAGTTTCAAACTTCAAAAGTTACCATGAATAATTAATAATGCTTAATTTGTATCATAAAGAACACTACAAAAAATGATAGGGGACCGTTTTTAGGGGTGTATGGAAACAATTGAAGGGTGGAATAGATACAAATATTGAAGGGGTGAATGGTAAAAAAATATATGTGGGAAGTATGAAAGAAACTTTAATCACCTAAAAATGATATTTGGATGCTAAGAGTGTTGCTTGAGACAGCTTATTCCTAGCTTAGCCCGAGACCTATCCTAAATCCTTTTATCACACTTTCACATCCATTGTGTAGACCACAGACATCTATAGTCATCTTAAACACAGTCCTAAAACTGCATTCCTAGATCCTAACCCCTTGTGCCTAGTAGCCTACTAGCTGGACACTAGCTCCACATTAAGGACACTAGAACCACATGGTGGTAGTGTCCCCAAATTGGAGCTATTGTCCCTTCCCCTAACTCTCCCGAATGGATATATTTTCAAATGTGTGCCCCTCCAAAGGTTAGCCTAAGCACATTTTATTATCCACAAGTTATAGATCACTACAAATACAAGACTATTAGCCTCTATCCATTAGATGGAAAATAGATGCAAAAATCCTATTCAAATAAGAAACAAGTTAAAAAAATCAAGGGTATTAATCCCTGTCTTAATTCTACATATACTATCTACAATTGTCCTAAGCCCAGATTTCAAATATTTTCAATCTCAAGCACACTCAAGGCAATCAAGACCACTGTCATTTTAAAATTCACTTGCACTTGCACCAAGCACTAGGTGGGAGAACTACATCGGGCTTGATCCCTCCTCAAAGTGTTGGTATGTAGGCAAATCTCTTCATAGCAGGATGTTGAGGATGTCCATCCTATCCTACTAACAAACACACATTTTTAGTTTATGTCATACTTGCAAGGAGAATTAAGGTTTACATACTAAATCAGATATTACATGCATAATATAGAGTTCTAGATTTCATGTGCATAGAAACAAAACCTAGAAACATAGGGGTAGGTGTTCCCAAAAAATAGGAATAGTCCTGCAAAGAGGACATCAGTGTCATTTTCAAGACATTAGAGCTGCACGGTACTATTGTCCAGGTGGGGTGATACTATCTAATGAAAAATTAGATACAGGGACCCTATTGATGACACTCAGACCTATTTGTAACCCAATTTTTAGCAACTAGATCTTTTATGACAATCATTTTTTAGATAAGTCTTTATTTACACATTTATTACTATTTTTAAAAAGTCAAAATAAGTCAAATTCTGTAACAAATAAGTGGTTATTTATTGCATATTATTTCACTGATTTAGACAACTCAACCCTTTAATCTAACTTAGGATTTACATTGGTAAATCCCTAAAAGGTTAAAATATTTGGTGAACTTGACTTTGAATATTGCTCAAAACTCAAGTAGGGTTTTTCCAAAAAAAAATTGCAATAAATTATTGTTATATACTTCTATTTTTCTAATTTTTTTGGCATAACCTAGCTAATTAAATTAATATCATATTAGGGTTTCAATTTATTTAAATATAATTTAATTTTTTGCAAAGAAACCCTCAATTCAAAAAACCCTAACCCTAAACACACTTAGGGTTTGTATCCTTTTTCTATATATACTCAAATTTTACTTCCAAAATATCAAATTTGATTCCATATTTAATTTTTGTAATCATTCTTAGATTAACATTCTTAAAAGGTTCAAAATATACAAAACTTCTTTTCCTACCTTCTAAACTATAATGGTAGAATTTAACAATAGATTTGATGAAATGATAAGTAATAATTACAAGACTGTGTCCAAACATATAGATATACAAGATGACTTCATCAATATTCTTCAAGAAGAACTCCAAAGAATAAACAATGGTCAATCGTCAACTCTCCTAGTTAATAATGTTGTTTCACCTCTAGTGTGGCCAACTCAACCAACTCAAATATCACAACTTAAAATTGTAAATTAATAACCATCAGTGACAGTTACACTGCTTGTGGCTAGTTCCTCAACTCCCAATGTACAATCCCTTATGCATGAGATTCGTACTCTATAGTCTAAGGTGTTATATATTAAGAAGGGAGCCACCAGGCCATCACATGCCTTGGATTCTCACATTCTCTTACATACACCTTTGGTGCATCACATAACAGCAACTCCCTTGCCATCTAGTTTCGTGGCACCCAAGCTTACATTATATGATGGCAAGGGTGACCCAGAGCATCATCTCAGATCTTTTCATGTTGCATGCTTGGATAATGTGTCCAATGATTGGCTTCTTATGAATTTATTTCCATGCAATCTCAAAGATATTCCCTACAATGGTTCTATGATTTACCAAATCAATCTATCACGGCATTCAATCTTTTAGCTGAAATATTTCTAACACACTTCTCTATCAACATCAGTGATAATGTATCATATGCATAAGTGACACAATTAAAACAAAAGTTGAATGAGCCTATCATAAATTATGTCTTACAATACAAGACAATACTAGCTAAATTGACTATCCCCATGGTAGACAAAGAGATTCAAGGCGTATTTAAATAATGTCTCTTACTAGCATTACATGAAGCTATTTTATTCAAGAATTTTCCTACATTTACCACTTTGTGCCACAAAGTCAAGGAAAGAGAGGTTAAGCTCTTATCAATGGGCAAAATCAAGTATACAAATAGATCAGAATCAACTATTAAGAGTTCAAACAAGCCTCCAATAAGGTGAGGGCCACAGAAAACAAAAGTGATCCAAAGGCCATAGTCAATGTAGCTTCTGAGCCATCTCCTAGATTGGTTTTATTTTCTCTTCAATGCAAAGTCTTCACTAACCTTCTAAAGTCACCAGCATGAGTTTTACAATAGCTCTTAAAATGCAATGTCATATCTCT
The DNA here is from genome assembly GCA_037957365.1 of Torreya grandis. Classification (NCBI taxonomy): domain Eukaryota; kingdom Viridiplantae; phylum Streptophyta; class Pinopsida; order Cupressales; family Taxaceae; genus Torreya; species Torreya grandis. Next base: position 1,868,127 of record JARHVA010003032.1, on the reverse strand, counting down.
CCCTCCTATTAAATAGCTTGATACGACATGGCCTCTTCCAAATAACTATGATTCAAATGCAATATGTGAGTGACATAGGGCACCAGGCCACACAACAAACAGATGCATAAGACTAAACTACAAGATACAAGATCTCATTGAGACTAATATTATTGATGTGGGCACACCCACAAAGGCACATAAAGCATAACAAAGGCTAAGACACTAAATATATTTCCATATCCATTCCCAAAGCATACAATGAATGACATAGGGGACACATCAAGCATTCACTATACATATTAGGCACATCCACTACTAGCTTCCTATCACATAGTTATAGAGGAGGCACATCTATTACATAACATTATTGGCATGTACCATAATACAGTGCTACCTAGACCACTTATCACATTCTCAAAGTAAGAGATTGTGGATGATGATAGAGATCTACATGCACTCTTTATACGAGCATACATAGATCACCATCCTATCTAAAGTGTTATGGTTGACAACAGGTTGAGCATTAGTATGTGCACTATGACATTATTACAACATTTGGGCTACCTAGAGCGAGATATATTCCCCATAGATATAGTCATTATTGTTTTTAGTGGCCATGTTCAGAGCTCCATCAGGGAAATTGTGCTTCTGTTATAGGGTGGACCAGCACACATAGCTACTCGATTCCTAGTAGTACCTAGTGCAGGTGTGTTTGATATACTATTGGGTAGGTCATGGTTATAGTAGTTGTGGCCATACCATATATAGTACAGTGATTCTTAAAGTACATATATGAAAATCAGGGGGTCAAAGTTGAGGGTGTCCCACATGAGTATCCTCTACCCATCCCATAGGCAGTTCTAGCATAATTTCTAGTTACATTTCCAGCACAATCATCAGTTATAATTCTAACACCATTACCCGATATTACACACCTGTCAGTTACATCTAAGATTATAGTTCATATGCATAAATCATAGAGTTTAACAAATCCACCAGTTTAGGCGAGGTCTACTCCTATGGTATCAACACATACACATACTCTTCCATGGAGACTATTATTAGAGAGACCACTACGTCAGAGATATGTCACAGATTCTAGAGTACCTTTCTCTACTCAGTTTATACTAAGATTAGTACTATTGGGTTCTAGGGGTTCTCGACACAGGGCATCTACATCACCTAAAGAAGTGTCCCATATGAGTATCCTCTACCCATCCCATAGGCAGTTCTAGCACAATTTCTAGTTACATTTCCAGCACAATCATCAATTATAGTTCCAACACCATTACCCGATATTACACACCTATCAATTACATCTAAGAGTATAGTTCATATGCATAAATCACAGAGTTTAACAAATCCACCAGTTTAGGCGAGGTCTACTGCTACGGTATCAACATATACGCATACTCTTCCACGAAGACCATTATTAGAGAGACCATAGCATCAGAGATATGTCACAGATTCTAGATTACCTTTCTCTACTCAGTTTATACTGAGATCAGTACTATTGGGTGCTAGGGGTTCTCGGCACAGGTCATCTACATCACCTATAGCTTCTTCTTCTCCAGATGGGTTCCTAAGACCCCTACAATTCATAGGGCATCATAGTCAGTGCCACAAATTCATAGCATCACTACATAGGCAAATACAGACATAAATTACTTCGCACAATAGATTATGAGATCACAGTTGCCCTTTCACACACCATGCATGATCATAATTTATTTATTCGACACAGGTCACTGTGATAGTGAGTCTCCCATGAGACTCATCGATTAGTATGGTTCCTACCCTCTTGTACATACTTCCTTCTCTATCGCTCTTTGTACATAGTTTATTTTCATTTACTTGTACATAGCTTATTTATAAAAAAATATAAAAACAAATATAACATGTTAAAATACAAAAATAGTCACATATTACTTAGAAAACAAAAAATTTATAGATTGTGTGCATTGTTATGTTTACATTTTTTCTACTTTTCAGATATTGCTTATGCTAGCTATCTTAGTATAGTCGATTTTATCATACATATATGCTTCACTTGTTCTTGTCGAGTGCTTACAGATTGCATACATGACTCTAGTCCACTACACTGATCTAGACTTGCTATCATCTACTCACTCCATGCATATACATCAATCCAAGTTTAGTTATTTGATACATCCACCCATTTAGAGGCATCTCATACACAGTTTCTACTACCAAGTTCTATCCTTACATTTATACATTCTAGTTTATGCATTGATATATCTTGATATTAGTCATTACTATTTATACTCATATTTTTTGCCGATTATCACTAGTTTAGACTCGACATATGTGCATCCTAGCATTTACATAGATTTATACTGCACAGTTATACATGCTTTCATTTATAAATTTCTTAGTTTAGACTTAATTTTGTTTCCTATGCTTCTTTCATTTCAAGGACATTTGAATATGTCATTGTTCTTTGGCTTTACACCACTTCTATGTATGTATGCCTTGGACATGTGCCCATGTCCCTTGTGTGTGTTTCCCTAATTGTATATGCAGAAATTTAAACATGTCCTTATATGTGGATCTAAGCTAATTTACTTGTTGCTTGCGTATGTGGACATTTGAACATGTTCTTGTATGTTTATTATGCTTAGATTTAGTGACATGTGCCCATGTCCCTTGTATTGTTGCCCATTGGCCCACTTTTGCATACCTCATGTGTTTTGTATGTATGCTTCTTAACCATGACACTTGTCTTTGCTTGTTACACACTAGTTTTTGATGCCATGAGGGACCTCATGCATCTACCCTTCCTACTTGGGTATCGTGATAGACACCATGCCCCATCCCCTTAGGTAGCTACTCAGATTTGTTGTTATACACATTAATTACATTTATCTTGACACCTTTGTGCAATGTTAAATTACAACATACATCTTACATTACATACTTATGCTTAGATTATTTTACATTCTGATGTTATGTTTGCACATTATATTGGAATATCACACAGTTATCATATATGCTCCAACTAACATTTTTTGTAGAGCTATTTTATTTTTAGAACAATTCTTACATAGGTTTCACAACTACCCTCAAAAGAGGGGGCATTCACAAGGGTGTCACAAAGATCAAGCTCCTACATTGCTATTCACATATCATTGTCAACACACATAGTCAGTTTCATAAATCAGAGACAAAAAATAGGTACTTAAAAATTAATTCAGTCACCCATATTTCAAACAGACAAACATTAGCATACAGATTAGGACACTAGTGCCACATAGCGCTACCATCCAATAGCCCCAACTTTAGGGTAGTCCAAATTAGTTAGAATAGTACACCAAGTACAATACATATTTGCACTGATACAGTCACAAGTTTGACAGTGATGTTCAGATTTTGCTCATATACACTCATTTTAGCTCAAATTCATACCATTTACTCAAATTGGGAGCACCAGTTCAAATACACAAATACAATTATTACATACTCGGTTCAGAATCAGTATACTCAGATATTAGATTGGGAGCATGTGTGCGGCATATAGTTTATGTATGCTTAGTTACACGGAGGTTGATCAAATGGAATAACAAACTCTATGTTGTATATACTTACTATCATATTCTAGATTGTCACTAGTTTCATGCCTTAGTTCGTATGCAGTGGTTGGCATTCTCGAGTGGCCCAGAGCCACCCAATGTACCTAAGTGGTTGTGAAGTCGACATACATAGTTAGATATGCATAAATACTTTTAGCACTTTGCATAGTTCAGTTTCAGATGCATCTACTCCACACCGGTGGACAATGATGGATTCATACCCTGCTTGAGTTCTTGAGCCACCCACATGAGAGGGTTAGACACACTTACAATCTTATCCAAGATATTTACAAGGCATGATCCATTGAGCAGGGGTGGGCAATGATGGAGTCAAAACCAGATTAAGTGGCTTACACCACTCACGTATGAGGATTGAGCAAGCTATTAGCTTAGTCCAAACTATTCAATGATTTGATCACTATATACACTCACACTCACAGGTTGTCACCAGGTTCATGCATCAATTCACGTACCCAATGAGGTGTATTCGTTCCTTTCATCTTTCCTATCTTTTTACTCAACTTTACTCAGTTACTTTATTCAGCATAGTCTTTTGCTTTTGATAATCTCTTAAATAAAGACTGGTTTTTACATGTTTCCTTGCAAGTCATTGCTTTGGATCATGTTTCACATACGTAGATCCATCTTCACATCCTCAAACTCGGTTACACGGGTTTCACTTCCTAGGTAAGTCTAGGGATGCTTCTTTTTCCTTTATACTAGTTATTTCACTTTGTTGCATTTCTAGCATAAACGAGGAACACATGCAATCGCCTAAAACTGGTATTTGAATGTTAAGAGTGTTGTTTGAGACAACATATTCCTAGCTTAGCCCTACACCTAATCTAGAGGCCTTTATCACACTTTTCCAACCATTGTGTAGACCACAAACATCTACAGTTAACTCAAACACAGTGCTAGAACTGCATTCCTAGATCCTAACCTATTGTGCCCAGCAGCGTGCCAAATGGACACTAGCGCCACATTAAGGACACAAAAACCCCCTGGTGCTAATGTCCCCAACCTAACGCTATTGCCCCTTGCCCTAACTCTCTGGAACAAATATATTTTCAATTATGTGCCCTTTCTAAGGTCAACGTAAGCACATTTTATTATTTGCACAAGCTACGGATCACTAAAAATACAATACTATTAGACCTTTATCCAATAGATGGAAAATAGATGCAAAAAACCTATTTAAATAAGAAACAAGTTAAGCAAAATCAAAGTTATTAATCGATATTCTACCATATCTCTACATACTACCATTTATCGCTGCCATAAGCCCAGATTTGAAATACTTTCAATCTCAAGCACACTCAAGGAATTCAAGACCACTATCAATCTAACATTCACTTGCACTTGTACCAACCACTAGGTGGAAAAACTACATCCAAGTTGATCCCTCACCAAAGTATTGATATGTAGGTAACTCTCTTCATAACAGAGTGTTGAAGATGTCCAACTAGTCCTACTAACGAACACACATTTTCAGCGCATGTCATACTTGTAAGAATGATTAAGTTTTGCATACTAAATCAAATATTTGTGCGCACAGAAACAGAACCCAAAAACACGGGTATGTGCTCTCAAAAAATAGGAACACTGCAAAGAGGACATTAGCACCATTTTCAAGACACTAGAGCTACATGGCACTACTGCCCAAGTGGAGCGCTACTATCCAGTGAAGAATCAAACACAGACCCTGTCAATGACATAACTATCCGTAACCCAATTTTCAAAACGCAAATCTTCCACCACTGCGATTTTTTAAATAAGTCTCTATTTACACATTTATTACTGTTTTTATAAAGTCAAAATATTTCAAATTCTATAACAAATCAATAGTTATTACATATTATTTAACTGGTTTATACAACTCAGCACTTTAATCTAACATAGAGCAAGGTCCCATGCTGCAGGATAGCGAATTGTTTTAAAAGGGGGCTGCTGAGAAATTATAAGAGATTTTTTCCTTATGAGCAGTGCCATGCATTTTTAAAATTTATGCAATATTTACTACTTTGATAAATTAGAGTATCTTATTAAAAAAAAATTGTTTAAAAAAGTAAAAATAAAAAATTGATTGGACACCAATATACAATTGGCAACCAAAAAAATAAGAGCAGCCATGCCAATTTTCAGCGCCCAGCTGCTTCCCACCTCTCCAAAACTTCTTCCTAAACAATAGTTGCACCTTATTTTAAGATGCAAATATTTTGCAAACAAATTTTTTAATTTTCATAATGCTTGAGACCACAATGCCCAAAGTTATAAAGTAGCCCCCAACATGGGACCTCTCTCTTAGAATTTACATTGGTAAAACCCTAAAAGGTTAAAAGAGAAACAATATGGATATAAAATAGTTTTGGGAATGAGTTAGTAATTTCTTATTCTTGATAAACTTTCTAAACATAAGATCATTGTATTTATCACCACCATAGTTGATTTTTAAAAATATATAGTTAGTTTTTAAAAATATATCTATTTAATCTGCTTAATCGATTTAGAACAAAATTATTTATATAAAAATTATAAATGAGATTTATTTTTATTGTGATAATCGAATACACAAAATTTAAAGAATCGTGAAACCACTAAGAAGAGCAAAAAAAAATAACAATACCCTTTAAAAATAGATGAATAACCCTCACGGTAGAACCGCTAACTAAGTTTCACTATTTTGTATGTCCCAAATGCGTGTAATATGTTTTTCATAAAGTTTTCTTCATAGTTATTCCTTGTTAGTAATTTTCTTACAAGTTGCAATCATGACCACAACTCATTATACATTTATAACACCTGCCAAAGAGTTTGATTATTATATAAATTCCTCTTTCAAATTAATAATGTTATTTCTTTTTTCTATCTGACTATAGGAATAACTCTGGTTCAAACCCCACTATAACCAAGTTCAAACCCTAGTAGCTTGGCAAGAAAACCCCCAATAAAAATAACTTACAATTGTATTCTAAATAAGCCAGGACCCGCCAACCTTCGTTTAATCATTACGGACCCATAATGCTATATAAATAAACCAAAATATGGTGGAAATCATTTCATCTGGAAAAAAAATGTATCATTCAATCCTGCAATCATATGGAACAATGATTAAGAAAAAAAACAACTTCCAAATCAGCCGAATATAATTAATTATATGCCCACCGCCCAACTATTGATGGGCCCATGGGGACAATTTGTCACTCCTTTTTCAGGTCCACTAAAAGACATAATAGTCGCATGAGTAAAATGTATACACTTGCATCAATAACGTTGTTCGAGTTTTGTTATTATCTCGCAGAGAGAAAGCCTCCTTTAACAATTTTGGAATCCAAATAGCAATTATAGTTACATAAATGGGCCTGATAAGACTTCTTTTATTTTTGACATTATCAGGGCATTCACCTTAATAAATTTATACTAATCAGCTTCCGGTTCAAAAATAGGTATTTATTCTTTTTAATCTACAGAGTAACATTGCCGCATCCAATGACTACAAATACTCTGCTCAATCTGGCGCTTTTTGAATCCTTGATTTCTTCCCAGATGCCAACATTATTTTGCAATGGTCAAAAATATCCATCCATACATCTTCCCTCCAACAATAGCTGACTATCCACAGTTATCTTACATAAGTACCTTATGTCTTGATAAATTGCTATATCACATAAAAATTATTGCGGTCTTCTACAACATTGCACCTGCTCTGCTCTGCTCTTTTACTCCTCTCCTGCCAAGCGTGTCTTTATGGGCTTCAGCTTCAATCCCAAATTCTCTAGAGAGAGCAACTCGGGTGAGATGGGTGGGCTTGACGGACTCGTTGGGCTAGATCCATAGCCTTGCAAGGGTTGAGGTGGCCTGTAAAAGCCATATCCCATCAAAAAGTACTCAATTGGGATAAGCATTGCATGAGGCTGTTCCTCTACTACAAGAGTTCCACACGCTTGAACCTGTTTAAACAAAAACAAGTGGGAACTAAATATGATGATATGATGATGACTCTTAACATCATTAAGGCCATTTACCCTGTGGGACCTATCAAAATGTATCTATTACAAAAAAAAAGTATCTATTTTAAGAGAAGTTTGTTTGATCAAATATTCTCCAAGTTTGCTTTGATTGTCTTGAATCATTTATTTCATCTGAGATTCAGAAGGTATTAGCACATTCCTGTGAAGTTAAAAATACTCTTACCTCAACCAATGCATTATACCGTTTGTCCATTTCAGCATGCATGTGAAGAGCTTCCTCATGGAATGGAGAATTCTCTCCAACAAATATCAATGTCCTACACCGATGCTTCTTCAGTCCTTCCGAAAGATCATATCTCCTGTCAGCAGAGAAGCCCACCCATTATTTGTCATCTGATATTTTCTCAATTCTCGCTGCAACACTTCTCTAGATAGTAGATAATGAGTTCACAACCTTATGTTTTCTTGTTCTATAATATTTGAGGAGATATATTGTAAATATAGTGTTTTATATAAAACCATGTGTAAAGTAGCCATGGATTCAAGTTATTCAAACATACTTCCATGTGTGTATAGGCAAATCTTAAATCTGATCCTACATCAAAAGCATAAAAAACAGAAAATCCTTTGATCCGCATTGAACAGAGTTGAGATCAACAAGAAGAATGGTAGACTGTCGGTTCACAAAGGATTTTGTGAGTTTGTGACTTACTTGCTAATAGCTTGTAGGAACCTCATAACATTCCTGCTCTGCCTCTCATCCAGCAACTGCAAGTAGAAGGGTTGACTGTCAGTAACTTGACCATGAAAACCCCTTGGCCAAAGCAGCTGGAGGGTCTTAAGGGAGTAATTTCAGAAACACGTTGATTGAAAGGAACACTAACCCTTCGGCAAGCTTGCACAATGTCGGATTCTCCAGCTTGACTACTTCGCAGTTCCTGGTGAATTCATATGAAGGTAAGGGTTCTAAGTCAAACACCCTACTTTGAAATTGTTGTCACTCTCCATATTGAAATTGAAATTATTTGCAACCACCGAGGCAGATTCAGGCCTAAAAAGCTTCTGCCATTTTTTTCTCTTCAAGATACGTCCAATAGTTTTAGTCAGATCCAGTAGAGTTTCAGAGATATTAAAAGGATTGAAGTTTGAAGTACCTCACTGAAATATCGTTGAAGCAATGTTTCCTTCACCAAACCACACATACCATAGAAGTAAAGAAGATTGACTATGAACTGCATACAAGTATGAGACAGATGTATCAAGATCGAATGTCTAGGAAGATTATTCATTTAAAATACATTTGAAATTTCTAGTAGAGCTTCAACAAATATGAGATGCATTTGAAAAACCAACCTTGTTATATAACCATTCAGTCCAAGAAGGCTCTTGATATAAAGGCGATACAAGAATAAGTCCAGCAACTCGCTCCTTATACTTGATCTGCAAAACAAGAGTGAGGTTATGCTTTGGCAAATGGAAGGACCTAGAAAACCAATACAAAACACCAACCTGCCAGACAGACAGCAAAAGGCAATATACTCTACACTTTTGATTTTGATAAAATGTTAGCTGAAGCTTGATATGCACACGTTGCCTGAAGAAGCTCTACTAATGGCAAAAAGCCCAATAGTCTCACCTATGCATACCCAGCAACAGGATTTTCCCTACTCAATTAGGTGTTTGATCCAAAAAAATTAAGGTGACATGCAACCCAAGTCTCCTAACTACTGTCACCATTACTTGACCATCAAAAGTGATTTTACGTCGTGTCCTTACTGAGAATAGTGTCAGGATATAAGCCCCTGCTGTCACTCCCATGCAAATAACCTCCCGAAGCCTGTCGAGTAAGAACGATGGGTTATTCACAAGTTAATGGTTGAAACACCTGAATTGATTGGTTTGTTGAAAACCTAACTCAGCCTCATAACTTTGCCTATATATAAATGAATTCATAAACAAAAATCTAAGATGACATGCATCAAGGAATCAGCTGGTTATCGTTACCGTCTATATGAAAAATAAAACAATTAGAGCTGTAGATGATTAATTCAATAATGGCTTGTAATTTTACCCAAAGTAATCCAGCACTTCGGCAACCTGCTCGGCCATGTCGTCTACTGTAGGTACAGGAATATTTGACGAAATGGCCGCAGCTCCTAACTGCAAGAACACTTAAAATGAAAACAAAATAGATGATGCATCGTGACCACTATGACTTACAATTGCAACAAAAAATTCAAAAATTGACTTAAAATTGCAACAAAAAATTTAAAAAATGACTTAAATACTGACCTCATGCCCAGGGGCATCTATGTGATACACACAGAAATTATGGAACAACAATGAGGCAGCCTCAGGACAAAAGAATAACCCTTGAAAGCATGACATATCTGTTACAAAGTCCCTGAATTATCAGTGACTGGCTTATCTTCTGCTCAATTTATTTCCTTCGCAAACAAAAGTGGCAAACATCACTTACAATTCAAAGCAACATCTGGATAAGTGACGAGAGCTGGTTTTTCTTGATCTCCACATACAAAGACAGAAACAGGGCCATAACTAGTCTGCACAACATGCTCCTGATGACAACTCAAAAATTAAAGGTTGTCAGAACTCACAGTATGTTGGTCCTTCCTAGATGTGTAAAAGAGAAAATCTTTAGATCAAGAGATAAAGAAAGAAAGAAAGAAAGAAATTATACTAATGTTCCAAATGACCAAATCAGGTCAGGAAATTTACAAGTACTGCTGGCTTAGCATACACAAGAGAAGCGCTCAAGGCATCTCCAATGAGCCATACAAAAGAAGGTAGAAAAGTAGAAAAACGTCCACCCACAAGATGGAATAGTAATTGAATTTGGCCTATACCAGGGACAGATCTAGTCTAACGTTTTTTCAAGGATTCTTCTATGACAAAAATACAAGGGTACTCACGGAATCTGGGAATTACAAGTCTTTCAATAGAGAATAATTTAATCCTCTGAACCTAATGATAGCCAATATTTGTTTTAAAATTGTACATCCTGATCCAGCACAGAACCTGCCGACCATGTTAGTACCCGAGAGAGGAGGATGCTAACAAATCGACTCAGTGAGTTGTACCCCAAAGCCTGCTTTCGGATTGGCAAAGCTTTTGTTGCCCATAATGTCTCATAAAACATATCTTTCTCACAGTTGCTATCCGTTGAAAAGAAAAGTTTTGCTACAGAGAAGCCTATAATAAGCCTTCTTCCAAAAAAATCTAAAGCGAAATTGGTTTAGATGAAGTTATTTGCTTGAAAAAAAACCTAACACGGAACTAATGGGCTTGGCGAAGCTATTAACAGCCACAGATGCAATTGAAGTAATCCAGGAATCGACACATGATAATTTGCATGTAGACTCAATGTGGTGGAAAATATATTGTCTGCATTTCCTAAGCGCAAGCTTTGTCAAAATCAACAATGGAGAACAAACTTTTGATTAGGTGTCGGACTCTCTTTGGGAAAAAAAAAAATTCTAAACAACAAATCATATTTTTTAAGATGACAAAAGCAAAACGACAAAAAAAAATCATTCTATATTCCGATTTATTCAATTCAACGGGAAAAAAAAAATCTTGCCAAAAAGCTACCTTGATTCGAGGCCTATGCTCAATCTTAGAAGGCAAAGCTATATTCAAAGTGTAATATTTAGGCAGTGGATTTCCTGCTAATTTGCAGTACTTAGCGATGTTAAACCAGACTAAAGCCTTTAAATTTGTGGTGACAATGCTCAAAAGAGTCGATTCTTTATCCTAGATTGAATAACCTTCTTAAAGCTTAAGGCAAATCTTACACAAATTCGTACAATGAAGTTCTTGCTAATTCACCGTAGTTAATGATGTTAAATCAAACCGAGTGCAGAATTGGATCTAAAAAGCTTTAAATGTGTGGAAGGGGGATCGGAGATTCCAAGCAAAAAAAGAGAGAGACAAATTCAATTCTAAGAACAGAGTTGCTACAAAGAAATATTTCTGCCAGAAATGCAGACATCTTTTGAGTTGGCATAGCAATTTGTCAAAATACAAACATCAATAAGCCTTTCAAAAACTGAATCTACAGCGCATTTTTATTCCATATAAAGTTTTCTTTCATAAGTACATGGAGAAGGCAGGTTACCTCTAGAAAACGAGAAATATTAGTTCGGAGTCCCCATTTATTAAATGCAACGTCAACAACAGTTTCTAAAAATAAAGCCTTAGCGGATTTTGACTGGAAGCCAATCCCATCTCTAAAGACTAGTCAAGATTCCAAGTGTAATTTTTTAATGAATTCAAGCGTAAAATTCTTGCTAATTTTTCGCAGAGAACCAAATGCAGTCTAAATATCCAGTCTAAAGTGCTCAAATTTAACCAAAACAAAGAGCCAGCTTCGTTTTTGTCAATCCTGCTACAACTACAGAGATTTTTGCTTCGCTCTCCGACTTATCAATAAAAGAACGCATTTTCCCTCAAATCTCCGGCACATTCTGATTTCATAAAAGAAAACAGTTCTCGCAAACAACTAATTTAGGTTCAATATCCTGAATTATACATTAACTTCAACGACAGAAACAACTTTTTTCTGGTAAAAGGAAAACAAGAAAAAACCACGCCAGATCTTTATCCAACGCCTAAGCTCACCCTAATCTTTACAGGATTTCTTGCTGACGTGAAACCAAACTAAACGTAGAATTCATCATACGCTGTTTAAATAGGCTGAAAAAGAGCTGAAAGAAGATTTTTTTTTAAATAGAAACAGACAGACTTGAGGTAATTCACCCAACCTCCTAAAGAGGCAGCATTTGGTTCAATCTCCCTATTTACAAAGATTTAACCCCAGGATAACATTTCTCTACGCACAAAGAGCTACGACGAATCTTTATTCAAGATCTAGGCTCATCCATGTCGAAGTGCAACGTTTACAGGATATCTTGCAGGTTGGTGCTATTAAGCGATGTGAAACCAAACTGAACACAGAAATAATCATAAGTTTTAAATTTTTTGACGAAGAGCTGAAAGAACCCGTTCTTTAACCGAAACAAACAGACCTGAGGCAATTTTTCTAAAATTAGCAATATCTTTCTCTCAAAGCCAAAATTTATATCATAAGTACGCACAGGAACAAACTATTTTGCACAACAAACCGCATATGTGCAATACTAGTATCTTTTGCTTCCGAACACATTTGTTCTCAAATTTGCATCCCATTTTGGTTGAAAAATACTATTCTGAGGAGGCGGTTTGAACTTTTCCTAAAGCAAACTGCTAATTTCGACTCAATATCTCGACTTTCAAGATTTAACATTAAAATGACTGTCTCTACGAAAACAATCTACGGCAGATCTTTATTTAAGGCCCGAGCGCATCTGAACAAAACAAAATCTAAATTCGAAGTGCAATCTATACAGGATTTCTTGCTGATTCACGCTATTAAGCAACCTGAACGCAGTATAAATCTTAAACCTTGTTAAGCAAGAGCCGACAGAGTCCATTCTTTAACCAAAGGAAACAGATATGTAATTATTCCAAAATTAGCAATATTTTTGCGAAAAAGCCAAAAATATACTACAAAATCGCCGCAACAAACTATTTTGCATAGCATCACCAAGATTTGCGCCATTTCCACTAAAATTTGGAACTATTTTTGGTTCAAAAGCCCCAGCAAATGCTCAATTAAAAAAAATCAGCCCTAATTTTACATTGCCGGAAATTAGCAAAATTTGGTAATACATTCTGAATATAGAGAAAAACAAATGTAGCTTACCCGTCCAGCCCAGGGAATGATTTCAATGTCCACCGACACAGAGCTGCTGGAATCGCCCATACCAAAGCAAAGCAAGAAAATCTCAATATTTTTCGTAACTATGGCATAGGTAGTTCTTCTTCTACATAGATGTATTACTTCTCCATTAAAACCACATCTTCCACAACTGTCGGCAGCGCACGCCTAACACACGGGACAGGCAGACAAATCACGTACCGCAATGGACAGCGACTTATTCTCCATCTTCAAATTCACTTCTTTAATTTATCTGTCAAATCACCATCCGACGGTCCACAATCTCGGCTTCTCACACATAGCTGCACAAGAATCGTCCGATTCGATCAAACTTCATTAACGTCACAGTCTGTCAGGAAATTATGTGCAGTAAAACTAAATCTTACCATAAATATGGAAGCTTTTTTCTGTTAATTGCTTAATGAGAGTTAAAATAAAAAAAAATACGAGGACTGTAACGTAAGCAATTAATTGGGTATGGCTTTAAGAGAAATCAAACGAAGTATAGCTGGCGGCAGTGAAACGTCACTGTCGATACGTAAGTCCAAAGGAGCCGCAGCCGCCTTTATTGCCGTGGTTATATTTAAATGTAGTGAGATATTAAATTATCGGCGAAATCTAGGCGGTTAAAATACTTTTAAAGCAGGTGGGCATAAATATGTATGTATGTACTGTACGGTACGGCACGGGTCTATTTTGTGGTTGTTTCCCTCGGCGTCAGTTACCGATATTTTCCGCGAATGTGAACTCGAACTTCTAGTGTTTGTCGGTGCAACGGAAATTCCACTTAATCAGGTCAAATATAAAACACTGCTGCTCACTGCAAACAGGTTTAATTTACATCAACACTCATTTTATTTAAATCCACGAGGTCAAAATAGTTTACACTTTTTTTATGATTAAAATTGAGTGGCTTTTTTTAAGTGCATAAATATGTATCCACCATCATCTCCACACTTAATTTTGGTGGTACAAGTTACGTAGTTTTGTCAAAATAAATGTTTTTTATTATTCAATTTATTTGTTTATATTAGATTTTTTTTTTTTTTTTTAATAATTTAATATAGAATCTTTTTTTATTATAGATTTTTTATAATTTTCAGTGATTTGTATTTGTTTATAAATAATATAATATTTATTTATTTCTAGATTTATTTAGTGATTTTATAGTTTATTTTTGTCTCTATTTCAAAGATTTTTTTGTCTTAATCATTTTTAGTTTCATTTCTTTCAAAACAATTTAAAAGTGCTCAAGTTATTTGTAGGTCCTTTGTACTACTAAATCAGATTTTCCCATGCCTTGATTATCAACATTCATATCTTTTTATAGTCAATTTATATTTAAAATGTTCCAATTTGAATTTTAAAATATACATATAACCCAAAATACATAATACACACATATACACATACATATATATATATATATGTGTGTGTGTGTGTGTGTGTGTGTGTGTGTGTGTGTATTATATCTTTTAGATACCTTAAATATATAATATATAAATATATATATCTAAAGTATATAATATATAAATCACAATTATTCGTATATTAGTTTTCTAGATTATCCACTGTTAAAGAACGATTATGGTTTGCACATTTAGTTTTACCCAAAACACCCTCTTTAAACTATTGCTAGGTTTACTATAATAAACATAGCCGAAGGTGAAGAAATACCACTAAAGCATTTCAAAGTATCAAACGGGTCTAAATAAGAATTTTATGTGACAAAATTCCTCCAAACCCTAAACATGTTCCTCACACAAAACTATTTTCCAAATATATAAATTGTTTGCAAGCTCTTGCACCCATTAGAACTTTCTTTGCAAGTTTACTGCATGTTACCATATGTTTAAGGTTATAATATCATAGGCTTTTATTGGTTTCTCATCATACGAAACTATACTCTATTTTTTTCCATAGCCATTTGATTAATGCACTCAACAAAATAATCCAATGCTATGCCAATAGTTTATTGTATTCAACAATATTAAATTACCATACACTTACTTTAATTTACCTTTTACTAAATAGTTATGTGTAAATATTATAGACTCGATCGTGGAGGGCGTAGAAACCTTGTTTGATAAACCTTAGTGATATAAGGCTAAAAAGGCTAAATGCTATACTCGCAAATGCATGACAGTCAATAAATAGATACAGAAAAACTCTCATAATTGATTAGAAAACACTTGGAAATGCTAGCAAGACAAGATCGATAAGGCTAGGTTAGAACCAAAAGATTTGAGCAGATAAAACAAAGGAAATTGGTAAGCCAAAATGCCAAATCTACTTAGAACTAAAAAAATCAAAAATGTATTTGAAGTAAGACAAGTAAAAATCCAAATCAAGTAAGGGACACATAGAACTAGTTTATGATAAAACAATTAATATAAAAGGAGTAACAAACCATACTCAAACAAAGATGTAAACATGAAAGCATGAAAGGAAGAAACAAGACCAAATGGCCTTCAAAAAGCAAAATAAAAGACTCAAGGTCCTAAACATAACTAAGGGAAATCCTATAAATATAAGGCAATGACCAATAGAACATTTCAAAACAACTCAAAGATTCAACTTCTATTCTAAAGATGGAAAACCTATCATTGTCATATTACTACAATTTCTAAAAGAGATGGAGATTAGGAAGTGAAGAAAATGGAAATGTTTAGAAACAACCCTCTCTATCAAGAGGAATAGATAGAAGGAAGGAAAATAGGGCATCGCCAAGGCAAAAACATGATCTTTACTGGAAACAGAACACTCAAATCAACTTGGAAAGACTAAAAGTTTTCAACATTAGTGGCCCTAAAGAACCCTACCTACCAGCATACGCTTGGGAAACCTAGTGAAGTATAAATATTATCCCATGAAGGTTGGCATGCATGAAAAATAATAGGATCCTACCTTCCACAACATGTTCCCTACTCCTCAAAGCCCCTTACAAAACTGTCGATTTATGATGAAGATTGGGTACTTGTATGAGAAAATAGGTGGCACTAGAATGTAAAAAGATATGATAATGGAAAAAAACCTCCTACCTTAGTCTACTAGCCTACCATACCCCAATGGACCTCGGCAATATCATGAGGCCGATTCTAGAGTTTGAGCTTTGATTAGAATAGGAGATATGCTAAAAAGATCGTGTCTTTTGGTGTGATCTAAAGTTCAAGGTTTGATTTGTATCCTTTTAACATTACATTTTCTTATGATATGGATTTTAACTCTTGGATTTTTCTATGTTTTCCTCCTCTATACAAATTTGGAAAAACCAACCATGAATGCCAAAAATGACTATCACAAAAGAGATTACACTTAGTTGTGAAAGAGGAGAACTTAAAGACCATTGTGCGCCTTAGAAAAAAGTATAATATTGAAACTGACCGTAGTAAGCCCAAAAAGAGATGAAAAATAAGGAGTGAAGGAGATGACCATAGAATGATTGGGTTACCCCAATTATAAAAAATGTGTAAATAAACATGGTACAATGATAGGTAGGTATGAATCATCATTATAAAAAAGTGTGAAATGTAAATGAGGACATCAAGATAAAATGCTATAGTTTTACCACAAGATAATATGAGTGATTCTAAATGACAAAAAACACTACTCTCAACCATTGCCTTATATTTCAAAGAAGAAACCTAGCTAAGGTTGGGAACAAAATAAATCTATGTAGCAAAATGAACAATGATGGATGTTTGTGAGGAGCATTTGGTTGATTTCCCCAGTCTTACCATATAATTCATAAACTAAAAAATACAAGAGGCATAAGTAAGATAAAGATATGAAGTATATAAATGATAGGAAAAGACCCCAAAAATGCACATATTGATAAAAGAGACCAAATAATTACAAAGAAAACAATGGTTGATGAAAGAAAATAAATGATTGTAGAAAAAGAATGGGCATTTGTGATGAAGGCCTGGTTGTATTCCCCAAGGTGTTATAATGCAACTCACAAACTAAAATATTAAGAGGTGTAATAATGACAAAAGACCCAAGGACCATACTAAAATAAAGGATGACTATAAAGTGATATAAATGTTGAAAATAAAACCTGAAGGTGATACCTAAGATCCACAAGGGAAACTAAGGCTGACTATAAGGTGATTGTAAAGTGATAAAAAAAGAAACTGGGAGGTGGTACCTAAGGTCCACGAGGGAAACTAAGGCTGAATGTAAACATACTAAAGAACCAAAAACAAATCAATGGTGTAATAAAAATGATGCTAAGGGAATATAATGTAAGAAAGTAAAGAAACATGAGACAAAGTAACAAACAACATCTATTCTAATAACTATATCAAAGAAGAGTATGTGAAATGCAACCATATTTGTCTCAGAAGGTTTCTTGGAGTTAAATTTGTTAATTTTTAAGATGTGAAAGGTTATTTATTGTTGCCTCATGGTAAGGATGAGAGATCAAGAAGCCAAGAATGATGATGGGCATTATAATATTCCCCCAAGGTGTGCATAATAGTGAGGATGGGTATTGCAAGATGTCTTAATGGATGAAATAAGAAAAGGGTGGGCAATGAAAGGTGTTCCAATATGTGTAGTAAGAAAAGTATGGGCATTACAAGATGCCTCAACATTTGTGAGAAGAAAAGGAGGAGATGCATCATAAGATGCCACATATTATGGGATATGGATGGATTGGAGTTAATTGTTTAACCCTAAATTGATGTGGGTCAATATAGTACAGGATTAAAAATATAGAAATGAATAAACACAATGGTGATAAATAAATCTATAGTAGACCAATTAATTGTAAACTCAAATAAACAATATTTTAAATTTAAATATTGAGATATGCTAAAAATAGTAAGTGCAACTAGTGATTGATATTACAATTAAGAGAAATAAGATAACTTAGTTTACTATGCATACATGGATCTGATGTGGAATAGGCTAGAAATAAAATAGATATAGATTATGGATCAGTCATCATATTATAGAAATTTATCCTATGTGACCTTGGAGACTTGTGTCGACCTCAGAGGGTTGCATAGACACTTTGTCTAACTTGGATAAAGGTGTCTAGTATGAAATACCTGTAGGATCTAAATGCAACCACCTGAAATATTATGGGTATTGTGTCACCTTCGTTCTAGTGCATTCAAATCTGGATCATTAGTTGTCACTCTTGTCAAATCATCAAAACCCTAGCTTTTCATCTTTATAGTGATCTTGAAAAAATGGGTTAATGAGTTCATGGTGTTGAGCTAACCCCAAAGAGCTCTCTATTAATAGGTGTTACTTACATAGCCACTACTCTAAATAGGGCCTCAAACTGATGTAGTTCCCCCTAATGTGATGGCTTATATGTGTACAAGTTGCAACATGTACAAATCAAGTACAACAATGACCTAACTTGTAACTTGGAAAATATGACTCATGGGCTACTCTTTTATTAATTTAGACTCGTAGGTGTGTTATCCTTATGACCAATATGGAAATAGGGAATTTTTACTCAATTTAATGCTTGATTGAGTGCTTTTGATAAGTTTCCTTGTGAGTTGTTAGGCCTATGCTAGATGATGAATGAATGAGGGTTGATCTTGTACATATATCAATTCCTTTCAGAATTATCTCATGTTTAAGCACTTAGGCCGACCATAGGGATACATTTAATTTTCAAATTTGATTATATTATGGCATTGGACACTTAGTTTGGCACAAGACACTAGCATCGATGTAGGCATTGTTAGGTTGTGGAGCTAAAAGCTTCACTAATGCAAACATGGAGGAGGTTGCTGGGTTGCTGAGTTGTAGAGCGAGTTGCAGAGGAACCGACATCGGTCAGGCCAACCGACGTCGATCAGATTACAGTGTAGAAGAAATTGACGTCAGTTATGAGTCGACCGACATCAGTCAGGAAGGAGCCGATGTCGGCAACCTATGTGTGCATGCAGTTTGCATGCAGGTTCCGAACTGGTCTATTTTTGGACAGGCAGTTTGCATGTAAAGGCTAATTATAGTCTTGAGTTACGAGTCTAATTATTGTAATTAAGAATGTCTAATTATTTTATGCATGAGATCTATATAATAGACTCATGGGTTGTATTATAAAATTGTACTAGAGTGAGAGAGCAAAGATTAGCTCCTTCAAAAGAGAGAGAGAGCAAGAGTGCTAGATAGCCAAGAGGGCTTGTAGAAGAGAGCAGGGATTAGCTTCTCCTAGTTCTAAAGGGGTGCTGAGTGTGTATGATCAGGGAGAGTTGCAGGTTGTGCAAGTTATGATAGAAGATCCACCGGGGTACTGGTTGAAGAATCATAAGGACTTGGTGAGGCAAAGACAAGGGTTCTTTAGGGTGTAGAGACATCTACATGGTAAGTAAGGTCTGTTGATGTGCAGGGTGTTGCAGGTTCAAGGGAGATCTACTTGGGTTGTGTACTTGGTGTATTGGCAACATTGTTACTGACTGGTGGAGGTGAACAACAACTCTGTGTTTGAGTTGATTGTTGTGACTATAATTGAGAGAGTGAAGTGTTGAAGGAGAATTACAAGTGAACCCTAGAAGTGTGGGAGCTCTAGAGGTGTGGGAAGAAGAAGTGTGGCATCTTCTTTATTGTATTTTCTTATGATTGAGTATTAATGCAATTGGGTATTGTCTCTCATATTCTGTGTTGTTTCATATTTTCTAGTTACTTATCATTCTGGTTAAATTTTGTGTTTAGTTGCTAATACAAAGGTAATCAAGTGTGCCCTTAGTGGGCAGTAGATCCTGACAGTTGGTATCAGAGCAAGTGGAGCAGGTGGACCAGGTTGGTACCAATCTTGATAAGTTGGTATCAGAAGGTGGTTAAGTACACTAACAGGTGGTTAGAGTGTGTTAAATGTTTGTTGATTACAGGTCACTCACAGGGGTTTTAGATTGAGTGGGAGTATAGCAATGGCAGAAGAAAGTAAGCTACGAATGGAGAAACTGAATAACACGAATGGTCTGATTGATGGAAAGAAAGAGCAAGTAAAGAAATATTGTTGGTTGGTAGAAGATCAGCATGAAGGAATTAAAGAAGCAGATGTTGCAGGTGTTGTTGCACAGGATGCTCTGGATAAAGTAGAATCTTGGATTATAGATTATGTTGCCTCTTTCCATGCAGCCCGAAATAGAGCATCTTTTCATGGGTATGTCCAGGGAGACTTTGGAGAGATTTATTTAGGGGTTGGTGAGCCTTGTCAGATTGTTGGTAAAGGGGAAGTGAAGCTAAAATTGCAAACGGATAACACACGGGTGTTGAAGGAGGTCATGCAGGTACCAGTCTTGGAGATGAGTCTAATTTCTTCAGGAAAGTTGGGTGATGAGAGATGCACAATAACTCTCATAGCAGGTGCACTTGAATTAGACGGTGCTAAGAAAGTAGGTATTCTTTATCTATTTACTTATATTACTGATTCACCTTTTATTGCAAAGATGTGGCTTTGTAGGCTTGGTCACATATGTAAGAAGGGAATGCATGTTCTTAAGTGAAAGACAGATATCTTTGACAAACTTAAGAACTGGAAAGCCTTGGTGTTCATGGAGGAGATGACGGACAAAGATCAGCTGAGGAGATTGAATTATTCTGAGCAGGGCTGTGTTGATTTGGATAGGGTTTTGATCCAAGGAGAGCTCACGGGTAAAAATTCATCACTCACAGGAAAACACAGGTACCGACATCGATCATAAGGAACCGACGTCGAATAGACAGGCATCGACGTCGATAATGTGTAGATCAGCAAAGTCAGTGGTGTTGGGTAGGTAAAGATCGATGTCAGTCAGACAGGAACTGACATTGGCAACAAGGACACTGGCGTCGGTCAGGGAGAACCAACGTCGGCAGTAAGGGTCAGTCGCAGGGAATCGACGTCGGTCGGGTGCATATTGGGAGATGGCCGAGATCGGTCACTGAAATGGATGTTGGGTAGACAACAAGCTGTCAAGGAGTCTTAAACACCCATATGGAGGATTGAAAGGGTAAGTGAACCTCATATTCGTTGTTCACCTTCTTACTTGTTGCTCATTGATGGTCAAGAACCAGGAAGACGTGAAGAGGCAATGCAGGGAGAATCCAGGAAACAGTGGGAGCATGGCATGAATTCTTCAGAAAAGAACCAAATGGGATATTTGGTAGAGTTGCCAGCGGGGATGAAAGCACTGAAAGATGAATGGATTACCAAGTTAAAGAAGAGAGTGGATGGATACGTGAGACAGAAGGCCAGGGTATATGGTCTTGAAGAAGCTGCAGGACAGTGGTACAAGTTTTGACAGGTGGATGACAAAGCAGGGCTTTAGTCAATGTCAGTGTAATCATTGTGTTTATCTTTACCAGGTTGGATGATGATTGCAACATTATCCTGTTACTGTTGTGTGGTTGCTTGTTGCAGGGTTACACATGCAGGGAGTTTCTGAGCTAAAGGTAAAGTTAGTTCAGAGGTATGTCATGAAGAATTTAGGAGCAGCAAAATTCTTTGGCATAAGAGACATGGAAGATCACAGGTTGATTTTGTCTCCAGTGGGAGCTGATGTGAAGAAGGTGTTGGTGGGGTTCAATATGCAGGATGCAGAACCGATAAGCACACCAAGGGCTGGACAGTTCAAGCTGAGCTTAGAACAGTGTTTGAAATCACATAAGGTCTAGTGTAGGCCTGAGTTTTCCCAAGCAGTGGGAGTTGTCAGAGAGTTTGGAGCCAATTCGGGGAAGGTGGATTCTCAGGTATCTGAGAGGGACTAGCAGCAAGGATTCATGTTATGCAGGGTTAAGGACTTCACTACATGGGTTTGTAGGTTTAGATGTGGCAGGTTACTTGGATGACAGGAGGTGCACCACAGGTTGTGTGGTGGTTGGTCTTCAAGATTGAACTTGAAGAGGGATACAAGCCAGGAAATGAATTAGATGAAGGTAAAGGTGTAGCTTTTTATCTCCAAGTGGGAGATTGTTAGGTTGTGGAGCTAAAAGCTTCACTGATGCAAACATGGAGGAGGTTGCTGGGTTGCTAAGTTGCAGAGTGAGTTGCAGAGGAACTGATGTCGGTCAGGCCAACTGACGTCGGTCAGATTATAGTGCAGAATAAATCGATGTTGGTTATGAGTCGGTTGACATCGGTCAGGAAGGAGCCAACGTCGACAACCTATGTGTGCATGCATTTTGCATGCGGGTTCTGGACTGGTCTATTTTTGGACAGGCAGTTTGCATGTAAAGGCTAATTATAGTCTTGAGTTGCGAGTCTAATTATTGTAATTAAGAATGTCTAATTATTGTATGCATGAGATCTATATAATAGACTCATGGGTTGTATTGTAAAATTGTACTAGAGTGAGAGAGCAAAGATTAGCTCCTTCAAAAGAGAGAGAGAGCAAGAGTGCTAGATAGCCAAGAGGGATTGTAGAAGAGAGCAGGGATTAGCTTCTCCTAGTTCCAAAGGGGTGATGAGTGTGTATGATCAGGGAGAGTTGCAGGTTGTGCAAGTTTTGGTAGAAGATCCACCAGGGTACTGGTTGAAAAATCATAAGGACTTGGTGAGGCAAGGACAAGGGTTCTTCAAGGTGTAGAGACATCTACATGGTAAGTAAGGTCTGTTGATGTGCAGGGTGTTACAGGTTCAAGGGAGATCTACTTGGAGTATGGTTGTGTACTTGGTGTACTGGCAGCGTTGTTACTGACTGGTGGAGGTGAACAACAACTCTGTGTTTGAGTTGATTGTTGTGACCATAATTGAGAGAGTGAAGTGTTGAAGGAGAATTACAGGTTAACCCTAGAAGTGTGGGAGCTCTAGAGGTGTGGGAAGAAGAAGTGTGGCATCTTCTTTATTGTATTTTCTTCTGATTTAGTATTAATACAATTGGGTATTGTCTCTCATATTCTGTGTTGTTTCATATTTTCTATTTACTTATCATTCTGGTTAAATTTCGTGTTTAGTTACTAATACAAAGGTAATCAAGTGTGCCCTTAGTCGGCAGTAGATCTTGACAGGCATCTAGATGAACTTCCAAGAAGTTATAAAATAGGTACAGGTCCAAAACTTACAGAGGATGATAATAAGTAGGTTAATATCATTTTGAGTAGTATAGAAGGCCTAGTCATCAAAATAACATTTGGTCAGACTAAGAGATAAGTAATAGATACAAGATATAGTGTATGCGAGACTTTTAGTAACAGGAGGGTCTTAGAACTAAATGGTACAATAATGAGAAGTACTTGCCAAGTATACAAGACTGAGGTGCTATATAATTTAAATTCAGTGTCTACTTTTCTCCCCATTTAATATAGTAATTAAATTGCTAGTTTCAAATAAAAGGAATGTGTACTCGGGTGTGTATAACATACCTTGTATTTGCATGAGTCCCACTTGAGTGCTTTGTTGTGACTAACCTACAACCAAAAGCATGCTATAGTATATAATCAACACATATAATTTGAAATTGGAATAGCTTGAAATGTTTGAAAGTAAAGAGAGCAAGGTTAAAAGTACACATTTGTATTGATGCAACCATCTTGCCTTTTGGAAATTTGATTTGAAGAGGTGCTTTTTTATGAAGCTTCGGAGTTAAGATTATAAAAATATTAAAACCTACAAGTTCAAATATATATAAATATTGGAGGGCAACTTACCCCTAGCCTTGAAGAAAATGTGAGTTTCCACCTGACAGTTGAGATTATCTCAGCGATTCAACCCAATCATACATATAATTTGGTGAACGTGAGTGATCCAAGTTAATTCACACTATAAAAATGGCATGGGTGGATGATTTGATCACTCCATCCTATAAACTTAGTAATATTGAGTGATGTAATCACCTCAGCCTTGCCCAAAGTGAACCAGATACTTTAATAGATTAGTTCAACAACAGTCTATAATAATCCAACTTGGTGAGCTAAAGTCTGTAGAAATATTTTTAAATCTGAAACTAATTTTTATTTTATAATTTTGGTTCTCTTTGCATAGCATATGCACCCGGTGTATGTCTCATGCTGAAAACTAGGTATAATAATGACACCAATGTATAAAATTCTATCGTAAATGTGTATTTGAATAATTTAACTATGCAAATTGGCTAATTTGTAACTGTGTAAGTGTCGATAACATGTTTCCATAACATGCCTCCACTGTATATATGAATTTGTGGAATGTGAAAAATGTGGAGAACATGTTTACATAACATGCCCCCATTGTATGTTTGAATCTATGAGCTATGAAAAATGTGGAAGCCATGTCTCTATGACGTGCCCCCACTAATATGCCCCCCCCCCATTTTGAGGTGAAGGGAAGTAAAAATTGGTAGTTACCTTACTTCAAAAGGATAAGATAATCATATAATTTGTGTATGAACCATGTAGCGTATAGGATAAACATGTCTATATAGATATATCATTGAAGAGCATAGAATGTGATCACATCAATCCTTTAGATACATGATATAGATCATGGCAATGTCTAGATAGTAACAATACAAACTCAACAAGCAATTACACACACATAAGAGCACTCAGAACTAAATAAAAGGATAATGGTCCAAGGATACCTCAATCAAGGGGCATGTTCAAATGCCACACAATCGAAGGGACATGACTTAGTCAAATGTCCACAAAATAAGGAATGACATATTCAAATGTCCATACAACAATTAATGACATATTCAAATTCTAAAGCAAGCAAACAAAGGCATGAGGGCCATAAACAATGGAACATATTAAAATTCTCAATAATCAAGAAAAGACACTCAATGAAGTGCATAAAGGAAAAAAGTAAGCAACCATCATAAACACAATACTAGCCCCTAGACATGTGTTGGAAAAAATGTCAAGTACATAACATATCAAGTACAATTTGAAAGATATAAGTATTAATAAAGGCATGTTTAAGTATATAATCTCATACACGATAATGAAAGGTGATCATAGAACCATATAACTTATGTGTAGTAAGATCAAATAATCAAATACCCCTAATGTCTATATGACATGAGTAGAAGGAAAGCCCAACACCCATATGTTAATAGACCATGTATCTATGTATGCTTGTATCACACTCAAATGATGTTTAAAACATGTGTGTATAAAAAGTATTGATATGCCATATAACAACATGGGACCAACAACATAGATGCCAAAGAGCCAATAAAACATGTAAATGCTGAAAACATTTTTGAATTTTCTGAATGTTTTGGTTTTTTTTAGATATTTGTAAGGAAATAAATATCATATGATCTCATCCAATGGATGATCATAGGTATCTCCCCACTAGGAACATGGTGCATTACAATCTGAATATCTTTGAAATGTATCTTGTTCCATATGATATGGGTGTGCGGAGATGTATAAAGCCATATCAAGTTCCTCTTCTTGATTAATTTGCTTTGTAAAATCAAAATTACCATCATGTGGAATGTGAACCAATCTTCCCTTATGGGAAAATTAAATACCTTTTTGATTTGTATCTATTTTGGCCTCTATTTCATATAACCAAAAATTTCCCAATGTAAATGAATGTAATGAGATATGAGGTATAACCCATACTTTTGTAAGGACAACATGAGGCCCATAAGCAATTGGAATGACAAATAAACCCAAATAATCTTTCCATTTTCCATTATCATGTAAGTCTTTGACATGATAACCAAGTTGGGAGAAGCATATTTTGTACAATTATTTTCTAATTCTGTAGTATCAATATGGTTATTCTATAAATAAGCACCACCCATGAATAATGTTATTGTTAAATATTGGTAGCATGGATACTTTTTTATTTGGTCAACTTGAAGAGTTTTCATAATATTTGTCCATTATATTGGTCCCATATTGATTAAAATTTGTAAAGGTCCCATACAAAGGTTAGGAATACCACATTTTTGTTCATAATGTTCATATGGTAATTCATCTCCCTCTTTTGTACATGGGATAAAACTTTTGTCTTTTGAAGGAAATATGTTAAGCTCATTTAGATGCTTAAGTATGAATGAATCATATTTATGTGCATCCATATATAAATAGGCAAATGACTCATATTGTTTATTCAATACTCTTTCCTCTAATGGGGAAAGAATTCCAATTTTTAAGGTCTAAATGCTAGTTTATATGATGTAATTTTGAATCAAATAGCATAATATCGAAAGGATTCCTCATCACATTGATTGAAATTATGAAAATGTTCTAATGTAAATTTTGGCACCTTGTGGATATTTAAATCCATGAAAAATGCATCTTCTAATTGTGAAAAATTAGTTAGGGAACCTTTTGATAAGCTATATAACTAATTGTGAGTTTCATTTGAAAGACTCATATGGAATACCTTTACCAATAGTTTGTCATCTTTAGCCCATTACCCAAAATAATGTACATAGTTAATCATGAGCTCAAATGGATCTTTATGACACCAAAATATAGGTAAATATGGTAGTTTAAAACCTGGTGGATAAGGATATTCAAGAGTACATTATGTAAGATGTTGACTGTTAAATGAAGTAACATTTGCATTAGTATTATGGAAAGCCATTCACATTTAAATTATAAAAACTTGTTTTTGAAGTTCCCCAATAGTGTTCATGATAGACATGAGATAATCATTAGGAATTTTGGTACTTGGTAAAGGTGTTATCATTGGTTTTAAACACCACCTCTTTTAAATCTAGGCATAAGAGTATCATCATCCTCATGCATAATAAGTGAAAGTGGTTATTATATCAAATGAAAGTGGTTAATATACCAAGAGTGCCCTTATTATTCATGAATAATAAGTATAAGGTAAAGGTTTTCTATCTTCCTTAAGATGGATCAATTCATCTCTTAAAATGGTGGGAACATGGGCTTTATTAGAGGGATGGTAACTGCCACCATTCAAAGATTTGAGATTGTAAGCTTTGGCACTTGGAAGAATACAAGAGTAATCAATTTTTACCCCTTGATAGAAAGTTGGAGAGTTTCATAATCATGATCATCAAAATAATTAATAGCATCCATGATGATGGAGATAAAGAAATAAAAAATTAGGATAAAACAGACAACAAGTAACTAATATAAAAATATTATGGAACAATGATGCTCAAATGTCAAGTTCACCAAATGTTTAATCCTAAATTGAGATGGGTCAATATGGTATAGGGTTAAGAATATAGAAATAAATAAGCACAAGAGTGATAAACATATATACATTAGGCCAATTAATTTCAAACTTAGATAAATAATATTCTGAATTTAAATACTGAGAAAAACTAAAAATAGTAAGTACAACTAGTGATTGATATTGTAATAAATGAGAAACATGAGTACTTAGATGTTTTACTATATGTATGTGGATCTGATGTGGAACATGATAGAAATAGACCATATCTAGATTCTAGATTAGTCTTTGAATTCTATAATTTTTTCCCCATGGCTTTAGAGACTTGCATTGACCTTAAACAATTACCTCGATGCTTCTGCCTAACTTAGATGTAGGTGTCTAGTAAAAAATACTTGTTGGATATGGATGAGACTACCTATAATATTATAGGATCTATGTCACCTTCACTCTGGTGTATTTAAATATAGATCATTGGTTTTCACTCTTGTCAAATTATTAAAACCCTAACTCTTCATATTCATAGTGACCTTAGATAAAATGGGTAACTAGGCTCATGGTATCAAACTAACCCCAAAGACCCATTTTTTTTATGCATGTTATGTACATATCCACTAATCTGAAGAGGGCCTCAGACTGATATATTTTACCCCTAATTATTGGCTTGTGTGTGCATAAAGGTGCAATATATAGAAATCAAGTATGATAGTGACCTAGCTTGTAACTTGGCAAATAAGACTCACGGGCTAATCCTTTAGTTATTCAAACCTTTAGATGTGTTGTCCCTATGACTGATATGGAAATATGAGAAAATATGAAAGCTTTGCTCACTTGAATTCTTGATTGAGTGCTTTTAGTAAGTTTTCTTGTGACTTGTTAGGCATGTGTTAGGTGAGGAATGAATGAGGGTTGATCTTGTATATATATATATAAATCCATTTTAGAAATAACTCATGTTATTTCAATAAAAAATATCTTGCATTAAGAACTTAGGCTGACCATAGAGATACATTTAATTTGAAAATTTGATGATATTAGGGTATTGGACACTTATTTTGGCACATGACACTAGTGTCGACATAGGTGTTTGGATGGGATGCAAGTGTCTAGGAAGCTAGAAAATAGGTACAATCTAAAAGTTGCAAAGGATGATAATATGCAGGTTAATAGCATTTTGAGTAGTACAAAAACCCTGATCATCATAATAACATATGGTCAAACTAAGAGATAATTAATAGGCACAAGAGATAGTATATGTGAGCCTTTTGGCAATAAGAAGGTCTTTGAACTAAAGGGTACAACCATGAGAAGTACTTGCCAAGTATACAAGACTAAAGTGCTAGATAATTCAAATTTAGTTTCTAAATTAAGTTCAAGATGGGCATGCCTAGTAATGATGTCAAATTATTTTTAAATTTGTGTTACAACAGGGAATGTGGCATCTATGGTAATGTAAAGATATTTGAGAGGTGATAAATTTTTTAATGTACGGTATCAACCAGACTGATACAAGTTGGAGGAACATAAGTAAAATAAACTATTTCTACTAGTCAATACAATTTGGTGAAATAATTTTAAAATGGACTATATCAATTTGGTTGATACAATATGGTGGAATAGGTCTAAAATGAGTTGTATCAACTAGGTCTACAATTTGGTGATACATGATTAAAATTAACTATATTGGTTAGGTTGATACAATCTGGTGAAACATGACTAAAATAAACTATATCGACAAGATCAATACAGTCCAATGATGGAATGTATCATCACTTTGTAATTGTTAGTGATTGTTGTAGTCATATAGATGAGGAAAAACTCTATCAACATATTTTGGTTCATGGTCAGTGTAGTTGGATGAAATAGAAACATTGTATCAACACATTTTGTGTCATGGTTAGTATAGTTAGATGAAATATAAAAAACTATATCGACACATTATATATCATGGTCAATGTATTTGGATGAAATATAAACAATTATATTAGCACATTTGAGGTCATGGTCAATAAAGTTGGATGAAAACAATTGCAACTAAACAATATCAGGTTGGTTAATATAGTTAGAAAGAGGTGATTGTAGTGGTGATTTGGGTAAGTTATAAAAGGTTGAAGTTAGAATTAGATCGGTTGGATAGGTCTAAATATTTGTATAAGTTCAAGGATAAAAATCACTTATAATGTGTATTATGGTAGGCATTTTAATTAGTTATCCTTCATAAGTTGATGAGTTGAAAAAAGTTGGTTGAATGGGAGCTGAGGTTTGATGACTTATCATTCTAAGGCCTTTCAATGTAGAGGGTAGGTAGATATCAATAAAACCATGTTCATCATTGCTTGATTTGTAGTGGGGATTGATAAAGATGAGAAAATCATAAGAGGTATCCTCATCCATGCCACAATAATCATCAATGGAAAATCATGGTATTGATTTTCAACCATGTGAGAAGTGGAAAAGATGGGAGAATTAGGATTTTCATAGGGATCACCATAAATTGGAGGACCATATTGATAATATTCGGTCCCACTATAAGCATCATCATTAGAGTCTTCACCCTAGTAATAAGGATTCCCAGTTTGATAGAGGAGAAGATCATCATGGCAAGATTCATAAATGTTAGGCGTGTCAAAAGTGATGTCATTATGATCCTCATAAGGATTATCATAAAGGGAGAATCATATTGATAATATTTTTTCCCACTATAGGTTTCATCATTGGGATATTCACCCAAGTAATAAAGATCATCACAAGTGGGAAGATCATCATTAGGATCATTGACCATGAGAAAAGGTGTAGCATAACTTCACTATAATGAATTGCCTTTAATAATGGTTATATAATGTATAAAGGAGTGACCCATGCAAAATCAAAATGGGTTGAGACTTGAAATAAATATTCTAAGAGGTGACATCAAGGTGATAATGAGGATGTAAATTTAATGTGGGATAAAATACTAACTACAGGAAATTGACAGTATCATATAAGTTGATATAATTAATTTCTAGATTGGATAGAAGACTGTATCAAAGTAGTCTGGTATAGTTGGTTTATTAAGTTTGAGATATATACTATATTTATATGGATGATAAAATTTATTAAAAAAGGTGGTATTAGGGGCAACTGATAGAAATGATTGTGTCAAGCTAGCATATTCAATAAGATCTAAATTGGATAAATTTGGCTAACGTAGTTGGATAAAAAGTTAAGATTGTATTGGATTGGCTGATGCAATTAGGGAGACACATAGAGTCATATTAGATTGGTTGATGTAACTAGGAAAACACATAGAACTCTATAGGCTTGACCAATTAAGTTCACACACAACATATAAATGTATCAAGCTAGTCAATATAGTTTGTCAATCAAGGAAACATAAATTTAACTAACTATTTGTAAAAATCAAGATAGGATGTAATTTAAGAAATTATTTGTTTCACTTATAGGCTCTCAGATATACTAACCCCATTTTTAAATAATGAATATGACTATGAAGGCACTAACCATGGAGGATTCCACTGTACCTATGGCCATACTATCCAGTCTCTATGGTACATTGAGAGTAACTTCTCAGGGATAACCACTTACTAGTGTGCTACAAAATAAAATAATTGGAAGGTTTTTTAAAGGATAAAAGTAAGGATCTTAGGCATTTCATATATACTATGGGGTATGTGGAAGCTAAATTTAATGAATAATGTTGTTTAGTGGCTTGAGTATCAAGGTAGTACCCTCTTATCACTATGGAACTGGTAAAATTGACAATCACTTGGCCTAGAATGGCAACTCCTATTAGTTTTAAAACTATTAAAACATAATTTCTAGAAAGGCAAACTAGAAAATAAAGATCAATAAATGATATATCAAAATCTAAATTTACAACATGCACTGAATTAAATAAGAAAATTAAATGGTATTCAGCTAGATGATACAACCAAAAATTGAAACTAGTAAAATATAAATATATCAGACTAGCTAATATAGTTGTAAACACACACTAAACTATATAGGGTAGGTAGATATAGTTTAGAAAACAAATAATGGTGTCATGCAAGCTGATACCATTCACATTTAGACAAGTAAAGGTATCAGGTTGGCTGATATAGTTAAGCTAAAGGATGTATGATGGTTTGGAAGGTTTTTGTAAGAAGCTAGAGGGATAAACATGAAAGTGATCCAACCAAAGGAGGGATAAGATTCATGTCGAGTTCACAAAATTGTATACATAGGCTAATATGACCTACAACTATCTTCTTCCTCTCAATAGACTAGGACTCAAATAAGATCAATTGAATAGAGTTTGTGTGTACTTGGAATATCAAGCAAATACTAATGGATGCCTTAGATCTAGTAAAGTGTAACCCACAACTCAAATGTCAAGAGGAAGTGGTTATAAATATCAAGCCTAAGACACAAGGATATACCTCTCACTAGACCTCAACAAAAGTGAATGAATGTAAATTATGGTTATAAATATGTAAGTAAAGTAAATGGTTGTAAAGGGGTGCAAACTAAAGTAAAGTATGGGTTAGAATGTTTGTAAGGCGGTAAGGTGTAATGGTCAACCAAATGGAGGTCTATGTAATGTAAAGTGATTAAGGACAAGTCTAAGTAATCATATGTCTACACCATCTTATTCAATATATAGAAAGCTTAAACAATGATATACACACATACATCCACAATGTAATAAACAAATCAATACTTGATATACTAAGTAAATAAAGGAAGAGTGTAGGGATATAAATACTTATCTTGGGGTGGGATCGTCGATGCTTCAATCTCCCATTTGGCTCAAGTGGAGATTTTTAAGAGAATATTATAGGATGAAGACCTAAAATGGCTAGATGAAGACCTAGATATCTTTAGGAACTCCCAATGACCCCCATTGAGCTTCAATGACACCACAAGAAAAGATCTCCAAGATAAGTCCTAAGCCACTAACTCTCCCAATATTTCCATAAGGCATAAATGTGAGAAAAATTAGAGTGTATGAATGTATATAATATTATATGAATGAAATAAGACCCATCTATATAAGGTTCTGATACTCAAAACCAACCCTAAATTCTAAGCCAAAATTATTGTCCAAACTGATATAATTGGAAGATATTGGTTGGCATAATATGGTATTGCCTAAGCCAATGCATTATAAATGTCATAATAAAGACTCAAAATTATATTGGGAAAGATAATTTAATACAAGAAATATAAAGGCATAAAATATATGGTATTAGTTAGGAAAATACCATAGGATACAGGGAAATTACCAAATCTTGATAGGAAGTAGACAAAAAAGATAAATGGATAGACACTTAGAGGAGATTAGGTTGATATTAGTAATGGAGTAATCAAGATATAATGCCAATATATATCACAAAGCATCATGATCCATTCTCACCCCATTCTTGGTTCACATTTAAGACATGCACTCAGGTTGATTGATGCATTAACAAACCACTACAAGAAAAAGCATCAATAAAATATAAAGTGAAAAATATTATTCATACACAGTTTGTGTGTTGGAGCTCCATTGGGTTATGAGAAATGTGGATAAAACTTTGATTATTGCACTAAATTAGAGTGGGTTGGGTCTATGGAAATCCAAATTTGGAAATCAAGTGTCAAATCCAAAGCAAATCATGATCAATAATGACAACTCCACTATACTCAGCTTCCATAGTAGACAAATCAACAATAGTATGCTTCTTGAAAAACCAAGTCACATAACATGCCCCAAGATAATAGATGTATCTTGTGATTGACTTAAAAAAATTTATATCTCTTGCCGAATCACTGTTTATGTAGCCAAAAATTATTGTGTTCCCATTAGAAGTGTAACCATAAAATGAGGCTTTTCTACTCAATCCCATAATTAGTAGTATTTCAAAGATACATTAGAATGCATTTTTTAGTTTGCCAATGGATTTCATTATGGTCCAGATAATAACATGATACCAACTTCACAAAAAATAAATGATAAATATGAGTCGAGTACAATAAACCTTTCACTAATTTCCTATAGAGTGTACCATCAAATGAAGGAGAACAACACTTGGTGGAAAGCTTGACTATAGATTGATAAGGAGTCAATGTGGACTTGTATTCTTTTATGTTGAAGTAGTTGAGTATGTCTTGAGAATAATTTGATTGATTAACAAATATTACTTTTTAAAACTATGAAATATGAAGACCAAGGAAAAAATGTAACAAGCCTAAGTCAGTCATCCCAGAAGCCTTCATTATCTTAGCTTTCAAAACATGAATCTTCTTGGTGGAACTCCTTACGATGATTAAGTCATCAACATAGAGGACAAAAATTAAGAGTTTCTCATATACTTTATTTTTGTATAATATGGGGTTAAAGAGACTTTATGTAAAGCTAGACTTAAGTAAAAACATGTCAATATTTTCATACCAAACTCAAGAAGCATGTTTCAAACTAAATAGATATTTTTTTAATCTGTATACAAGGATAGAGTTCTCATTTCTTATGGACCTAGGATTAACATGTATATATATTCCTATAAGTCTCCATGCAAAAAGGAACATTTGAAATCCATTTGATGGACTTCCCATCCCTATGTTGCATCCAAAGAGAGTACTAGCCTAATGGAATTCATCTCGACAAATGGAGAAAAAGTTTCATGGTAATCAACACCTTCAAATCATGATTTTTTTTTGTTACAAGTCATTATTTGTATATATCAATGGACCCATTAGCTACATACTTAGTGTGGTACACCCACTTGAACCTCACTAATTTTTTTCCTTTCAAAAGTGGATCCAAGTAGCATTTTTTTTAGAGAAAGAAGTTATTCTACCATAATTGCCTATCATTCAGGATGATTATAAGCTTGATGATACGTATATGTATTTTGTGTCATTGATAATTGTACTAAATTTGTAAAACCATATAGATGTTGTGATCTAGTTGTGCTTAGATCTATTGTATCCCCTACCAATGAACATACCTGATGGAAAAATTTATGAACCCATTTTTTTTAGAGTTCTGTTAATCTTGTAGGTGTATTTTGAATGTATTTTCACACTTGTAGAGGTGTTGGTTGTCCCATTTATATCTCATCATATGAAATATAGTAACTCTTAGAATGGGAGTCATCTAAACTATATTTTTCTTCATAAGAGACCTCAGAAGTTAAGTCCAACTTGACATAAGGTAATGGAGGATGAATAGGAGATGTTGGTGTGAAAATCTAAGATTATTAATTAAATTACACATCCCCCCAATAAATTAAATATAGTGGTATCAGAACAAAAATATGATATGCATTCACATATCCATAATAGATGACAAAGACACAAGGATGACCCTTCCTTTACATTTATTTGCATTTTTCATTTAGAATGTGTGCACATGCATTACATCAAAAAAATAAAAAAATAGAGAGATCTAGTTTGATACCATACCATTTTTATTTGGGAGTCATATTTTGAACTATAGAGTGGGGAGTGAAATTATAGATGTGGTTGCACACTGAATTACCTCAACCCAATATTGTGGAGGCAAGTCTTTGGAATATATCATGTTGTTAGCCATTTCCTTTAGTGTTTTGTTTTTATGCCCAATGACACCATATTACTGAGGTGTGTAGGGTACAATGTGTTTAAGTTGAATGCCTACCTCTTCATAAAATCTAATCATCTAATTTTTGACAAATTCTACTCCATTATCTATTTTGAGATGCTAAAATTTTCTCTCTAATAGGTTTTCAATAAGGGCTTTGAAAATTTTCAAGTGTTCAAAGACTTTAATTTTACTTTTTAGAAAGTAAACCCAAGTTATACGATAAAAATCATCAATGAATGTAAGCACATATTTATGTTTCTAAAAATAAACACTAGGAAAGGAAATAAGATCACTATGAACCAATTGTAATCTATCACTTTCCCTCAAGGATTTGCCTTTGGGAAATAGACCCCTGTGTTATTTTCCAAGTGCACAATGTGGACAAATGCCATATTTGAAAGAGACTTTGATAAACCAATAACCATGTGATTATTATTGAGGTCCTATAATGAGAGATAGTTGAGATGACCAAAACACTCATGCCAAAGTTTAGTCAAGTCATTAACACATGTAATCATGACTTGTGAAGGTTGAATGAACACAAATTTGTACAATCATGCTTAATGATCAACCTTGATAGTGGATACAACAACATACTAGTCTTTTATATTTTTAATGAAAACATTAGAATGTGTAAACTCAATGGTTTTGACTTCAATTAAATGTGTGATATGATATGGAGAGGAGGTTCACAGGCAAGTTTGGAATGTGGAGAATTTTTTAAATACACCATTCTCCATCTCAAATGTCCCTTCTCCCTCAACATCTAAAGGTTTAGATTTTCCCACAATTTTTTTTATTATGTGGCATTGGTTAATATTTTTACATAATGAGCCATCATGAAAAATATGGTTAGAGGATCTTGAATCTTTATTACATTTTGGTACAAGTGTTCTTATTGTTGTAAAAAGTGTTTCTCTTATATTTAGAGGGGGATGCTACATTTTTTTCATCTTTTGTTCTATCCCTTTTTTTGGTCTAGCCCTTACCTTTGCCAAAGTTGGGTTGTGATGATGCATTAATGTCATTGACTAATAATAAATATTTCGTAGTACTTTAAAGTTGGATTTCATTAATAAAAATTAGTTTTTCCTATTCCCTCTAAAGTTTTTCATAGAACTTGTCAAATTCTAGTGCCACATCTGCATATTCCATAGAGTTTTGATGTGTGTATTAGTTTGAAACAAAAATTGAGTAAGGACAACCCATTTTAGAAAATATAATCATAAGGAGTTTTTCATCAGTCTTGGTTTCACCATTCTCAACTAGGAGAAGCCTCAACCACTTGGATTGAGTGATGAAGTCCTCAATGTGAGGATATTTATCTAGACTAAGAGCAACAATATCATTTTCTAGTTGGCATGCCCTTAGCTTATTATGTTTTCCAAAAATGTCCTCCAAGACAGTCTAAACTTTATAAGGTTCCATGATGCCCTGAAAATAAAATTTTAGTTCAGGGGATATTGACTAACCAAGGATGCCTCTAGATTCATCAAAATGATTTTGCCAATTTTTCTATTTGAAAAGATCTAAAGGTGCAACTTCATCATTCATTGTAATTCAGTAGAGTCTCTTGCTAAGGAACACATCAGTAATGTATCTTTTCCAACTGGAGTAGTTTGAACTTGAGGTAATTAATTTTTTTACCATGGTGTAGCAAAAAAACTTGCTGCACATTTTTGTTTCAAATGGATCAAAAGGTATCTTAGATTTATGTTTCTTTCCAAACATTTCATTTACACTACCCTTTCACTATTATAGTTTAAAATTGAAACTAGAAACATGGTTTCTGAACTTAAACTGAAACAAAAATTATGTATCTAAACAAAGATAATCAACAATAAATGAAACTTTTAAGTATACCTTAAATTATTTGGAATTAATAGGTTGAGTGTGTGTGATTTATAGACTCTCTAATGTACTAATCCCAGACATAAATAATTAACATGGCCCAAAGGAAAATAGCTATGAAGGTTTCTATCATTCCCATAGTTTCACTATCCCATCTTTGAGGCAGTAGTGAGTAACTTCTTAGGTTTAACTACTTATCGATACACTACATAATAAAACAAACAAGAGGTTTTATATACCATGAGGTACATGGAAGCTAAAATCTGTATATATTTTTATGTGATGGATTGAGTATTGTGAAAGTACCCCTCACACCATAGATCAGCTAAAACTAATTATCGCTTTGCCCATAATAACAACTCCTATGAGTTTTACAACAGTCAAAACATAGTTCTAACCTAGGGGGTTTCTATTAAAAAAATAATACATGTCCAAAGAATTTGGAATATCTCAAAAACAATAGCAAATCATAAATCTTAACATAAGATAAAATTTCTTAAAAACACATTATATAACTATTTGTAAAAAATAACCTGACTCAAATTTTTGGCATAACTTTTGATTTGACTAAAAACACCAAAAACATTCCAAATTTGTACTTCATACAAAAGGAATATGGTATATAAATGCTAAGAACTACTGTTTGGAAAGTTTTATGTCAAACTGAGCACTTTAATTTTTGCATGAATCTAAGGCAACTCAAGACTATTATATAGATGCTAAATCAACACTTGACACATAATGAAAGTTTTTTGTAAAGGCTAATATATACTATTTGATAAATGTTTAGGTAAAAATGAGCACTTTGATTTACTACATGATTCCCAAGGTGGCCCACAATTATTGTATGAAGGCTGAATCAACACTTAACACAAAAATTAAATTTATTGTAGAGGTTAATAACTACCATCTAGTAGAATTTTCATATCAAATAGAGAATGTTTATTTTTTCTAAAACCTTAATAACCCATTATTTTTACCAAATTTTGATCAATAAATATCCCATAAGGGTAGTTTAGAACATAATATTGGGTATTTACAATAGACCACTAAAATATAGACTTAAAACTTAAAAGAAAACTATATATCTAAAAATTAAACCAACATGTAAAACAAGGTGAAGCTTTTATGGATCTGATACCATATTAAATTATCTGGATAAGGTATAGAATTGTGTTAGCTACATAAGACATATACCCAAAATACATGCAATAATATAAATCAATAAAATCTTTAAATAAAAATTACACACTTATTTACCATAGGTAACATGACTACCTCTTTAGATTAAAAAACTTTGGCCTAAATTGTTAGTATAACAATAACTCTCTTTCATAGTGAATGTTTCAACCACTAGCTCTCTATGTTCTTATATAAAAATAAAGAAGTTTGGGATAAGGTTTTTAGAATATTTAACTTGTAGAACAAGTCTTATTAAGACAAGATTTTACTATTAATATCAAAAATTAATCAAGTTAATAACTTGATTGATACTCTTCTCTAATAATCATTTATGGATAATTATGTACCAATTACTGATTATATATGAATTATATTACAAATAAATAATAAAAATACATCTTAAAACCATAAAATAGTGTATGATTAATTAAAATACACTAATAATATACTTTTGTATTATTTAATATTCCAATACATCTCAAATCGAAGTCACTACATAATATATTCTTGTTATGATAACTTAAACAAATTTGAAAAGAAATAAAATTTTATAAATACATTAAAATATTATTAATGTGGCATTGATAACTAAATTAATCTTGAAATGTACAACCTAAGATATAACACAAGTACACCAAGTGATTACCTCGAAACTAAAAGGTATGCCAGAAGGGGTGGGTGTAGACACTAGAATATAGTATTAGATACTTGGGAATATTATTTTAACCTACCTTCACCTTACATGAGTTGTGCCTACACATATGGCTCTTAATCACCCTTCTCTCACATTCATATGTTTTCCATGGGGTTCGACCTTTCTGATTTTCTATAAATCACCTATAAAATTTTCCTAGTCTATGTATAGCCTATTAAAAATCATACTCTAACTATATCCAAATCATTAGATTAATATTTTTGCTTCTATACAAATCCATCAGACTCAGGCTATTATAGAATTCTAGACTTGTCTCATACCAAACAATGACTAATTTTCAAATTAAAATCCTTCTTATGGGTCAACCCATATGTTTTACATGTCCGTGGTGTGAAAAAGTACCCAAATAGTCCTATATAAGTACACAATAGGTCTAACTCTATTCCTTATCTATAAAACACTTATCAAGCATCAATGAATGACTTACACATTTAAGGTATTTCTATATTATTTCTAATTTAGTCATCAATCACAAGAAATAAGTTTTAGCCAAGTTTGAAGAACCTCAAAGCCAAGCTAAAACTTTCATTTTCCAAGTGTTGAAAGCTAGATCACATGTTACATTCATTGAGAGAGAAATATTGCACACATATACCTAACATGGAGAACTTCATGTGGTTAGTGACTTCCCTCTTCAAAGTATTTGATATGTAGTAAATGCTCAACTATTCATTGAGGAGTGGTTTGGGTTATCATAATCCACCTTTTCCCCAATTTTCAAACCTAAAACTAATGTTAAAAGTTGACCTAGGGTTTCAAATAAAAAAAGATAGGTTTATAAAATTTTGCACACAACTAACCCTCAGGGCCATACATGGAGATGGCTTACAAGCAAGTGCAACATATTGTGTAGAAACACATAGGTAAAATAAAATTAGACAAATCCATTAGGTTTCAAATACTAACATAAATTAATATCATCTAGCTAAAGAATATGTTTAGGTGCATCTATAGACTATATTCCTGATCTGATCGACTCTTGATCCTATTTAACCCCTTTTTCCATATCCATTTAGTGTTAAACCTGCACAATATATAAAAATGCTAAGTATATTATCCCTTTAGTATTTTTTTATTTATAACAAGTGCAATTAGTAAAATCAAATACACCTTTTACATTTAGATCAGTATTTATTTATACATTTCATTCAATCTGAATTAGTTCAAACTTACATCTTATTAAACACACATAATAGAAAATAAGTTAAAACAAATTAGTGAACACATTTATATAATGAGAACACCAAAACCCTAGGTATTCCCTTAGGGTTTCTTTCCTTATTTCTAGAGTTTAAGATTTTAAACTTAAAATTTGATTTTCATACCTGAGTTCTAATTATTTCCATCTTCATAGGTGCAAATATGATGTCTTTCCTCCTTTTCCCTAGGGTTTCATGCTTGTTCTCTTATTGGGGCTTTGTTTATTAGGGGTGTTCCTTGTTTAGCTTAAATCTAATTCAAAATGAATCTATTTTAAAAATTCTTAGATGTTTTTGTTATTCTTATTGATTGGATCAAAATTTTATTTATTTTTTGCCAAAATTCTATATGAATTTTCTAGAATTAAAATTTTACTAGTTTTAGTAAATTCAACGTAGAGAGTGAAAAGTAGGTTTATTTTCAAAATAGTTTGTGTTTCATTTATCTACTGATTTTTATCAAAGACCTATTTTTTTTTCAATAATTCCTCATGGTTTTATTTGTGTGGTTAGTTATTTATTTGACCCTTGCCAAGCCATTTATTTTGCATATATACACTTTTAAGATTTCATTATTATGTAACTATTTTATATTTATTTGATAGTTGGGTTTAGATCTAGGTTTTATTTATCCATTTTTCAACCTCAAGGTTGTGATACCTATCATCCATATATTATGAATTTTAGTATTATTAGTTGTTAGTGTATTTAATTAATGATATATTATTGTATGGCTTTGAGATGCACTTATAATTTGTGGGTAGACATTAATTAGTGCATACTTGTCTACAATATGTTATTTATAACATTATCAATTAAGTAAATACTTAACTTACTTCTTATAATAATAGCATTGTCTTTGTTTAACCCTAAAAATATAGATTAGGGTTATCTAGGGTTAAAGAGGATGAAGATAATCTAAGGTACAAGGGTGATAAATTATTTATATAGTAGGCAAATTAAGTGTTAAACTCATATATAACATAAGTTGAATTCATTAAACTGAGATAGGCTAAAAATAGTAAGTAAAACTATGCTAGATGTGTCAATGATAATGAAACAATGTACTTAGCTAGTTATGATGCTAATGTAGTTATGGATATAGAATAGGTAAAAAGCAAATTGGAAGAAGATTTTGGAATACTCACCAAATTATAGATTGAGTGCCTCTATAGCCTTAAATATTAGAATCACCCTTGGATTGTTACATCGATGTTATTATCTAAACCAAATGCAAGTGTCCTTTATAAAACACTTATTAGAAAAGGATATGACCACCTAGATGCTTCTAGGTTTGTATTTGTCTTTGATTTGGTACATTCATATCTGGGTTATTGATTGTCACTCATGAAATTGTAAAACCCTAGTTCTTCATCTTCATAGTGATCTTGGAAAAAATGGGTTAGTGGGCATAAGGTGTCGAGCTAAACCCAAAGACTCCTTTGTCAATAAGTGTTGCCTACATAGCCAATAATCTGAAGAGGGCCTCAGACTAATGTAGTTCTCCCCTACATGTTGGTTTATGTATGAATCATGTAATATGTGGAAAGTAATTACAACAATAACCTAGCTTGTAACTTGGAAAATTAGGATCTTAGGTTTCTCCTTTAGTACTTCAAACCTATGTATGTGTTGTTCCTATGGCTGATATGAGAATAAGAGAAAATAGGAAATCTTTACTTTATCGATTGCTTGAATGAATGTTTTGATAAGTTACCTTGGTATGTGCTAGGTTGTAGGTTAGGAATGAATGAGGGTTGATCTTGTATTTATATCAATCCCTTTGGATAAATAACTCACATGCAATCACTTAGGCCAACCATTAGGATATATTTTTGTTACATCTTGATTCCTTGATAAGCAAATTTACTTGATTATCCATGGATTTTTATAGTTGGTAATTTGATTTGATTATTATTAACTAAGCTGTAAGTCATATGATGTTATGGGACATATGTATATTGCTTTGATTACGTGATTGAATTGCTATGAGTTTAACTGTATTGTATATTCTTTACATTGTGATCATATTAATTGTTATTACAATAATATTTTATGATATATGTTATGATGTTATAGATTAACTACCTTCTTATCATGAGTTGGACATAGGAGAGATTCATCCCTCAGATCATGATGGTGGAAGAGCATCATCAGAGAGGGTGACACACATGGAGGTGTTGGGGGATGACAAAAGAATGGATATAACCCTTGTACACACCATGTTAATGCAACTCATTATATGCATAGTTTAATGGTTAATATTAATGCATTTTTGATGTTGTTTGCATTTAGATAATTGTTTATGGATGATTAGTTATGTGTTAGCTTAGTTTAATATTTATCTAGAGTTAATGTTATGTGATTGCATTATGATTGTTATACATAGATTTAGTGTATAATATAGCAGTATGATTATGTCATGTTATGGAATTCATGATTGAACATAAATTTGCATGATTTGATTATTAATGCATATATCCTAACCATTGTGTTTAGTTATAATATTTATGATATACCATTTTTTATAATAAAATGTAATTGAACTTACATTAGTCATATTATTGATAAGTCATTATGATTATTTATTTATATTAAGTGATTATTTATTATTAAGTCATATTATTAATAAGTAATTGGAAAATAAAAAAAGGAAAAGTGGAAGAAAACACAAAAAGGAAGCATTGAGATTTAAAAGAGGGCAAATCAGAATAAAACAATGATTAAGAAATAATGACAAGATTTAGAAAAAGTGGTGAGCTTTTACCTTGGATAAAAAAAATAAAAAAAGAAAATCATGCAATGAAAAGGAAAAAGTAAAAGGAAGTTGGGGTGTAGGGGAAGATAAGAAGATAAGAAAAGGGTTATTTGGGGAGGAAAGAAAGTGCGTGAAGAAGAGAAGGATAAGAGTGTGAATTAGAGAAGGGAAGGTGCAGAGTGTGGTAGAGAAGAGTTGAGTAAATGAAGGGAACAAAGGAAAGAAGGGTTAAAACATCGAAGAAGTAATGTTATCAATTATGGGCAACTTGAAAGCTTGAATGATTTGTATAAAATGACCTGGATGTATTATGTAAATTAATATATAGTAACCAAGCATGATATATGCAGTAAACTGTAAGCAAGTTCAAATTAAACATATTAATATAGCATATAAGTTGAGCTATCTATAATGTTATTCAAACATAACATATGAGAGTTGCATATAAGTCAAGCTGTGTATAGATATAACAAATTGATTGTATAGATATAGTGAATTATGCATATTTTGTTATAAAGAACGACGTAAATGGTTAAAATAAATCGAGGTTAATTGATCTTATATACTCTCTCTCTCTCTCTATATATATATATAAGATCATCTAAAAATAATGATATGAGTATATATACATATAAAATCACTTATAACATATGTATATATCTATATTATACACCATAACATAATTTATGTTATGCTAAATTGATGTCTCTGTTATACTAATCATGATATATATATGTAAGGTATATATATCTATTATTTTAAATCACTTATAATCAGAGATATATAACAAAGATATATTGTAAATTACCTAGATATAGATAAAATTTGAGATATACCTAGAGATGAATAAAAATGTTATATATACTATGATTTCTGTTACTATATAACAACACTATATATATATATATATATATATATATATATATATATATATATATATGTATGTAAGATCATCTAGAATTAGAGATTTATATACATACATACACACATACATATATCATAACATTTAAACAATGATACAAATATATAAATATGAACTGAGGTTATTTT
The DNA here is from genome assembly GCA_037957365.1 of Torreya grandis. NCBI lineage: Eukaryota > Viridiplantae > Streptophyta > Pinopsida > Cupressales > Taxaceae > Torreya > Torreya grandis. The sequence continues at coordinate 1,824,418 of JARHVA010003032.1, read as the reverse complement.
GATTATCAAACTATGATAATATATGCATAGGTATAATTAGTTTTTTGAATAGTGGATATATATATATGAATTGAGTACATGTTGACATTCAAAACTATGAAGAAATATATGCGTAACCCATGTGAAAGCTAAGTCTATGTTTTGGTTATGTTTGGGATGAGGTATTTGATTCAAACTCTTTGTAGGGATTATGTATTTGAAGCATAACAATTATATATAAATCAAGTATACAGATTCAAAACCATAGCTATATATATGATAATATGCATAGAATGTTGTAGGGTCTAAAAACATAAAGTATCTATGCAAATATCTTATGAATTAGATGTTGATTTGATTTCTTTTAATAACCAATAATAAATAATAAGAGAAAAATATTAATATAAAAGGTCTATTGACTATAGTACCTAATTTATATTAATATCTTGATGATTCAGTAATGTAATGATTATTGAAATCATATTAAGACATTGATTCGAGTTATAAAATACTTGTTGACGTAGTGGATTGCACCCTTGACAGGAGGCTGAGCTCCTGTCTTCCACACGTCAAAATGGAAACTCCCCTCTTGCCTGTGGGCAAGGCAAAACTGGGGTAAGAGTCTCTAGATAAGGGCTAGCTCCCTTTGATGCATCTGAGTTATTCCAATAAGTGCTAATACACACACACACACACACACACACACACACATATAAGGGGGGGGGATGAAAAGGGAGAAGGATTACAAGAAAACAAAACCTAATCTAAGAGGGTGATGCACCAAATAATTTTGACCTACTCACACTCACACTCTGAACCATAAGAACACATACATACACTTTAACTAGTAAAAGGACCAGACTACAGGAAGCTTAACAGGAAGGCTTTAATGGAACACACAGAAAAAGGGACTTACCATAGGTGCTATAGGAAAAGCACACTATCTAGTAACCTCCTTCTGCCTCTGCGCTCCAGGTATAACTCTTCTTATCACCTATAGGAATGGCACCTTGTAGATACCAGAAGTGTTGGTGTCAACCCTATGAAAGCATTAGGAAGCAATGATTGAACACAAGACTAACACTCAGACACACTTAGAGATATCTACCCAGAATAGAGGTAAAAATGCATTTTTTATTGATTCTAGGTGAAAATTGCCAAGGCTTCGCCTTACAATGTGAAATATAGGTTTGAAATGAGAAGTTACAATATATATATAGAGAAGAGAGAAAACAAAAGTGCCTCCCTTGAGAAAGACTTTTGGTGTCCTTTTATAAGTGGCCCATCTGTGTCCTGAGAGCGTCGAGAAGAGGAAACCATTGAAACATAAATGCTATGTCAGCTTAGATTCTAACTTTAGGCATTTAAAAACATAGGCTATGCCATTTCTCCACAAAAAAGACTACTCCTTAAAGGCATCCACATGATTTGTCTGCTCATAAATGCAAAATGGATAAAAATGGGTTACACCATTCACTGTTTGCACCGTTTGATGTCCACTTGGCAAGCACTGTTCCAACCACTGGAATTAACTCCTTGAGTCGACGCCTTCCTTCACCACTTGGACTATTTTGTCTATTTCTGCACTTGGCTCTTTTGTCTTTTCTTTGCCTTTGTCTCTTCTAGCTCTTTTGGCCCTCAAGAGCCATCTTCTCGGCCTTGCTGGCTCCTTGGGCTCTTTTATTAGTAGGTCACTGAGTTCATTCTCAACTTTTGTCTTTTTCTAGCATCGTCTTTTCCTAGTTTGTCTTTTGCTAGCTTTTGTCTCTTTTTTCTCTGGTTGGCACTCAATAATTTAAAGATCAAATGGCTATTTCTCTGCTGTAAAATCGACGTTCACGGGCCCGTCACTGTTTGAAAACCAACGGCTAGTCTATTTCCCTAAAATTGATGGCTTCAAAGACGTTATCGCCCTTGGCAATTCCTTCGGTCCTTTTTCTTGATTCAGCCTTTTTTCACTCCCTTACCTTCAGGCTTTTGCTTTGGACCCTCTCGAAGGGAAGGTGTCCCTTCAGCTTTAGAGAAGTGCCCTTTGTTTGGCAGCCGAGAGTCCCCTGCAAGGGCACCTACCCTTTGGGGTCCTTCAGCAACCTTTTCTCATTGGCTAATTTCCCACAGACATTTTTCTGCAGACCTTGTCTCGGCCACTCTTCCCAAATTTCTTCAGACTTTTTATCTGAAGGAATTCCTTCGGACAAAAAGTTTGAAAGAAATCAATTTATGCCTTAAGTCCTTTTTTGTGGGATTTTGTTCGTAGCCCTTCCAAAACTTCTTCAGACTTTTTGTCTAAAGGAATTCCTTCAGACAAAAAGTCTGAAGGAATTATGTCCTTGCCTTGTCTTTTCGCAGGACTTTTTTCTGAAGAATTTCTTCAGACAAAATGTCTGAAGGAATTCCTTCTGACATTTTGTCTGAAGAAATTCTCATCCTTTGCCTTAAACAAAACTCTGAAGAAAACTTACTTTTTTGGCCTTGTTCACCTTTTGGTCTTTTTTCAAGTGTTCCCTGCCCTCCACAAGGGCACTTGTCCTTCGGGAGACTCTTTTGAACCTTCCCATTAAACTGTTCCTTTGAACCAAACATTGAACCAGCTCATTGAACTGACTATTAAACCAAGGCATTGAATTGAATGCTGAATCAAGCTATTGAACTAACTCACTGAACCAACTCATTGAACTAATAATGGTTCAATGTTCAAGTTCAAAGCTCTTTAAAAACTCAAGCCATTGGGCACTGACGTTGAGCTAGTGAGCTAGTTCCTCCTTTTGCCAAAAAACTTGTGCACAAAATAAAAAATTGAACTGGCTTAGAACAACAAGGTAGAAGGAGACCAATTTTGGTTTGCTAGACCAAAATGGTCAACAAATTAGTGACTCTTAGGGGAAGCATGCCTGCTATGCTTAGAAACCAGTTGCCTTAAAATCCATTGGGCACGGAGTCAAAACACAAGTTGAAAAAGGTCAGAAATAGTCCTGATGGATCCAGGAATCAATCATGAAGCTTTTACCCCAAACACAAAGGAATACACACACAAGGCTAAAAACACTACTTGTGTAAACTGCACTTAGGGAAAACAAGAAAGAAAACTACTATATATAGCTTAACCAGGTATATTTGCCTCCCTCCTGGATCAAAGGGAAAACTTCTTAAGTCTCCTTCATGGCAAGGAAACTTATGGTGCAAGATAAGTGGCTGAATGGAATGGAGACTTGGTGACCTGCTCCTCTTGCCTGTCACGTTGATCAACTTACATCCGAGTGGATCAAAGTCAAACATGATTCCAACATATATGTACTATTCTTATTCTTGGAAGCTCATCGAATGTTGGTCCTTCATGTTGGTGCATTTTACCAAGAAATCAATGGCTATTGGTTCATCACCATAAGCCCTTTGATATGCATAGTCCCTTTGCAGTGCATCATGGTTTGACTCATTCCCTTCTTCCTCATTGAAGGCACTGTCAAACTCATCCTCTGCTCCTTCATGGCTTTGTTGAAGAAGGGTGACTATTGTGGTGTCTGAAATGGAGTCACAAACTGATTGCTCATCCCACATAACATCACCTTCTTGCTCAAGGCTCTCTTCTTCAAAGTTGTTCTCAAGATGAATCAACCTCTCCTTCTCTTGCTCAAGGATCAGAGTCTCTAGTTGTTCAAAGACATCCATCTGATCCTCCTCCAACTTAGGCTCCATGGCATGGTCATCTTCCTCATTAAAGCAACAAGGAAGTTCATCAAACAAAGGAGGAGAGAGCTCACCATGCTTACGTTCCTCCTCATATTGCTGGAACATCCACATGTATGCATGACCTACGTCTTCTCCATTACTGATGATGTCTTTAGAGGGAGAATCCATGATGATTTCCTCTTCATTGTCACTCATGATAGCCTCTTAGATAACTAAAAATTAGTTCTCTTCCTCACTCACCTCCTGCAAAATAGGTTCCTCCTTGAGAAGGGATGAAGCAGAAAGCTGATGATTAAAACCATGTGGAAGAGGAGGCAGTCCTTGAGCTAGAATCGAATGATTCTCCTATTTCCATTTGGCTAGCATTTCATCTATATCAGGTGTGGCCTGATAGCTTTCTTAGAGGTGTGTAGATGGGGTGTATTTAGACATGGAAACTGCTGCGTCCATTATGTGTTGGTTGAGGAATCTTGCTCTGGACACCAACTCTGTAATTTGCATGGCTAGATCTTCTTGAAAGAGCCTTTCTTGGAGGTCACAAGCATCATCATGATGAGTAAGAGTAGCTTTGTCTTCTTCCAGGTTTTGAGCAAAACCTTTCTCCTCCTCCTCCCTACCCCATGATTCCATTGTTTGCTTCCAACTCATGACCTTGGGATTGGGACTTTCTCCTTGTGAATGGGTAACAACTTTATCCTCTTCAAGGTCCTGAGCTAGTTCATGATATTCCTTCTTCCAATTTGGAATCTTAACATCATGTTGAGAGACCTGAGAAGGCTAAGGGAGATTAGGAAGGGTTTGCTCATGCACAGGAAGAAATTCTTGAGAGACGTCCTGTTTCATGGTATTCCCTTCAAAGGAAGATTCACACTCTAAGGAATTGAGAAGGTTCATTTCCATGAGAGGTTGCTCTAATGCCCTTTGATGTTTGAAAGCTCAGTGCAAGGGGTTAAGAGCAGGAGTGATTAATGCATTAGATGAGCTAGAGTGAGCAAGTGCTATCTGGTAGAAAGGATTTGGTGCATAAGAGGGGGCTTTCTTTAGAATAGGAGGGGGCACACAAGGCTGACTATCTTGAATAAATGGAATTTTCCATTTTGCTACCTCTTCCTCCATGGATTGCAAGGCCTGAGCTTACCTAAACAAACACTCCTCTTTGTACATCATCACTTGTTGATATCTATACTGCTCATCTGATCTATCTATCTCCATCACTTGCTTCTCAAACTCCAATGCTACTTCTCTTATTATTGAAGGGAAACAAGGAGAGATGCTTGAGGTGATTCCAAAAATAGCTTGAGCTTGATCAAAGTTATACAAAGGAATAAAAAGTCCATGATTCTTATCAATGGGATTATACATACAAAAAAAATATAAGATTTCTTGATGGCACCTGGATTGCTTTACCAGCTGATTCAACTCAGAGTCACCATTGGTGTTGATGAAAAAAGGCCTCCAAAGGCTGGTTGGTTGAAGGACACACCAAAAATTCTTCAACTCTTTGGACAAAACTTGTCCCATAATCGCTTGATTAAAGGTCAGATGTTGTATTAATGGTTCATTCTACTATAACAAGACCATCACCAATCTTGGAAATTTTTTGAGTGTCTGAATGTGGTCCCACCAGGCGTACCAAAAATTGTTGACACAGTGGATTGCACCCTTGATAGGAGGCTGAGCTCCTATCTTCCACATGTCAAAATGGAAACTCCCCTGTTACCTATGGGCAAGGCAAAACTGGGGGGAGAGTTTCTAGATAAGGGCTAGCTCCCTTTGATGCATCTGAGTTATTCCAATAAGTGCTAATACATACATACATATATATATATATATGTGTGTGTGTGTGTGTGTGTACATACATATATATATACATATACATATATACATATACATATATATATATATATATATATATATATATGTATATATGTATATGTATATATACATATATACATATGTATGTATATATATATGTATATATATATATACACACACACACACACACACACATATAAGGGGGGGGATGAAAAGGGAAAATGATTACAAGAAAACAAAACCTAATCTAAGAGGGTGATGCACCAAATAATTTTGACCTACTCACACTCACACTGTGAACCATAAGAACACACACATACACTTTAACTGGTAAAAGGACCAGACTACAGGAAGCTTAATAAGAAGGCTTTAATGGAACACACAGAAAAAGGGACTTACCATAGGCGCTGTAGGAAAAACACACTGTCTAGTAACATCCTTCTGCCTCTGCACTCCAAGTATAACTCTTCTTGTCACCTATAGGAATGGCACCTTGTATATACCAGAGTTGTTGGTGTCAACCCTATGAAAGCATTAGGAAGCAATGATTGAACACAAGACTAACACTCAGACACACTCAGAGATATCTAACCAGAATAGAGGTAAAAATGCATTTTTTATTGATTTTAGGTGAAAATTTCCAGGGCTTCACCTTATAATGTGAAAGATAGGTTTGAAATGAGAAGTTACAATATATTTATATATAGAAGAGAGACAACAAAATCACCTCCCTTGAGAAAGACTTTTGGTGCCCTTTGATTAGTGGCCCATCTGTGTCCCGAGAGCATTGGGAAGAGGAAACCACTGAAACATAAATGCTGTGTTGGCTCTAATTCTAACTTCAGGCATTTAAAAACATAGGCTGCACCATTTCTCCACAAACAAGACTACTCCTTGAAGGCACCCACGTGATTTGTCTACTCATAAATGAAAAATGGAGAAAAATGGGTTGCACTATTCACTGTTTGCGCCGTTTGATGGCCACTTGGCAAGCACTATTCCAACCACTGGAATTAACTCCTTGAGTCGATGCCTTCCTTCACCAATTGGACTGTTTTGTCTATTTCTACACTTGGCTCTTTTGTCTTTTCTTTGCCTTTGTCTCTTCTGGCTCTTTTGGCCCTTGGGGGCTATCTTCTTGGCCTTGCTGGCTCCTTGGGCTCTTTTATTAATAGGTCACTGATTTCATTCTCAACTTTTGTCTTTTCCCAACATCGTCTTTTCCTAGTTTATCTTTTGCTAGCTTTTGTCTCTTTGTTCTCTAGTTGGCACTCAAGAATTTAAAGATCAAACAGCTATTTCTCTACTATAAAATTGATGTTTGCGGGCCTGTCACCGTTTGAAAACCAATGGCTAGTCTGTTTCCCTAAAATTGATGGCTTCAGAGACGTCACTGCCCTTGGCAATTCCTTCAGTCCTTTATCTTGATTTGGTCTTTTGTCGCTCCCTTACCTTCGGGCTTTTACTTTGGACCCTCTTGAAGGGAAGGTGTCCCTTCGGCTTTAGAGAAGTGCCTTTCGTTCGGCAGTCGAGAGTCCCCTGCAAGGGCACCTGCCCTTCAGGGTCCTTCAGTGGCCTTTTCTCGTCGGCTAATTTCTCACAGACATTTTTTCGTGGACCTTGTCTCGGCCACTCTTCCCAAATTTCTTCAGACTTTTTGTCTAAAGGAATTCCTTCGGATAAAAAGTCTGAAAGAAATCAATTTATGCCTTAAGTCTTTTTTTTGCGGGATTTTTTTGGCCTTAAGTCCTTTTTTCATAGGATTTTGTTCATAGCCCTTCCAAAATTTCTTTGGAATTTTTGTCCGAAGGAATTCTTGCCTTGTCTTTTCATGGGACTTTCTTCTGAAGAATTTCTTCAGACAAAATGTCCAAAGGAATTCCTTCAGACATTTTGTCCGAAGAAATTCTCATCCTTTACCTTAAACAAAACTCTGAAGAAAACTTACTTTTTCGGCCTTGTTCACCTTTTGGTCTTTTTTCAAGTGTTCCCTGCCCTCTGCAAGGGCACTTGTCCTTCGAGAGACTCTTTTTAACCTTCCCATTGAACCAAACATTGAACCAGCTCATTGAACTGACTGTTGAACCAAGGCATTGAACTAAATGCTAAATCAAGCTATTGAACTAACTCACTAAACTAATTGAACTGAACCAACTCACTGAACCAATTGAACTGAACCAACTCATTAAACCATTAATGGTTCAATGTTCAAGTTCAAAGCTCTTTTAAGACTTAAGCCATTGGGCATCGACGTCGAACTAGTGAACTAGTTCCTCCTTTTATCAAAAGATTTGTGCACAAAATAAAAAATTGAACTGGCTCAGAACAACAAGGTAGAAGGAGACTGATTTTGGTCTGCTAGACCAAAATGGTCAACAATATTGTTGGCATTTACATATAATATTTATAAACTTTTGAGCAATGCATATTATGAGTATATTAATAGGTACAAGTGTATATACATATATAAAGTATGTTAGTGAAATATGATGAGTGCCTATATTTATAGTTCTATTGATTGTTCAAAACTAAGTCATAGATTCCTAAAGGATAGGATGTTATCTATATATACATACCAACCTCCTAATATAATAAGTTGTTTAAACGAAAGATTATGTTTTCATAAGAATTATGATTTTTTATATTATGATTGATTGTTTGTAATTGAGAAGTATATATGAGCAATGGACTATGCTATTATCATAGAGTGTATCATATTTAAATATGCTTATAGAAGTTAGAATCTTGCATGTCTAAATAGAAATCATACTTGGGTGGTATAAACTATAGTTGTATGCCTATTATTATGTGATAAATCATATGGTGGATATTCATTCATACATTTCATTGAATAAATATGTGCATTTTAATTATTCATGTGTTTAGCATGTTGTATACCTACTAGTAGGAATTAATTTGTATGAATCTGTTAGTTATACTTATATTAACCAAATATCATATTGCTAATACTAAGTAGTGAGACAAACTTCACTATCTTACTAGCATCACCAATGTCAGATGAAGGCAATCTGATCAAGTGTTGTGTATGCATTTGAATAATCATAGAGATCAATAAATATTAAAAATTGATGAATGGTGATGGCGAGTGAAATTAGTGTAGGGCAAGAGAATGGCAATGACAATGAGTGGGAAACAACATTTTTAAATCCAGACCCAAAAAGGGAGAAAGCATATGGCAAAAATGAAGGGGATATCATGTGGGAAAATATATTTTAAGCTATGTCATGGAAAGTACTGACATTAGGAATCTCTCTTAAGAGCGGTAATAGCTCTGACTCTACCAATAATAAGCAGATCTTAGGTAAGTCTTATTTGTGTGAAATATTGATTGGGTTGATAAGCAATAAGGATATTAAACCGGTTGAATATATGAAAACCATTAAAAAAAAAGTATACATGTTGAAATCACTCCCTCTCTCGTAAATCATGATTCATTGAGGATGGAATAAGTTTTAATTGAAAAGTTCATGAGAGCCAGGCCAAATATAGACTCTTTCAAAGCCTGGGCAAAATAAAAAGGGTGCACAAAAGGACATATGGAGATGCTAACAATAATTAATGGATTATTCATGATTAGATTTAACAACCCTAGAGATAGTGTCAATATCCTTGCAAGGGGTCTGTGGTTATTTGTAAAATTTGGTCTTTTTCTCAAGAAATGGCAACTAGGGTTCAAACTTGAGAAGGATAATATTAACCAAATACCCATCTAGGTTAGATTACCAAGACTCCCAATCAAGTTTTGGGAGGAAGATCTATTTTCAAGTATAGCTAAATATTTTGGGTACCTCATAGCTCTGGATTCAACAACCAAGTCAAGATCTAGACTTGTCGATGTCAGGTTTTATGTAAACACATTTTTTAACCAAAAACTATCAAACTCAATTCATGTTACACACTCCTTTTGGAATAAGAACATAAAAAAATAGAGTTTGAAAAATCTTCTATGATGTGTGATAAATGTCATAAACTAGGGCATTTATAAGAGGTGTGGTTTACATGACCCAACACAATAATGTAGCAAATAAAGGGAGGAGTCTCATTTAAAAAGCATACCAAACCATAGGCCTCAATAATGGAGATAATGGCCCATCCTAACTTATATTCAGCTAGCTCATTTACATAACAAGAGTAAGGAGATAAGGAAATTTTAGAAGGGATCGAAAAGGATGCCTCAAAACCTAATCATACATTAGAAATGGAAAATACAACATTGATAGATAAAGGAGTAGAACAAAATGTTTTTTAACAATTCTCTTTGATAGAAATACTAAAATAGGTAGATAAAAAAGAGGTATATTTGGATAAGGATGAAGTTTTACATAAAATAAATATTGTGGAAAGGTAAGGACCTAAGCTTGTAAGTATTCAGACTCAGAATAAATTTCAAATTTTAGAACAAGAGATAGAAGTAAAAGAGTTGGTTGAGAAAGGGATAAAATAATGACTCTCATAGAATAATGATTATGCATTGGCATCAAGTAGCAAGGAAAACAAGGATATACAACAATAAATTGTTATGCCTAAAAACACTACAAAGGCAAAAGTGGTGTCATCAATGGTTACTAGAAGAAGAGCTAAGGGCCCAGCTATCAAAACTCTACCCAAATTAGGTAAATCATCTAAAAGGGATTTTTTAAAAACAAACTCAAGAAGACATAACAGATGGATTTCAAAAAACTCTCATTTTTAAAGGTGGTTTTTTCTCTCCCAACTATTAATTATATTGATTGTTACTTGGAACATCAGAGGGATACATAATATATGTAAGCAAATTTTTTTTAGGGATTTTAGAAAGACTAATAAGGCTAAAATTTTGGCCATTCAAGAATCTAAGATAGAGGAAAACTACTTCTTGAACCACAAAAAGTTGTATGGGAATGAAGCTAAAGCAGTTCATATCAATGTTTTAGGAGCCTCAAGAGGACTGATTACTTTTTGGGATCCTAAATTTGTAATGGGTGAAACCATTTTCAAGACTCAACATCATGTAGCAGTTCTATTTACTGATTGTAGTAAGAATAAATAGTGGATATTTTCTAATGTTTATGCTCCCAATACAAATATTGCATATATAAAATTGTGGGAGGATATTAGATCTTTTATAATTAATTATACAAATATCCCTTGGATTATATTAGGAGATTTCAACTTGCCCCTTCATCTAGGAGATAAAAAAGGAGGAGATATAGTTTGTATGGATATTATGGATAATTTTAATTTTTTGGTTGCTGATATTGGTTTGATAGATTTAGAACTTAGGGGGTCTAATTATACTTGGACAAATTAGAGGCTCGATGAGAATCCTATCCAATGTAGATTAGATAGAGTTTTTATCTCTTTAGAGTGGCTTCAACACAAAGATTTGTCTCTTAAAACATTGTAAAAAAATGGTTTGGATCATTCTCCATTAGAATTGAGTATATATGATTAGAAGATCAAATAAAATAGGTACCCTTTCCATATGGAACATATGTGGTTCACACACCCTAATATCCAAGAGATAATTTTGGAGTGGTGGACAAAGAATGGTAGTAGTTCGGCTATGTTCAATCTTGCTAAGAATTTCAAAAAGGTAAAAATTAAGATCAAATAATGGAACAAATAGGTGTTTGTAAATGTTCATTTTGTAAAAAACACCCTTAAAACTGATTTAAAAATTAAGATCAAATAATGGAACAAATAGGTATTTGTAAATGTTCATTTGCAAAAAAAAAACCCTTAAAACTGATTTATTGAATATAGAAGAGGAAATTGAGGAGAAAGGTTATGAATTAGAGTTTCATAATAGAGATAAATAGTTATTATGTGATTATCACACTATTGTGGCTAGGGAAGAAACTTTATGGAGACATAAATATAGAAACATTTGGCTTAAGGAGGGTGACAAAAACACATGGTTTTTTCATTTTTCTACATTAAAGCACATGAAACATCATGTCATTAAGGAGATAGTCAATAATGAGGGTTAATTGTCCTTTGATGCTGACGAGATTAATCATTCAAGTGTTCTTTTTTATAAGAATTTGTACAAAAATGATTTCAAGAAGAATATTGATTTTGAATAAGAATTTTTATATGAGATTCCTGAATTGATTAACCAAGAGGATAATGATTTGCTTACAGTTGTTACCACAAATGAGGATCTAAAATTTGTGATTTCCAGGATGAATCTAGATAAGGCTCCAAGAATAGATGGAATACCAATAACTTTCTTCAAATTATTTTGGGACATAATTGGAGATGACGTAGTCACAATAGTAAATGAATTCTTAGATTTTGGGTAGCTTCTTAAAGAGTTTAACTATACATTTTTAGTATTTATACCTAAGAAGGAAGGGGCTGTAATTTTTTAGATTTTTGGCCTATTAGCCTATGTAATTATTTTTACAAGATCATTACAAAGCTTATAGCTCTGAGGATGTAATTAAGCTTGGAAAAAATTATTCAATATCAACAGGAAAGTTTTGTATCTGGAAGACAAATCTAGGATGGAGTAATTGTGGTTCATGAAGCCATCCACTCTATGGAAAAAAGTCAAAGGGCATCTATGTTCCTTAAATTAGATATGGCCAAGGTGTATGATAGAATAGATTAGAGTTTTTTGGATAGATTTATGGTGCAATTTGGTTTTAGTGATAAGTTTAGGAAAATTATTAGAGCATGTATAACCACTTGCATGTTTTCTATGTTAGTTAATGGAGTGACTCAAGGATTCTTCAAGATCACAAAGGAGTTCAATAGGGGGACCCACTATCACCATTATTATTCATCATCATGGTAGAATCATTGAGCAGATACATTTCCAAGGCTTTGGCTGGTGTAGAATTGAAAGGCTTGAAACCAATAAGGTTTGTTGATCTGATGACACATCATTAGTTCATAAATGCCATTATTTTTTTGGCTTAAGCTTTTATGCAAGAAGCTATAAATATTAAAAATATTTTGATGGTTTATGAAAATGCGTCTAACCAAAAAATAAATTTTAAAAAGAGTTTGGTCTACTTATTTAATACTCTAGTTACTAGACAAGCTAGGATGGCTTCTCTTCTAGTTTGTCAAATCAAAGAACTCCCTTCCTCTTAATTAAGAATGCCTCTCTTTGTCAATCAAATTCAGGTGATAGCCTGGAATCCTTTGATAGAGAGATTTCAAAAGATGCTTTCAAGTTGGAAAGGTAAGCTCCTTTCTTAGGCTGGTAAGGTAGTGTTGATTAAGAGTGTTTTACAAAGTCTATTGGTGTACATTCTATCACTATTCAAATTTCCTAAATAAGTGGAGCATAAAATTATTAAGATTCAAAAAAAAATTCTTTTGGCTGGGATGGAAGAAAAAACAAATTTCACCTCTTGGCATGGAGTAAAGTTTGTGCCAAAAAAAGGTATGGCAGACTTGGTATTAGAATCCTGTAGCTGATTAATAAAGCACTCATATCTAAGTTTGTTTTGAGATTCATCTCAATGAAATAATTTTGGGGTAATATCCTTTATTTTAAATATCTTGAAGGGAGAGATCTGATTTCCATTCTGGTTGGGGACCAATTTGTGAGGGGTTCACATATTTGGATATTTTCAACTACCAACAAGGAATTAATTAATGAAGGTTCTAAATGGAAATATGATATGAAATCAAGATTGAATTTTGGAAATATAATTAGATCTCAGTTTTGATGTTATACCAGAGGGATATAGGTATACACCTTCAGGATAACATGAGATAAAAATATGGTGACAAGTTTGCTGATTACTGGCAAGTGTTAGAGGGAGTTAAAAGATGGAAAAATCTAAGCCTAGACAATCTAAATCAAAAATACATATTGAAGATAACATAACTAAATAATTTGTTACATAATTTACACATCCTAGGGGTAGACATAGATGACCAATTGGTTTGGATTGACTCATTTGATGGTTAATACAAAGTAAAATCAGGCTATGATTTAATTGCTCAGGAACAAGAAGTTATGGTAAGTTGAGAAGGTGTGTGGGATAGATGGCTTACTCCAAAAATAAGTTTTTTATTATGGGTAGTGATTAAAAATAAAATCCTAACAATTGATAACCTTAGGAAGAGATGCTACATTATTATCAATAGATGTGTTATGTGTGAAGAGAAGAATGAATTAGTATTTCATCTATTGGTCAGTTGCTCTTTCACTCAGAGAATTTGGAGTTATTTATTTGAAAATCTCAATATTTAATGGGTGCAACTAAGATCCCTAATGGAAGTTTGGAAATCTTAGAGATGCCCTTTCCAAAATGTTCATCTTAAGAAGACATTGAATTTGACTCTATCTCACATAATATGGGGGATTTGGGGAGAACAAAATAATATAACTTTCAAGGGAAAAATTTTCAACAACAAGGTAACCTTAGAAAGAATCTTTAATCTCATCAAAGAAAATTACAGGTCTGTTCAAATTAAACAAGGTAAAAATCTTCTTCTCTTTGAACAAATACCAACCCTTAATTGGAAAATAGACCCCTTAGAGTTAGGGAAACTAGACCCTAGGGATGAAATTAGGAAAAGAACAAAGTGGAACCCTCATCTTAAGGGATGTATGAAGCTCAATTTTGATGGAGTTTTGAAAGGAAACCTAGGGGAAGTGGGCAGAGGTGGAATTATCAGAGATCATGAGGGTAATTTTATTGCTGCTTATGTGGGAGACATAGGGTTGAGGTCAAATCATTGGGTAGAAGCTCTAGCTTCATTATGGGGAATCAAATTGGCAAAACAAATAAATGTTCAAAACATTTTGGTGGAGGGAGACTCTCTGAATATTTTGAATTGTTTGTCTAGAAAAATTGCTATTAGATGTCTATCAAACATGTTATAGATGAAGATAAAGTCATTTTGAACTCCTTCCAGTAGGTTAGCTTTCAACATACCTTTAGGGAAAGGAATGGTATTGATAACTAGTTCACGAATAAGGGAGTCAATAATGTGGGTTTTAAAACTTAGATAGGCCATAATGATCTCCTTAGGGAGTTGCTTTTAAAGGTTAACAATGAAGGAAATAATAATGTTATTAATTCTATCCACATGGGTGAATCCTTAAATTCCTAGAGGTGTCTTGGTGGGTTCAAAGGTGAGTCAAGGACTAATGTATTTTGATGATAATGTTAGGGGTTTGAAGGAGAAGCATCTAAAATCTCCAAAACAATCTTAGATAACCAAAACACAACTTGCAGTTGCAATTCATTCTATTTTATTTGGGTAAATTATGATAGTAGAATTAGTTGAAGTGGTTGTGAGATAAATAAAATGGGTTTACCAAATAAAATTGAACCAAAACTATAGTCAAAAGTCAAGAAAAGTGAAAGAGTATGGGCATCTCTTCAGGGTGTTGGCTTTCTGAGTTTTATGGAAAAGATAGAAGGTTTTGACAGACATTTCTCTATCTTGTTCACAAAGGCTTGGGATGACAAATCAGTGATCATCAATGGAATTACTTTAGATATTATGGAAGAACTCATCTCCCATGTGACTAGATTGGTGATTGAGGATATGAATAGATATTATATTCCAAGAGATTTCAAACCTAACAAAGAGGCTTTTCTAAAGGAAGGTGAGCAATTGGAGTAGTTGCAAAATGGTTTTGATAAGGAATCCTTACCCAGGCCATTTCTAGAGGTAGTATTTCATCTAATAAAGTACATCATTTTATAAGGTAGGTATAATGTTATGAGATGGTATCTGTTTAGAATGTTAAACTATTTTAGGCATGGTGTGCCTTTTAGTCTCCCTTTTTTTATCCTAAAATCTATGGAGGGATCAATTTTGAAATTTAAGCATGGAAATTACTCCACTCCTAGACATGAGGGAGTAATTTACCTTATTTTTAAGTACTTAAAAGTCATAATCAAATCATGTCTGATATATCTCAGACCTTAAAGGAAAATCCTAAGGAGGGGCTTATAGATATTATAAAGATATAAAAAGTGTGGATAAAGTATCTAGGGAGCCCGAGCAGGGTCTTAGGGAGAAATAAAAATTCTGTTGAGAATGCTAGTATGAAGGAGGTTGAAAAGAAAAGAAAATATCAAGATAATATTAAGAAAAGACTCTGAAGTGATTCAAATTATATAGGGCCCAACCAAGTGAAATAGAAGAAATAGCAAAAAAAAGGTCCTCAGGATTTTCATAACAATAGGGGAGAGGAAACTATCATTGATGTGGAAAAGGATAGTGAGGAGACATAAGAGTATCATAAGGAAGTAGAGTAGGGAAGTAAACCCAAACATGAATTGAATATAACAAAGAAGAAAAAGGGGATTGGGGAGAAAATGGATACCTTCCTGGACAAAGGGGAGAATTCCCTAAACTAGAAGGATCAAAATGTGGCTTTCAACAACTTGGTTTCTTTGCTCAAAGGCAAGGAGAGCTTAGATAAAATTTTGGAAGAACTTGACCTCCAAAAATCCATCATGAGGTGGTTTATGAATGAGATCATTGAGCTAAAGGGAAAGGTAAATGCGTTACATTAGGAAAATGCAAAGATGACCCAAACCTTTGCAGATAGGGAAAAAGACAACCAAATTCAGGGACTAGCTTTCAGAGTGGAGTTGTTAGAACAAGTAAATTAAAATGTTCATAATAAGATTAGCTTTTTAGTTAATTGTAATAAAGCAACAATGTATGAAGGAATACAGAATGTTAAAAACCTATAGACACATCTCAGAGAGTTATTTAAGTCTAGTTTTATAGGTAAAGTGAAGGGAAAGAAGGGTCAGAGTAGTAGATCTCAATACACAATCGATCATTTAAATTTGTTGCTACAGATTGATATGAACCTTAAGAAGATGAAGGCATGATGGGAGGATGTGTTTGGTAGCTTATATTTAGATTAAATATTATATTATTTTATGTCTATTTTCGGGATATTTTAAAGATGTTTCTAGACTATGTTAGTCCTAGTTTCTTTTCTTGGCTTGGTTAGCTTGTTGTTTCTGTTATGCTTGAAATTCTCCTAGGGTTTGGGGACCCTAGTTAAAAAAAATATCACCTTTAATCTAAATTAAAAAACTATTTAAAAATTTGGCCAAATTAATGTTAGTTAGACATTGTCATTTCATATGTTTGTGTAATATCATGTTAGAACATATTTCTTTATTCTTTATGGTACACTTCATGTTCTTAGAAATCATATATCACACAGGTACTAGCTTGTCTCTCTAGATTCTTACACCATCGCTATCTACTCATCCATGAAGGAAGGCCATTCCCTAATGGGGGATTAATGGTCTATGGTTGGTGTGGAAAAGTGCCTTGATGATGCTCTCCCTCCCCACAATAGTACTTATTTGGAGACTACACTTGAGATTGCCATAGATATTGGAGTTTGGGGAACTCAAGATCTATGGAGCCTTGTATCTTGTTTTTTTATTTTGTAATTTATATTGGTATTTATTATTATTAAAACATTATCCCTAATGAGATATAATTATTTACTCATTATACATCAACAACAGTGGCTGTATATTTATACCAACCATGGCTAGACATATGTAATTACTTTTTATATTTAGTTATGATGTGTTTCATATGATGATAGTGATCAATGTCAGATAGATGCCACATGCTTATTTCATAGTTAACATACTTAGAGAATTTTGTTTGGATCACTGATTAGATTCTTGTGGTAAAATCTAATGAAAGAATACTTTGATTAAATTAAAAAAATCATATTATTCTGTGTAGATATTAGTGGGGATGTTACATGTTGTATCAGTGCCATGACTCAAACTCTATGACTTAATGAGTCATATAATGTTTTTGTATGCTTCTATTTACCAGAAAGGATAATGGTGAAAGCTAGAGTATCTAGAGAGGGTCCTTCAAATGCCAATAATAATAACCCTCCATTGGATCCTAATCAATTTGTTGTTGAACAAGCAACACATTTGGATCAGATTCACATAGCCATGTATGAAACTAAGGATTAAATTTTATCCCTAGATCTAGAAGTTCATGGCCATGGAGAGGAAGTACATCAGGATGTACTAGAAGAACATCTCACTAAAAAGGAAAACCCTCAGGATGTGAGAGCTTAGGTAGCTATGGAGTTGGTTAGAGATATGAAAAAGGTGAACCCACCTAAGTTTGATATAACTATTTTGAGTGATAGAATTGAAGCATGCTTGATTGAGATGGAGAATTATTTTGAGATTTGAAAATACTCTGAGATCATTAAAGCAGTTTGGGGAGTATACCAATTGGTTGGTGAAGTAGCTATGTGGTGGGACAATAAGAAGTTAGAAATGAATCTTAACTTGACCACTACTACATGAGAGAAGTTCATGATATTATTTAGATCATGATGGATTCCACAATTATATTTTAACCAAAAGCTTACATTTTTTAAAATTTAAAGTAAGGAGACCTATCAGTAAATGAGTACAAGGAATAATTCACCAAACTTTTGAAGTATGTACCTCTGTACCAGGTAGATGAGAGGTTTAGATTTAGGAAATTTATCATGGGATTGAAACCCCATATTGGTGGAGAGGTGAACTTTCATGGACCATCTACCATGGATCAGGTCTTTAAAAAGGCATTCAAGTAAGACCAAAAGTTGAAATTTCTTGTTCAAGCTAAGGACAAGTTTAAGAAAAAGTTTGGAAATTCTAAACCAACTTTCAAAAAGAAGAATTGGAAGTAGAGGAGTGGAGACTCCAGGAGTCAGTTTAAAAATTAGAATGCTATATTTAATAATGGTTCAAGAAATAAGAAACCAGATAATGGTTTCAAAAGTATTTTCAAGAGAAATCAACAAGCTGATAGGAAATGACCACTTGGAGGTTGCTTCATTTGTGGAGGTGACCATTATGCTCATGAGTGTACCTAGGATAAGATGAAGAATAAAGGTTCTATTTCTTAGTAAGGAATGTTTTAGCAACATATTCATGTGGTAATTGATAATCATCGAGATAAATTCCAATCCTCACCCATAGAACTGTTAGACATTTTGTTTGAATATCTAGTTTCCATTTTGATAGATATTGGGGCTATAAAATGTTTTATATCTCATAAAATAATTAACAAGTTATTTGGAAGAGCAGGAGTAATGGAAAATGCATGGTCGATACAATATATGAATGATTCAAAATTCAAAGTAGACAAGTGTTTAGTTGAAGTAGATATTAGGTTGCCCAAATTCAAAATAGTAGTGGACCTTTATGTATCACCATTAGGGTCATATTATGTGATCCTAAGATTCAACTAGCTTGCAAAGCATAAATCCAAGGTTGACTGCTACCTGAAGAAGGTTGAGTGTTTGGACGATTTTGGAAATTATAAACAAATTTAGGGTGAGAAAAGAGAATTGAGGCTTAGGATTTTTTTTCTATTGCAACTCAAGAAGGTTCAAGGAAAAGTATGCCAAGTATTTATCATCAAGATAAATGGAATAGAGGAATCTAAGGAAACATCCCTCAAATATTATCCATTCCTTAGGAATTTTAATGATGTATTTCCAAAAGAATTGCTAGTATTGCCTCCTAAACTTGAGTTTGATTTCTTAATTGATATCATACCTGGATCATAACCATATTATAATGCACCATATAATATGAAAATCACTGAATTGGTTAAATTTAAGGCTTAACTCTAATAATTATTCTCAAAGGGGTTGATCAGGCTAAGTGTGCCACCATGGGGTGCACTAGTTTTCAAGAAGAAGGATGGTACTTGTAGAGTAAAAAATACTCTACGTTTCATTTTGATTTTTAGTTATGCACTGCAAAATTTTGTCCCCGCACACTTTGGTTCAAGATGGCAAAGTTTTGACTCAGAGCTCGGGCTTGATTTTCTTTTTGCCTCATTTTTCTCTAAGTGTCGAAGTCAAGCAGAAGCTGCCAAGTGTCATCAGCCGAGGCACCTTTCATAATTTCTATAATTTGGTCAGGATGTGCCACATATCTCATAGTAACTCAGTGGATCATGACAAGTGTCAGCATCTATGTTTCATATCAACATCTGCATTTCAAATCTCTTTTAAGTGGAAGGTTTCAACAAGCTAAGTATCAAGATCAGGCGGAGGGTGCCAAGTGGAAATCATGGAAGGTTTCAATTTGCTTTTATAAAAGTGACGGAAGATGCCACATATCCCAATTAAAGAGAGTGAAAGCCACCATGTGTCAATCTCTGAATTATCTTCATTTTGTTCACTGATATAGTAAAGAATGTGGTGGGTCTCAAGTTTTGTTTCTGAAGCAAGCGAAAGCTGCCAAGTGTTGCTGTTGATGTAAATATGAAATGAGGCTTGATTGTTTATATAATATAAACAGAGCGACATGGATACCAGCACGTGTCACCTTCCATAGATTTTTCAAAACGTGGTTAAAAGTATCAGAGATCGCCACATATCCCTAGTTAAGTAAAGCGAAGATTGCCACGTGTCCTTTGTTGAAGCAAGCAAAAATCACCACCTATCCCTATGCCCTTTTAAAGTTGCTCAAGCAAGAAATGCTGTGGGTCTTATTTTCTGTTAAGTTGTTAAAGTTTGGAAGAAGAAGATTGTGATAGGTGTCAAAGGTGGAACACTTCTAAGTGAAGATACAATAAGAGTATAGGTAAAGCGGAGAGTGTCGTGTGTCTTCGGTAAGGTTGCAGAACATGCCAAGTGTCATTCTCTGGTGTTTCCTAAGTAATAAAAGGTTTTCAAGGAACTGGCCAAGTGTCCTCTTCTATTTAATAGAAGGGAGCATCCTGTGTATTTGTTTTAGCTAATGAACTGTCAGAAGATAGAGCATTTCAGAATCTAAGAAATATCTTCTATTAGACACTTCTAGTTTGGTTAGATTTTAGTTGGACTGTTAGATTGGGAACACACAGACAATTCAGAGTGGATCTAATGCTATAAAGAGGGGTGTAGAGATCACCAAAGATTATCATAAAGGAGAATCCAGAGAGAATTTTATGAGAGAAAATATTGTCAAGAGTTTTTAGACTTTTAGAGCTGTGATTAGGAATATCATTTGCCTTTGTTCTATTTTCTTGAGTTGAAAAGTTTATGTAACTGTGCATGTTTCTATGCCTATTATGTGACTGGAGAATTAATAATAAGATTGAATGCTGTGCCTTTGTTGATATTTTCTGTGTCACTACAAAAATAGTCTAAGCTGTGAGCCTTTGTTTCTATTGTTTTCATCTTTTACATTGATCATGCCTTGTTTTCTCTTAAATGTAATTAAATCTTACATATAGTTTCACTGTGCTCAGATTAAGGGTCAAATTACATTCAGGTGCA
Source organism: Torreya grandis (assembly GCA_037957365.1). NCBI lineage: Eukaryota > Viridiplantae > Streptophyta > Pinopsida > Cupressales > Taxaceae > Torreya > Torreya grandis. The sequence continues at coordinate 1,803,666 of JARHVA010003032.1, read as the reverse complement.
TCACCATAGTTAGATTTTATTTCTTTGCATTTGTGTTTCTGTTAAAATTCCTGTCCCTTTTCCTAGTATATGCTTGATATAAAGAAGAGACCAGCTTCTTAAAAATCTAGAGGTTGTTTCAAGTTGCAAGTCCCACATTCTTGAACTTCCCATTGTTGGTGTTAGAAACAAAGTGCAATTTTAACCATCAACAGTACTCGTTAGCTTTGCATAGACTATAGAATGTTGAATAAGGCAAATATCAAAAAAAAGTATCTGCTACCCCGTATAGATAATATTTTCAATCAGATACAAGGAGAAACTATCTTTTTTAAGATTTATCTTAAAGCAAGATATCATCAGTTAAGGATAAGGGATGAGGATATTCTAAAGATAACATTTAGAACTTGATATGGGCACTATGAGTTCATAGTATTACCATTTGGGTTGACAAATTCTCTAATATCATTCATGAATCTCATGAATAGTGTGTTTATGGATTATCTAGATCATTTTGTTTTGGTCTTTCTTGATGAAATTACTATATTCTTTAAGAATGAAGAGGAACATCTTCAACATTTGGAACTAGTTTTGCAATGGTTGTGAAGGCACAAGTTGTACGGCAAGTTGTCTAAGTGCACATTTTTTAGGAGAGAGTACAATATCTTAGACATTTTATCTCTATGGATAGTGTTTTAGTAGATATAGAAAAGATAAGAGCCATTATAGAATGGCTGGTGTCAAAGAATGTGCATGGGGCAAGAAGTTTCATGAGATTATTAGGCTATTATAAGAAGTTCATTTCAATTTTTTCTAAGATAGTTAATCTGATTACCTCTCTAAAATGAAAGAACTAAAGTTTTATCTAGTCAGATAAGTGTGAAGTAATTTTTTATAAATTGAAAAAGATGCTTACTTCGGCACTAGTGAAAAGAGTTTTATACCCCAATGGTTAATTTTTGATGATCATAGATGCATCTGGGGATGGACTAAGAGGAGTCCTTATTTAGGATGGTGCAATGGTAGCCTATGAATCAAGAAATTTGAAGCCTTAAGAGGTGAACTATGCCCTTCGTGACCTAAACCTTGCAATAATTATGTATACCTTGTAAGTTTGGAGGCATTATTTGTTGGGAAAATCATTTGAGATCAAGATTGACAACTTAGGACTCAAGTACATCTTCACCCAACTAAATATGAATGATCATTAAAGATGTTAGATAGAGTTATTATCTAATTATGATTTTGATATTAACCATATCAAAGGTAAGAAAAATAGAGTAACTGATGTCCTTGTGCATAGTAGCCATGGATACTATTGGGATTACTTTTAGGGATTGAGTGATCAAATTCTCACCAAGAGATGAATTCTATGATCAGGTCAGGAAAACATTATTTGAGAATGTTTAGAATCCTAGGTATAAAGGATTCAAACTAGAGAATGATGTTATTTTGTGATATAATAGAAGGATGTATGTGTCAGATCAATATAATATGAGGAGCACAATTCTTAATGAATTGCACAATGCCTCATATTTAGGACATCCATGAGTAACCAAGCTTATGGAAGAGCTTATAACACTTTATTTTTGGAAGGAAATCAAGAAAGATATGGTCGAATTTGTGTCAAGCTATTTGGAATTTCAATGAGTGAAATTTGAACATGTGTTTTTGACTGGATTGTTATATCTGCATGATATACCAAAAAAGAAATATCAGGTGATCAGTTTAGACTTTGTCCAAGGTTTAAAATTGTCATGGGACATGCACGATATGATCTTGGTTGTAGTTGATAAAATAACCAAGGTATCTCATTTTATACCATAAAATTTGATAGATGATCCACCTACTCTTACTAAGAGGTTTGTAAAGGAAGTATATCAGTTGCATGGATTTACATAGAAGATCATTTTAGATCATGATTTGAAGATGAATTCTAGATTTTGGGTAACTCTAAATTTAGCTTTGGGTATTGTTGTCACTTGAAATTAAACCCAATGAGGAGGTGAAAAGTCTCTCCTCATTCAAGTGGCACAATGGAACCACCTGAGGGCTATGGGTGACCCAAATGTGAGGTGGATATCTAGATTAGGGGCTAGTTCCCCTTGATGTATCACTATAGCTCAAGCCTACTACTAAATATTAGGGGGATGAAAAGGGATAAGGATAGATGAAATTAAATCTACTCTAGGGGAGGTGATACACCAAATATTTTTTCTAATCACACCATTTAACATGCACTTGGAACTAAAAGAAGCCTATACATACACTTCATTCAATGACAATTATCTCTTCCACATAAATGTTTCAAACATGGGGTCTTGAAGAGAGCCCAGGCTAGGAGGACTTAGAAAATAGGCATTATAATAAACACTATTGAATAGACTACTCACTATACCTACAATCTAAATTAGACACTTCTTGATGACCTGCAAAAGAGAGATTCTAGAACACACAAGGCACAAGGAAGAGTAACATGTGAAGGTAAGCAAAACTACACTTGCACAAGAACAACAACCATTATATACACTTATTGAAATATTAAATGAGGTAAAAATAAGTATATTTATTTTCTCAAGGCATAAATTTGGTAGGGATTCACCATACCTAGGTGGAGAGATCCATACATTAGCCAAAAATGTAAGAATTTATAGCAATTATGTGAGGAGAGAGAAAAAGGGAAGCTCAAGAGTCACCAAGACACTTGTCAAGAAATGAGGAGTTAAATTAGCATGGAATCTAGTATGAGATAGGTCTTGAAAGAGAATTAAGGACAAATATCTCTCAAACTTGTTTAACTCCTTCACATATGGCGTAGGTTCCCTTATGCTTGCATAAGAAATTGTGCTCATCATTTGCCTTCATAAAACTACCTCATATCTACATAGGGTCAGGTCTCATTATGGATCTAAGTGGGAGGGGTTACAGACAATCCCTCACATGTATTGGATTAGTTTCTAATCATCCATCTTCTTCTGGCCATGCAAAATCATCCTTGATAGTTCCAAATGACTCATTTCCATGCACCTCTCATATTTGGCACCCAAAACCTTTCCAAATATGAAATATTATACGTACATAAGGGGGAATGAGACATGTCAAGAGTTTCCAAGTCATTAGGGTCATCAATTAAGCCTTAAAAGGCTTCCAAAATAAAGTTTCAACTTTTTTTACTAAGTGATCACTATCTGCCCATTAGACTGGCTAAAATGAGAGAGGTAAAAGATAGACTTAGGAGTTTATATACTTCATAAAATTGCCATGGAGACTTATAACAAGTCTCAATATACCTCCAAAAGGTGATTGTACCTTTTGAAACCTTCTTACACATACAAAACACTCAAATTAGTAAAAAGAACCCTATTTTGCACCATCCATACAAGTGTAGTGTGACTAAATCACATGTGGAGGAGAATTGAATAATACTATATAGATTTAAGTTATTTCCCTATAATTTCTACCCCCTTTGGATGCTTTAACTTCCTCCTCTTCCCAATCAAATCTGTAGTGAGGGTTTTTGTGTCACTTAGACTCTTTAAATTTGTTCATAAAGAATAGATGTTGTAATTCTATAAAACTACCACTAAAATATATTTAAGGACCCTATTAATCATCCCCAAACAACTCAACTTACCATGCACAACCTCATGTGAGGTATAAGCATCCAAAGTTGCCATTCATGTCCTTTTCTTACATTTTTTGAGGGTCTAAAAATTCTCAAACAAAAAGATGGATTATTGGTGATTCTTTATAAAAAGTAAAGGTTCATGCACCTTTTTATATATCTCATAAACAATATCAAACTCATTGGAGCACTCCTTTCATGTTAAAAGTGACAATGGCTCTTCATTTGGCCTTAGGTTTTAAAAAGCCTAATGGCTCTGCCTACAACCTTCATGGTTTTCACTATTTGGTGACCTTATAGAACTATTTTAATAGATTAAACACTTCATATTTACCTCTATGAAGATGATCCAAGGCACTGGAATTCTTTCCAAGAGCTGAAAATAGAAGAGACCCCCTATTTGGAGCTAGGCTTGTTAATAGTTGTATAGGGAAACCTATTTGGTTTACAACCCTATAGAAGGGTTAATCATGTTGTTTTGGATGAAAACCAACTCCACACACCTTCCAAATAGGTCTCCTTAGCTCCTATTTCATCCTTTATGCCTCATTCACCCAAACTATCATTTTGTGCTCAAAGGGAAGTACCCCCTATCTGAGATAAAATAAGGGGTACTTCCCCTATTTATCTAAGCAAACTAATAATTGGATGGGGTTATACAAGTGTCATAAATGATATTTACTAAATTTGAGATCTTGGATAGGTTTTTAGGCCTTTTAATTCTTCCAAAATCAAGACAGACCCTTACAATGTAGACTGTGCAAGGGTATTTTGAGAGTAGACTATGTTTTGACTTGGAAAAAGGCATCTGAAGGTTGATCTACTTGAATTAAGCTTTAAAGATAAGGAATAAACCCTCATTATATCTCTCCACCTCATACTCTAATTGCATTTGCTTCCTTCATATCTGGAGTGGGGTTTATCACCAATGAACAACCTCCTTTAGCTCATTGTCTGCCTTGCTCTTGACTTGGCTGTAGCTTATTATTTCATAGTTGTCTTAAAAATATGGTTAAAAAAACTCCTCTACTTGTCCAAGGTCCATGTGATATTGTTATGCCTTATACTCATTACTAAGGCTAAGCCTAGTTTTCCTCAAAACATAACTTCTCTTTTGACTGTTTATCCATAGTCAGCTATAGGTGACGATAGAAGTACTGTAGATGACCTCTATCTCCAAAATTTATGCTAAAAAAATCACTAGAAACACTTGATGTTATTTAACTCATTTAACTTTTATTAGACCTATCTATATGTTTTGTTTGAGCTCAAACTATGCTTTTCACTCTGGACTAGGACCTTTCTTCTTGATACCCTACTATAGGTGCATATTTTAACATTATACAAACATGAGATGAGCTTGAAGGTCTAAAGTGTTGCATATTGACCTAAACCAAATGAAATTCATTCTCCTTAGTATATTCTACTCACCATGGGATCATATAATCACAAGAATATGCATTGATTCTTCATAAGGCTAATGGTCACTTGAGGCTCAAACATATAGAACTCACTATCTAATTTTAGTGGCTCAAGAGGCACCTTTAGGTTTCTCAATAACTGCCTTACACTCATTCCCTTGAGTCCACCCTTTACACAAGCCTACTCCATGTTAGAGATAATAAATTTCACCCAATTGTGTGCTTTAAAACCTTATCAAACAAGTTATATGTCATTTTTAAAAAGCTCCCTGCCCTCTATTTTCCACCAATGGACCAAACTCAGTCATGTCTTGAAAGGGACTTTTCACCTTGTTCTTTCAATACATATGGACCTTGTATGATTCCATCTCACATAAAAATACACTTTTAACAATATTTGAGGATTAGAAACATGTCAAGCATTCTCACTCTCAAGGATGACATCCTCAATGGTCTCTATTGGTGTGAATGAGCTGAAGGTGGATAGTGAGAATGGACAAGAGCAACCAAGATATATAAAGGGCCTTATGGGCTCTTAAACTCATTTCCAACTTATCAAGCATTTTTTTTACACCAAGAAAACCTTGAAATGAACTCTAACACCTCTTATCCAATGTGAAAACCATCTGCTCAGGCCACCTGTAGGTGTGCATACAACTGTAGAGGCTAATAGTGAGGAGAAGCATATACATTTGAGTATTGTTTTGACATTTTATGAATTCAATACTTATCCCAACCCCATAAATGAATATTAATTCCTTAAATCACTTGAAACAATGTCCCATGTATTCATAGTAACATGGAATACTCCTTCATGGCACCTGAGACACCTACTTGTTGTAGGTTTCTATTTGTAAGAAAAAATAAGCATAAAAGAGGTCTCTTGACTATTTGAGAGATCCAAATCCAAAATAAGAATGGATAAATTATGGGTAGGCCTTGAGGAACACATGAAACCATTCAAGCTATCAAATCAAAATAAAAGAATAAAAAACTAGCTCAAACATGGACCCCTCTTAGATGAAAGTGCATAAAAAGCTTCTTGGATTCTAAGTGATGGTTCATAAAGAATAAGCCATAAAACTGATAAATCTTTCCATGAAAATGAATTATAATCAGATTAATTTCCACCCTCAAAATTATTCCACCCAATACCAACTATATGGCTCACACTAAGCACTTTAAATTGACCTTTCTTGGCTTGTAAGGACAAGAAGGAAGAAATAGAAGTTGAAACTAAATTTTTTGATGAAATATCTACAAAATAGGCATGGAAAAGAGTTTAGGGAGTGAATAGACACTTTTCCCAGGTCTTAAGCTGGAAATAAACTTCCCAAGTCCGTACAAGCGCAAATAAGGGCCTATTTTCAAGGGAAAATTACCTTATTCTACATATAAATACTTCTTGGACTGACATATGACTGATCCTAACATATTTTGACCTCTTTCACATTTAACTCAAACTTTGTGACAAATTTTTTTACTCAACCCATCTGTACAAATCATTAATTAAGCTAGAAATTGACCAAAAGGCCATTTTTATATTTGAGACATAGTAAAATGTAAACTAATGACTTGTGAACATCTTAAAACATCTCAAAGACCATATTAGGACACATTAAACATAATTTAGAACTTTTACCATGTTTAAATAGAGTTGACTTTTTGGTTGACTTGACTCGTACAAGGATGATGGACTTAGACCTAGGCTAGACTAGGGATAAGTAAATTGACCAAAATAAGACCCCTATAAGACATATGAATTTTTTAAAAAAGTTTAGAAATGTAAGGGTTGACCCAATTCGACTAAAAGTGAAATTTGGTCAACACTTTTAGCAATTCTTGGGGGTAACATACTTGCCTATATTAAGGACCAGTAGCCTTATCTCATCTATTGGGCAAAGGGAGTCAAATGCACTCTTAAACAACAAGATCATACCTTAACATGACCAATAAAACAACTGATTGACCACCTCTTCCATGCAAATAAAAGACACACACAATAAGGAAAACACACACACACATGTGCACTAAGCACTTAGAAAACACAATAAGACATGAAATAAACTACTTATGTACATCTAACCTAATATGTTTTTCTCCTTCTTGGATCAAAGGGGAATTTTAATAGGTATCTTGTATGACAAGAAACATCATGGTGCCAAACAAGTTGCTTATTGGAGTGGATGCTTGGTGAACCAACCTTCTTGCTTGCCACTTTACTTGGAGAAGCTCCAAATAAATCAACATCAAACAAGTTTCTAATATACACATACTCATTTTGATATTCAAGACATATCTCTTGCTACTATCCAATGTTAGTGGTCTCCCAAGGTGTTCATTATTATCAATTCGTTCTTGGAAGGCTGATTTGGCTCATGTCTTACTTGGTATGTGTCTTGAGCCAACTAATATTTCTTTCTCTTCAAGGAACTTGACAAACTAATTTCTAGCTTCTTCACTACTCTCATGAGAAAGGGAATCTAGTTTAATGTTATAATTAGTACAATATCTTCAATCTCATCCCAAAAGTAATCACTTGCTTGTTCAATCTTCTTGTAATCTCCTCCCTCAAAATCTAATCCATACCAGTCTGATTGTTCTTCTTGATCAAGGATCAAGACATCATCTTGCTCATAGGAATAATCTTGGATCTCTTCATCATCACATCCCATAGTTGTTTCACCATTTTCATAAAAAAAAATGGGAATATATCAAGTAAAGATAGTGATAGCTCATCATACTTACATGTTTCTATACCTGCTACTTCTCTAGCTGTAATGTCCTCAAGAGCTGCTTTACTTTCATCTTCATATTCTTTAAACATTTACATAGAAGTGTGCCCCATGTCCTCTTCTTGAACCATGTCATCATTTTTAGTCATCTCTAAATGATTTTTAAGCTTCTTTAGGTTCTAAAATTCATTGCATATTTCTTCAAATTTTTGCCACATGTTTTCTTCCTCATGCTCATCATCAAGAGTTGACTCTTCTACCTTGTTTTCATGAAACTCTTCTAAGACTACCATTTCTTGAGAATTAGCTTGAAAATGTTCTTAAACCTTGAAAATAAATTTTACTTCATGCTCATGATGATCATATTCCACTTTTGGATCAGATATAAAGTTCTCTTCTAGATCCCCCACCTCCTTCTCTTTCATGGTAACATAAATACTAGGGATTTTGAAATCATGTCCTCTAGCCCAACTAGGCTGCCAAGGTGGTAGGTTTTCTTCAAGAAAGATATCATTTATTTATCATTCAACTAGTCCTCCTTATGTTCCCATACCATAGGTCCATTAGGCCAAAGTGTGATGGGGTGTGGGCAATATGAACTAGTTGGTGGGGGTGGCACATAGAGCTCAAAATCAGATTGAGGTTGGAGTGTAGGATAGTGTTCATGGACACACATCTCTTCCAACCTAGAAACATTATCTATTGGAATATCTTTTTTCTCACCAAGGGGAGTTAATATGGTGATTTCATCCTCATAATCACTCATGAGATTCTCTTGATCAACCATGGATTGGATTTTTTCCTCTTTACTTGCCTCTCTCAAAATAGGTTCCTCCTTGAAAAGGGGCAAAGTGAAAAATGATGAGTAGGCTCATGGTTTTGAGGTGAAGGAGATAGAGTATGACATGTAGTGGAAGGTAAAAGTATTGGAGATTGAGTGTGGAATGAAGGAGAAGGATTATGAGTAGATTTGGAAAAGAGGAAATCACTAGTGAGCTCATATAGAAGTGAAACATTGGGTTGGTTAAGAAGGGAAACATTAGCATGAGCAAGAGATGCACTTTGTCTGTAATATCTTAGTGTAAAATCCATGGGAACATCTGATCTCATATGAAAAGGATCATAAAAATATTCTTGAGGATGAAAATCATGAAGGGTAGAGGTCATATTGAGGTTGATAGAAATGTGTTTCTTTATAGTCATTTTCATAAGGTTACCCATCAACATATTGCCAATATGAAGAGGGGAATGAAGGACTATATGAATTCCATTGCTCATGGGGATGATGGATATTTTTATAGGGCTGATATTAATTATATTTAGGTTGATGAATGTCATATGGAAGTTGATAGAGGTCATGGAAAGGTTGGCTAAGTACTTGCTCATATTGAGGAGGAAAAGGCAAAGGATATGTCTCCCTAACTTGTGTTAGGACAAAATCAACATCAAAATAATCCATGAAACCTTCATGAGAAGTGAAAATAACAAGAAAAAAACTTCAATTAGGATACCTAAACTACTTAACTAGTATATTTATGCTTGGATTTTCCATTGGTGCTTAGTGAAATTGCCTCCAAACGCTGGTATCTTGAGGAGAACACCAAAACTCCTAAAGGAAAGGACCTTTTGTCCCATTGAGCATGCCAAAAAATATTATCACTTGAAATTTCACCCATTGAGGATATGAAAAGTCTCTCCTCATTCATGTGGCACAATGGAACCACCTCAGGGTTGTGGGTGACCCAAATGTGAGGTGGATCTCTAGATTAGGGGCTAGTTCCCCTTGATTTATCACTATAGCTCAAGCCTACTACTAACTCTTGGGGGGATGAAAAGGGATAAGGATAGATGAAAGTAAATATACTCTAGGGGAAGTGATACACCAAATATTTTTTCTACTCACACCATTTAACATGCACTTGGAACCAAAATAAACCTATACATACACTTCATTCAATGATAATTTTCTCTTCCACATCATTGTTTCAAGCATGGGGTCTTGAAGAGAGCCTAAGCTAGGAGGAATTATAAAATAGGCATTCTAAGAAACACTATTGAATATACTAATCACTATACCTAAAATCCACATTAGACACTTCTTGCTGACCTGAAAAAGAGAGATTCCAATACATACAAGGCACTAGGAAGAGTAACATGTGAAGGTAAGCAAAACTACACTTGCATAAGACCAAAAACCATTATATGCACTTATTGAAACCTTTAATGAGGTAAAAAAAAAATATTTATTACCTCAATGCAAAAATTTAGTAAGGATTCACCATACCTAGGTGGAGAGATCCATACAATAGCCAAAAAGGCTAGAATTTATAGCAGTTATGTGAGGAGAGAGAGAAAGGGAAGCTCAAGAGTCACTAAGACACTTGTCAAGAAATGAGAACAAGTTACATTAGCATGAAATATGGTATGAGATAGGTACTAAAAGATAAAAAAGGACAAATGTCTCTCAAAATTGTTTAACTCCTTCACATGTGGTGGAGGTTCCCTTGTGCTTGCATAAGAATCTACCCTCATCATTTTACTTCACACAACTGCCTAATCTATACATAGGGTTAGGTATGATGACGGATATAAGGGGGAGGGGTTACAAAAAATCCCTCAAATTCATTGGATTAGTTTTTAATCATCCATATTCTTCTAGCCATGCATAATCATCCTTGATAGTTCTAAATGACTCATTTCCATGCACCTCTCACACTTGGCACCCAAAACCTTTCCAAATCTATAATATTATCCATGTAAAAGGGGTAAATACATATTTTAAGAGTGTTCAAGTCATTAGGGTCATCAATTAAGTCTTAAAATGCTTCCCAAATGGAGTTTCACCCTATTTCACTAAGTGATCACTATTTGCCCACTGGATTGGCTAAAATGAGAGAGGTAGCAGATAGACTTAAGAGTTTAGATAATTCATAAAATGGCCATATAGACTTATAATAAGTCTTAATATATCTCCCAAAGGTGATTTCACATTTTTAAACCTTCTTACACCTACAAAACATATAAATTAGTCAAAAAGAGCCCTATTTTGCACCATCCATACAAGTATAGTGAAACTAAAGCACATGGGGAGGAACCTTGAAGAGTCCTATACAACTTTAAGTTATTTAAATAGCATTTATAACCAACTTTTATTCTTTAAATTCATTATCTTCCTAATCAGGTCTGCATTGAGGGGTTTTTAGGGTTTTAGAGTCACCTAGACTCTTAACATTTTTTCATAAAGAACAAACATTGAAATTCTATCAAAATGCCACTAAAAGCTCTTTAAGGACCCTATAAATCATCCCAAATTAACTAATATTCCCATGCACAACCTCATGTGAGGTATAAGCATCCAAAGTTGCCATTCATGTCCTTTTCCTACATTTTATGAGGGTCTGAAAGTTCTCAAGCCAAAAGATGGCTTATTATTGATCCTTTCTACAAACTGAAGGTTCATGCACCTCTGTATATATCTCATAAACATTCTCAAACTCATTTAAGTGCTCCTTGTTAGAAAATTTTCACTCTTAGGTTTCACATTCTTTATTTTGGATAAGTGCAACATTCCATTTCTTTATTTCTCTTGGAAAAAATATCAAGTCTTTTTCTCTTCAGAAGCCTTTTTCGGTCAACATTCCTAATGTGTTATTTCTTTTGACAAAGTTTTCATCAATTTTTTTTGTCCTAGGTCTCATAGGAATTATTTCAAACTTTTTTTCCAAAATAAAAAAGTCTAAAGGAATTCTTCCAAACTTTTTGTTTCAGATAAAAAGTCTGAGAAAATTGCTCCTTTACAACTTTTTTGAAAAAATTCCCCCCTTTGCAACTTTTCAAAAAAGAATTTTTTCAGGGTTTTTGTCCAAAACGATCTTTCTAAAAGGACATTTACAACATTTCTAAAGGGTCTTTTCTTAGAAATTAGTCACTTGCAAAAAAATTGAAGGACGATTTCTCAAGCAAAGGGACACTTGGAATATTTCTGAAGGGTATATTATAAAAAGTTTGAAGGGTCTTTTTTCTTCAAAGGTGTCCTTCGAAAAAATTTTGAAGGGAAAATTTCAAAAAAGTCTGAAGGGACACTTTCAAAAAGTTTGAAGGGACACTTTCAAAAAGTCTGAAGGGTCTTTTTCTTGCAAAGGTGTCCTTAAAAAATAGTTCAAAGGGTCTTTTTCTTTAAAAGTGTCCTTCAGAAAAAGTCTGAAGAAACACTTTCAAAAATTCCAAAGGGTCTTTTTCTCTAGAAAAGCTTTCTAAAGGGACATTTCAAGATTGTTGAAGGGCATGTTTGAGCAATCCAAAGGGACACTTTCAAAATGTCTATAGAAAGACACTTGCAGAGTCCATAAAAAGAGCATGTTTGGGAAATCCAGAAGTTCATAGAATGATGGTTTTAGAAAGTCCATAGAAAGATGGTTTCAGAAAGTCCATAGTTTAAAAAGTTCATAGAAGGATGGTTTTGAAGGGAGAAATGAGAAGGGTCCATGAAGAAAAAGTGTGAAGGAATGGTCCCTGTATATTGACAGTTGCACATCCATTAACTTTAGGGTCATGGACTAGCTATTGGCATTCAAAATAGTGGGTCCTAGGCAGATCAATGGTCCTTTATTAATCACTCATATAGATTTGAAGGCTCATGATTATTCATCTAATAAAGTCCTGATCAAGCTTTCTAATTTACTTAACTTATAAAGTTTTATAAGTAAAATCAACTCAAGCTTATGAACCTGACTTAATCATCCAAAGTAGATCCAAGGGCTCACATTCTTCATCCACCAGAGCCCATCAAATGGTTCATCTCACCATTGATCAGGTCATGATCCATGTCATTTTATGATGGCCAATTAAAAGGAGTAAAAGGCTGAAGATCTTGCTAGAATGAGTTTTCAAAGGGTTCTAACAAGTTCCATGAAGGCATATATGTAGGCTCTAAGCGACACCTCTCCAAGGCCAAACAGAATGAAAGTGACTCTTCTCCACATTGTTGCACACCTTAGTGAACCAGTGAGAAGTTGTTAGGAATTAGGACAATTCTACAGTAAGTAAACTCTCATTTGCATAACTAATAGATGCCATCACTCAGCTAAAAGATATTTATTTTTACTAATGCAATCATTGGAGAAGTATCTTTGAGAGATCAGGCCAAAAGTGATTAAGGGAGGCAACATGGATAAATTAAATGGCCTACATGATTACAAAGATGGTGTAGCTAAAGATGGAGACTTCTAACAGATTGATTCTTTCTCTTGGTGCCAAAGGGCTCCTCCTCCCACTTACTCATTTCTATATATATAGTCCTTAGGATAGTGTAAGAGGGGACCACATAGAGTATGGTGAAGCCCTATTGGAATGATATCCTACCTTTAAGCATTAGTACAAGTCTATTTTATTTAAAGTTTTAAGCAATTGCCTAAGGGTGTAAGTGACATGTAGTGACAACAAGTGTTGTTTTCATCCTTATATCCTTTGTCCTTCATTCTTAAGCAAGGGTTTTGGGTCTAATAGGTCATATAGAGTGCATCCAGTTGTGTTGAATTTTTTCATGTCTATAACTATTCTTGGAATGTACAGGTTGTCTTTCAGTTCATCTTCCTTGCATCATTTCATAAAACTCATCTCTATAATAAAATATTTGTTTTAGAATCTTTAGAGCTTGGAAATAGTCTATGTATTTTGTTGTATCATGCAACAGGGTATGGTATTCATGTGGAAGATAATCTTTGTGCATCACCATTCTTAGAACATGTTTTATTTATGAAATTTCTAACTCTTTTCCCTTTAATCAAACTGGTTTAGACAGAGGTTGTTTTTCAAAGATACATTTAGGGAGCTAGCCCTTTAACTCTAGAGGTTCATTTCCCCTATAGGTATACCCACATGCCTAAACATATTACAACGTTGCCCAAATATGGAAGAGGATTTTACACTCTCTTTTAGGGTACAATATTTAGAGACAAGAGTTCTAGCATGTTTAGTGGGATGGTTGGTCCTAATTATTTACATGTCAAGGTGAATACTGGTCTTGACAAGCCTAAGGTTGTATAAATATTATCAAACCAACATTTGGTGGCTCCAAAAAGTGAGAATCTCTAGTTGTAGATCAAATTTTACACATTATACTTTATGGTCCTCATTAGGTCATCTAAGACTTCTGATCAAGCCCCTCTAGCTGAAGATCTTCTTAAATAACAACACCTTGAACCATTCCCAAAGCTTAGAGATCCTTCACAAGGAGGTTTTGGAGAAGAAGAAGAAGAAGTTGAGGAAATTTGAGAAATAGAGATCAAGAGGAAAGAAGAGAAATGGAGAGGCAACAACCTTTCTTGGCCTTCAACACCCAAAATCCAATTGACCTTCTTGCATACGACCCTATTCCTCCCAATGCTACCCAGAGTCTCCCTAGTTTAAATGGAGAGGGCCCTATTACCCCATCGAATCATATTAGAGACATTTGAAAAATTTTAACTTACATAATGTCATCTGAGCCAACATAGCCATTAGATTACTTGTTATGTCTCTAAAAGGCAAGGCACTTGACTAGTATAGGAATTTAGAAGGTGGCTGCATTACAAGTTGGGATGGCTTTAGGGAATTTTTGGTAGCTAGATTTAAGAACAAGAGTGACCATACCTCATTGAACCATCAGCTAAATGTGATAAAGAGTGGTCCTAATGAATCCATGTGAGATTTTAATGAAATATTTCAAAGGACTTGGCATAGGTTGTCACTTGTCATGAGACCTCCTCCTAGCTTTTTGTTCCCCACTTATATCAAGGGTATTGGTACTGATGTGGTAATGATGCTATAGTCAATGGGAGGATTGAATCTGATAGATGTATATGAGATAGCTATTGAAGCCGAGAATAGCTTGATATAGGATAGAAAACTACCTCCAAGAGTTTACATGCCTTTGTTGTCTCATAGGTTAGTTGAATCTCTAAGCATAACACACGTTCCTAATGCCAATGTCAAGCTGAGAGCCTTTCCTAAGAAGGTAGATAATGCTATAGATAAAGATGAATAAATCTGGTCATTATAAGCTTAGCTCAAGCAAGCTCAATTTTAGGTAAATGATCCACCTAACCACCAATACTATCCTCAACAAGGCTATAGATCTCCACCCCAATACAACTACCAAGGAAGAGGAAAAGGTCAATAAGGTTTTGATAGGCAGCCTAATGCCTATAATCCTAATTCCACTCCTTCCATGAAGGCTATTGTTCTAGTGCATGCTAACTTGGTCTAAGGGGAGGATCATTTGGACCAATGGGGATAACCTCAAGGTCAGTTTATGTATGGTGGTAGAGAAGATAACCAGAATTTTGTGGCACAAGAAGAAACTACTCCTTACATGACATCAGAAGAATCAAATCCCAGTTAAAGGGATATTTATAATATTTTCCTTGATAAGTAAAACACTAAAATTCATGGAATTGATCCATATAATTTCATAGAAAAGACTAATTAAGGATTGTATTGTTTGCACAAAAAGGATGTTTCAATCCCTTCACTCACTAATGAAGATCATGAACTTGAGGGAATATGGGAGATGTTTTTTGATGGCTAAAAAAGTAAATCAGGTGCAAGAGATATCATTATGTTAGTTTCTCCATCAAAGAATCAATACTACTCCTCATATAGATCCCACTTCAACTGCACCTGTAGTGTGGTAGAATATGAAGGCCTAGTTCATGGCCTCCAATGGGCAAAGAAGAGAGGGATCAAGAGTTTGAAAGTTTATGGGGATAGTGAATCAGTCATCGATTAAGTTAGAAATCAAGATGTAGCCAAGAATCCCTTACTTAAATCCTACAAGCATAGGGTATGGGACCTACTTGAAGACTTTGATGCCTTCAATATACAACCCATACCAAGGGATTCAAATAAACATGATGATAGATTGGCTACCATATGAGCATAGTTTGATGCAGTTGTTGATGTAGAAAAGGAGAAAGATCAGTCTCATATCAAGGTCATTGTGAGACCTATTATAGAGAATGAAGTTTCATGGTAGGTGTTTGAAAGTGATGAACACATTACACACTTCTTACAAAATGAGGCAGGTTTCTCCTCAAGGAACCAAAAGAGACTGCATGATCAATATGAAGAACAAGTTATTCAACTGAAGACAAACAAGATACCTAAGGAGATGATTAATTTAGAGATTATTTTCAATGAAGATGATCAAAAAAATAAAGAAAGAGTGAGCATGTCAATAAAATAAGAGAACTATGAGAGAGTTAGGATTTATAAGGATAAGCTCCTAAAAATTGGTAAGGTATGTTCTCTGTTCGAGAGACAAGCCTTTATTGAATTATGTAAAGAGTTCATGACATCTTTGCTTAGGAATACAAAGATTTGAAAGGGTTTGATCCAATTTAAGCTCATCACACCATTAGGTTAGAGCTTGGAGCTAAATGAGTTAGGAAAAATCAAAGGCCTATCAATCCCAAGATAGAGGAACTCATGAAGAAAGAGCTAACAATGTTGATTGAGTCTAGGATTATCTTTCCTATCAAACACTCAACTTGGGTGGCTAATATTGTACATGTATGAAAGAAGAATGGAGAGATCAGATTTTATGTGGATTTTTGAGATCTTAATAGAGTGTCTCTCAAGGATCATTATCCACTACCTTCCATGGAACAAATTCTACAAGTTGTTTCAGGTTCTCAATGCTTATCACTTCTTGATGGTTATTCAGGTTACAATCAAATACTAGTGAATGAAGAGGATCAGTTCAAGATAACCTTCACTACAAAATGGGGGACCTTTACCTATAAGAATATGCCTTTTGGTTTATCTAATGCTAGAGCTACATTTCAAAGGGTAATGGACATGGATTTTAAAGGTTTGATCAATAAGTTTTTGCTTGTGTATCTTGATGATATAACCATTTTTTTGAAGGATGATACTAATCATATGGAACATATAAGGTAAGTGTTTGAGAAGTTTAGGGAGTATGGAATATCCCTTAATCCAAAAAAGTGCATCTTTGCTATCCATGAAGGTAAGCTATTGGGTCATATTGTCTCAAAAGAAGGCTTGTCTATTGACCTTGAGAGGATTAGATCTATTCTAGGCTTATCTTTGCCTCAACACAAGAAAGGGCTGTAAAGATTCTTGGGGAAAATAAACTTTGTAAGAAGGTTTATTCTAGGCTTTGCAACTATGGTAAAGCCTATCAAAACCATGCTCAAGAAGAACCAAGCTTTTCTTTTGAAAAAGGAAGGTAAGAGTAGTTTTGAGGCAATCAAACAAGAAATTGTAAAATATCCTACTCTCTTAAACCCAAACTTTGCCAAAGATTTCATAATCTATACCTTTGCTAACATTGATATAATCTCAACTATGCTTATGCAAAAGAATGATGAAGAGGTAGAACAACCAATTGCATTCTTTAGCCAAGGATTAGAAGATTATGAGGTTAGGTAGAGATTTGTTGAGAAGAAAACTCTAATAGTGATAAGAGGATTGAAGAAATTCAGACACATGGTTTCAAACAGCAAGATACATGTCATGGTTTCTCATCCTAGCACCAAGGAGTTTCTCCTAAGCAAAGACCTTAATGAAAAGAGAGCTAGGTGGATTACAAAGGTGATGGAGTATGATATGGATATTAAGGTTAAAAAACTGGTAAGAGGAAAAGGGTTATGTGAGAATTTATCTTTAGATTTCTAAGAGCCAAAGGAGGAAGTCTTGAGCAACCAAGTTCAACCTTAACTAACTGATCATGTACAAGTTCAAAGTTGGACACAAGATATCATTAATTTTTTTCAAAATGGTGAGTGCCCCAATAGGTTGAACAAGTCTCAAAGGAGATATTTTAGATTGTAGACCATTCCCTACTACCTTGTAGATGGTGTTCTCTTTAGAAAAGACATGAATGGTGTGCTACTGAGGTGTGTTAATAGTGATCAGTTTAATATGCTATTGGAAAAGTTTCACAATGGTATAGATGGAGGTCATTTCTCTCTTAAGACAATAGCTGTAAATATAATGATGGTTGGTTACTATTGGCCTAGTATTTTTAAGGACTATTTCCATTGGGCTAAAAAGTGTCCTCAATGTGCCTTTTTTGTAGGCAAATATAAGCTTGTAACCCTTCCATTGAATCCTATCTAAGTAGACTAGCCTTTCATGAAATGGGGCCTTGATTTCATTGGTATGATCAACCCTCCATCAAGTGCCAGACATAAATGGATATTGAATTCTAATGACTACTTCACAAGGTGGGCTGAGGTTGCTGCTTTGAAGGAGGCAAATAAAAATTCAATCTTGGAGTTCTATGAGATGATTATAACAAGGTTTCGAGTTCCCCATGTTATCATTTTTGATAATGTACTTACTTTCATAAGTGATAAAAATTTTGATTGGGCAAATAGGAATGGAGTTTTCTTGAGTAACTCATCCAATTATTACCCTCAAGGTAACAAATTGGCTGAGTCTACTAACAAGAATCTCATCAAGATCATCAAGAGGACATTGGAGAATAATCAAAGAGTATGGTACAATAAGTTGAAGACAACCTTATGGGCAGATAGGATTACTCCTAAGAAATCAATTGGTAATTCTCCCTTTGTGCTTCTTTATGGGAGAGAGGCTAAGTTGTCCATATCTCAAGAAATCCCTTCTCTAGAACTTGTACAACAACTGTAACTACTTGAACATACTCTAATGAAAGTCAGATTGATAAAACTAATGCAGCTGCAAGAAGCAAGATACGATGTACACAAGACCATGGAACACCACCAAGTAATTATAAAGAAGTATTTTGATAAAAGAGCAAGTGCAAAAGTGTTCAAAGAGGGTGACTTGGTTCTAAAATAGGATGAGGATAGAGCAAAACTAGGCATACATATAAAGTTTGACACTTTATGGAGTGGCCCTTACATCATTAGTAAGTGCAAGCAAAGTAACTCCTTTCAGCTGACTAAGATGAATGGAGAAGAATTACTTATCCATATGAATGGGATACATCTAAAGTATGCTATTAGTCCTTATGGGTCATGTTTTGTAAATAGTATCTTAGGTGTGTGTGTTTAGTCTAGTTCTATTTTTTTGGTTTGCTATTGTGTTCCCTAAGTGTTTGGTAGTACAGGTGTGTTTTCTTCTTTTTATTTGGTGTGTGCTTTTGCCTTTGTGTGTGTGGTCAACTAGCTTATGTTTTTTGAGCCAAGGGTCTATTCAAGTCATTTTTTGGGTGCCTATATGTGTGAATCCATTCCCAATGGAAGGATTTAGGTAACTGGTCTTAGGCATAGCAAGCATGCTTATCCTTGCAATCGCTAAGAATGTTAGCCAATTTTCATTCCTAGGTTTTGCATCTTTTATTTTGGCTAAGTGTAGCATTCTATTTGTTTATTTCTCTCAACAAAAATGTCAAGTCTTTTTCCCTTCAAAATCCCTTTTCGATCAACATTCCTAATGTGTAATTTCTTTTGTCAAAGTTTTCTTCAGGTTTTTTGTCCTTGGTCTCAAAGGAATTCTTTTGGACTTTTTGTTCGAAACAAAAAAGTCTGAAGGAATAAATTTAGACTTTTTGTTTCAGACAAAGAGTTTGAAAAAATTGCTCCTTTACAACTTTTTTGAAAAAATTCCCCCCTTTTCAACTTTTTCGAAAAGAATTGTTTCAGAATTTTTGTTTGAAACAACCTTTTTGAAGGGACATTTGCAACATTTTTGAAGGGTCTTTTCTTATAAATTGGTCACTTGCAAAAAATACGAAGGACCATTTCTCAAGCAAAGGGACACTTGGAATATTTTCAAAGGGTACATTACAAAATGTATGAAGGGCCTTTTTTATTCAAAGATGTCCTTCAGAGAAAGTTTGAAGGGATACTTTCAAAAAAGTCCAAAGGGACACTTTCAAAAAGTTTGAAGGGACACTTTAAAAAAGTCTGAAGGGTCTTTTTCTTCAAAAGTGTACTTCAAATTTTTTTAAAAGGGACACTTTCAAAAAGTTTGAAGGGTCTTTTACTCTAGACAAGCTTTTTGAAGGGACATTTCAATATTATCGAAGGGCATGTTTGAGTAATCTAAAGGGACACTTTTGGAAAGTCTACAGAAATACACCTCCAGAGTCCATAGAAAGGGCATGTTTGAGCAATCCAAAAATTTTGTAGAAGGATGGTTTTGTAAAGTCTATAGAAAGATGGTTTTGAAAAGTCTATAGTTCAAAAAGTCCATAGAAGGATGGATTCAAAGGGAGAAAAGAGAAGGGTCCATAGGGAAAAATTTCAAAGGAATGGTCCCAATAGAGTGACATTTGCATGATCATCAACTTTAGGGTCATGGATTAACCATTGGCTTTCAAAATGGTGGGACCTAGGCAAATCGATGGTCCACACTTAATCACTCATATAGATTCGAAGGCTCATGGTTCTTCATCCAATAAAGACTTGATTGGGATTTTCAAATTACTTAACTTATAAATTTTTATAAGTAAAAGCAACTCAAGCTTATGAACCCAACTTACTCATCTAAAGCAAATCTAAGGGCTCATGTTCTTCATCTACTAGATCCCATTAAAAGGTTCATCTAATCATTGATTAGGTCACAATCTACATCATTTTATGATGGCTAATTAAAAGGATCAAAACACTTATGAGATTACAGGAATGAGTTTTTAAAGGTTTTTGACAAATGCAATGAAGGCATACATATAGGCTCTAAGTGATGCCTCTCCAAGGATAAACAAAATGAAAGTGACTCTTCTCCACATCATTACATACCTCAGTGAGCTAGTGAGAAGCTGTTAGGTATCAAGACAAATCTATAGCAAGTGAACTCTCATTTACATAATTGATGGATGCCATCACTTAGCTCAAATATATCTATTTTTGCTAATGCAATCATTGGAGAAACATCTTTGAGAGATCAGGCCAAGAGTGATTAATGGAAGTGACATGGATCGATAAAATGGCCTAAATGAGCATCATTTTTAAATATGGTTACAATTAAAGATGGAGACTTCTAACAAATTTATTCCCTCTCTTGGAATTAAAGGGCTCCTCTTCCTACTTCCTCCCTAATATATATACAACCCTTGGGATAGTGTAAGAGGGGACCACATAGAGTACGGTGAAGCCCTACTATAATGATATCCTACCTTTAAGCATTATTAAAAGTGTATTTTCTTTGAAGTTTTGAGTAATTACCTTAGGGTGTAAGTGATGTATAGTGATAACAAGTGATGGTTCTCATCCTTTTGTCCTTTATCCTTTATGCCTGAGTAAGGGTTCTAGGTCTAATAGGTCATATAGAGTGCATCCAAGTGTGTTAAATTTTTGCATGTGGATAATTGTTATTTAAATTTATAGGTTGTATTTCATTTCATTTACCTAGTGTCATTTCATTCATCTCACCTCTATATTGAAATATTTGTGTTAAAATCTTTAGAGCTTAGAAATAGTCTATGTATTTTGCAGTCTCGTGAAATAAGGTATGGTATTCATGTGGAAGATAATATTGGTGCATGACCATTCTTAGAACAAGTTTTATTTATACAATTTCTAACTCTTTTCCCTTCAATTAAACTAGTTTAGATAGAGGTTGTTTTGGAAAGATACATTCAGGGAGCTAGCCCTTTAAATCTAGAGGTTCATTTCCCCTATAGGTATACCCACATGCTTGAAAATGTTACAACATTGCACAAATATGGAAGAGGATTGAACACTCTCTTCTATGGTACAATATTTGGAGACAACACTCCTTTCATGCTAAAAGTGATAATGGCTCTTCATTTGGCCTTAGGTTTTACCATGCCTTATAGCTCTGCCTGCAACCTTCATGGTTTGCACTATTTGATGACCCTATAAAAATATTTTGATAGCTTAACCACTTCATATTTACCTCTATGAAGATGATCCAAGGAACTGTAACACTTTCCAAGAGCTGAAAATAGAAGCGACCCCCTATTTGGAGCTAGGCTTGTTCATGCCTAACTAGGTTTGCTTGTAGGTCTAGTTTCATAAGGCACCCTATTTGGTTTCCAACCCTATAGAAAGGTTATTAATGTTGTTTTGGATGTAAAACAACTCTACACACCTTCTAACTAGATCTCCTTATCTCTTATTTCATCCTTTATGCCTCATTTACCCAAACTATCATTTTGTGCTCAAAGGGAAGTACCCCCTATCTGAGATAAAATAGGGGGTACTTCCCTTATTTTTATAAGTAAACCAATAAATGGATGGGGTTATACAAGTGTTATATATGATCTATACTAAATTTTATCTCTTGGCTAGGTTTTTAGGCCTTTCAACTCTTCCAAAATCAAGATATAACTTATAATGTGGACTATGTAAGGGTATTTTGAGAGTAGACTATGTTTTGACTTGGAAAAAGGCATCTAGAGGTTGTTTTACTTGAATTAAGATTTGAAGATAAGGGATCAACCCTCATTGAATCTCTTAACCTCATGCTCTAATTGCATTTGCTTCCTTCATGTCTAGAGTGGGGTTTATCACCAAGGAACAACCTCCTTTAGCTCACTTTCTGCCTTGCTCTTGACCTGGCTATAGCTTATCATTTCATAGTTGTCTTCAAAACAAGGTTAAAAAATATCCTTTGATTGTCTAAGTTCCATGTGATTTTTTTAGGCCTTATACTCATTTCTTAGGCCAAGCCTAGTTATCCTCAAAATACAACTTCTCATTTGACTGTTTATCCATAGTCACCTATAGGTGACTATAGAGGTACTATAGATGACCTCTATCTCCAAAAATTATTATAATAAAATCACTAGGAATAATTGATGTTATTTAGCTCATTTAACTTTTATTAGACCTATCTATATGTTTTTTTGAGCTCAAACTATGATTTTCACTCTGGACTAGGACCTTTCTCCTTGATACCCTACTGTAGGTGCATATTTTAACATTATACAAATAGGGGATGAGCTTGAAGGTATAAAGTGTTGCATATTGACCTAAAATAGATGACATTCATGCTCCCTAGTAACTTCTACTCACCATGGGATCATCTAATCACAATAATATGCATTGATTCTTCATAAGGCTAATGGTCACCTTAGGCTCAAACATATATAACTCACTATCTAATTTTAGTGGCTCAAGAGGCACCTTTAGGTTTCTCAATAACTACCTTACACTCATTCCCTTGAGTCCACCATTTACACAAGCCTAATCCATGTTAGAGACAAAAAAATTCACCCAATTGTGTGCTTTAAAACCTTGTCAAACAAGTTATATGTCATTTTGAAAAATCTCCCTGCCTTTTGTTTTCCACTTTTAGGGAAAAGGGACCAAATTCAGTCATGTCTTGAGAGGGACTTTTCACCTTATTCTTTCGATGCATATGGACCTTGTATGATTCCATCTCACATAAAAATACACTTTTATAAATATTTGAGGATTAGAAACATGTCAAACATTCTCACACTCAAGGATGACATCCTTAATGGTCTCTGTTGGTGTGAATGAGATGAAGGTGGATAATGAGAATGGAAAAGAGCAACCAAGATATGTAAAAGGCCTTATGGGCTCTTAAACTCATTGACAACTTATCAAGCATGTGGTTTCCACTAAAAAAACATTAAAATGATCTCAAACACATATTTTCCAATGTGGAAACCATATGTTTAGGCCATCTATAGGTGTACATACAACTATAAAGGCTAACAGTGAGGAGAAGCATATACATTTGAGCATTGTTTTGACATTTTATAAATTCAATACTTATCCCAACCCCCCAGATGCATCTTCATTCCTTAAATCACCTTAAAAAATGTCCCATGTCTTCATATTAACATGGAACACTCCTTCATGTCGCCTAAAACACCTGCTTGTCGTAGGTTTCTATTTGCAAGCAAAAATAAGAAAGAAGAGGTCTCTTGACTATTTGAGAGATCCAAATCCAAAATAAGAATGGAGAACCTATGGGGAGGCCCTAAAGAACACATGAAACCATTAAACCTATCAAATCAAAACAAAATAATCAAAAACTAGCTCAAACTGGGACTCCTCTTAGATGAAAGTGCATAAAAAGTTGCCTGCAGTCTAAGTGATGGTTCATAAAGAAGCCATAAAACTGAGAAATCTTACCATGAAAATGAAGTAGACTCAGAGTAATTTCCACCCCCAAAAGCATTCCACCTAATTCCAAATATATGGCTCACACTAATCATTCTAAATTGACCTTTCTTGGCTTGCAAGGACAAGAAGGAAGAAATAGAAGTTAAAATTAAACTTTTTGATGAAATCTCTACACACCAGGCATGGAAAAGAGTTTCGAGAGTGAAGAGACACTTTTCCCATGTCTTAAGTTGGAAATGAACTTCCCAAGTCCATAGAAGTGCCAATAATGGCCTATTTCAATGGAAACTACCTTCTTCTACATATAAATACTTTTTAGATTGACATTTTCTAACCTCTTCCACATTGAACTCAAGCTTGGTGACAAATTTTCTTACTCAACCCATCCACACAAGTCATTAATTGAGCTAGAAATATGACCAAAAGGCCATTTTTGCATATGATACATAGTAAAATGTAAATTAATTACTTGTGAACATCTTAAAACATATAAAATACCATATTAGGACACATTAAACACAATTTGGAACTTTGACCATGTTTGACTAGATTTGACTTTTTGGTTTACTTGACTAGTATAAGGAAGATGGACTTAGACCAAGGATAGACCAGGGATAAGTAAAGTGTTTAGACCAATATGAGACCATTATAGGATATATGGAAACTTATAAAAAGTTTAAAAATGTAGGGGTTGACCCAATTTGACTAAAAGTTAAATTTGGTCAACATGTACTGTTATCAACCTGGAGTTGTACCCTAATTAAAGATGTGCAAAAGCAACAAACCCTCACTTCGATTGAAACAATGGGATCTTCTCAGAGGGTGGGTGCCTATATGTTGAGAAGAACCTCTAGAGAAGGTTGGTTCCCTGAATATTTATCTATTAAATCTGATTGATTTCTTATTCTGGAATGAAAAGGGGTAGGAGAAACTAAAGGGGAAATCAGAAGGGAAAACTTATTGTAATGGGGTGATTGTAATGAAATTACTTCAAGAATTAAGTATACTATCAGAATTATATCCAAATATGATTGAAATATATCCAAATATATGATAATAGATAAACCACTTTGAGGGGGCAACCTCCACAAGCTTCAATAAGAGCAGAATTCACAATATGATGATAAATAATTACCCACTACCTCTTATATATAGTCTATCTAGGCCATGGTTACTCCATAGGCCCACCTACTAATCAAAAGAAAGCATAGATAAATGTTATATAACATCAAAGAGGGATAAGTAAGCCACAAGTTTTCTAATAGTATCCTCATACATGTGATAGGTTAGGGGCGTAACATGCCCTTCCCCTTCAAACCAATGTTGTGCTCAATGTTGAACAACTCCGGATGTTGTTTCAGAAAATCTTCACCTTCCCAAGTTACATCTTCACTACTCTGGTTTTTCAAATTGATCAAATATTCCCTAATCTCTCTGGTTCTCAACCTCTTAGTACGTGTTTGGAGGATCTTCTTTGGTTCTAAAATGACTCGTCCTTCTTCATCTAGTTCTGGGAGCTCTGTCTAGGCTGAAACTTTCTGTGCAATGACCTTGTTCAAACAGGAAACATGAAATACTGGGTGTATGTGAGATGAATGAGGTAACTCAAGCTTGTAAGCCACACTTCCAATTTTTTGTAGAACTTGATAAGGGCCATAATACTTAGGAGCAAGTTTGTTGTCCTTTTTCTCTTGCTTCAAGGACATATGCTTGTAAGGCTACAAATGAACAAATACCTAGTTACTCACCTCAAAATTTCACTCACTACGGTATTGATCTGCTTGTTGCTTCATCCTATTTTGTGCCAAGGCCAAATTCTCTCTCAAACTAGCCAAAACCTCCTGTTTATGTTGAATGTGCTCTTCCACATCTCGAACCTTGTTGTGCACATTTAATGAAGAAGTGATGGAAGGTGGATGGTAACCATATAGTGCTAGAAATGGATAAATTTTAGAAGAGGTATGGAAAGATGTGTTATACCACCATTCTACAAGTGGTAGCCATTTAACCCAATGTTCTTGTTTATCTAATACAAAAAAATGGAGATACCCCTCTAAACATTTGTTAACCACTTTAGTTTGTCCATTAGATTGGGGGTGGTAAGATGAGATATGAGCTAGCTTCAGAATAAGGCAACCTAGTGATGAAATCCATGGAAACCTCCTCCCACCTTTGACTAGGAATTGCTAACAGTTGTAACAGACCTGGGGTCTTAACTGTTTCACCTTTATTCTATTGGCATATCAAGCATTCTTCCACAAAATTTTATACATCTCCCTTGAGTCCTTCCCAAAATAATTCTTTCTTAATTCTATGATAAGTTTTCAAGAACCTTGAGTGTCCCCCAATTGGAGATGCATGCAACTCTACAAAAATCTTATGCTTAAGCTCTGAATTTTTGCACAAGTATAACCTACCCTTATACCATAGGATATTACCTTTCCATTCAAATTTGTCAGAGGCTAAATTACCTTGCTGGAGATTCTGAATCAGAACCTATGTATCCTTGTCTTGCTCCCATTCTAACCTCGCTTCATCCACCCAATCTGCTTGCAACATAGACATTGCACAAAGTATTACTTCTGTGGATGCATCCCTTCTGGATAGTGCATTTGCTACTAAATTATCTTTACCCTTCTTTTAGATGATTTCAAAATCATAACCCAAAATTTTGGTTACCCATTTTTGTTTTTCCTCAGATGATAATATTTGCTCCAAAAAGTATTTGAGACTATCATGATCCGTTTTCACCTTAAAGTGTCTAACCATCAGATAAGGCCTCCATTGTTTAACTGCATGAAGAATAGCCATCATTTCTTTCTTATAGACAAGTTTTTGCATATTCTTACCTTTGAATTGATGACTTTCAAATGCAATGGGTCTTCCTTCCTACATTAGTACTACTCCCAATCTAGACCCAGAAGCATCACATTCAATAGTGAATGTCTGTGAGAAGTCTGGAGTAGCCAAAATTGGAGTGGTGCACATAGTTACTTTTAGTTTCTCAAATGCTTTGGTGGCATCATCATTCCAATGGAAAGCATCCTTCTTTAACAATGTAGTGAGTGGAGCTGCTATGCTGCCATAACCTTTCACAAATCTTCTATAGTAACCTGTTAGTCCAAGGAACCCTTGAAGGTTTTTGAGAGTTTTTGGCATGGGCCATTCCATTATCGCTTTGATCTTCTGGGTATCAACTTTGATACCTTCATGGGAAATAATGTGACCGAGGTACTCTACTTCTTGTACTCCAAAAGCACATTTAGATGGCTTCGCATAAAGTTGGTGCTTCTCCAAAACTATCAACACCTATTTCACATGTTGCAGATGTGCTTCCCATGTCTGACTATAAATCAATATGTCATCAAAGAAAACTAGCACAAACTTCCTTAAAAAAGGTCTAAAAATAGTGTTTATCAAGCTCTGAAAAGTAGATGGTGCATTTGTAAGACCAAAGGGCATTACCAAAAACTCTTAATGGCCCTCATGTGTTTTAAAAGTAGTTTTATGAACATCTTCATCCTTGATTCTAATTTGATGGTACCCCGAGCGAAGATCCAATTTTGTGAAATAATTAGCACCATGCAACTCATCAAGTAAATCATCAATTACTAGAATAGGAAACTTATCTTTGATGGTGTACTTGTTGAGTTCCCTATAATATGTGCACATCCTCCATGTGTCATCCTTCTTCTGCACCATGACCATTGGTGATGAATATTCACTTTAGCTATGCTTGATGATCCTTGCCTTCAGTATCTCATGGACCATCCTTTCAATTTCACTCTTTTGTGCATATGGATATCTATATGGTCTAATATTTTGTGGTTGAATACATGGAATTAGTTGAGTGGCATGATCATGTTCTCTTTTTGGTGGTAGTCCTTTTGGCATGGCCCCAAATATAGATGATTGGTCCTCAAGAATTATCTATAGATCAGGATGTGTAGATGCCTGTGTGGGTTGAACTTTTATGGAGCATAATTGTGCAATAATTCCCTCTACCCCCTTTTCTAGCATCTTGGTCATCTGATGTGAACTAATCAATTGTGGAAATTTTTCATGTAATCCACGTAGTTTAATTTTCTTACCTTCAGAATGAAAGTGCATGAATAGTTCTTGGAAGTTCATCTCAATGGTACCTAGAGTTGTGAGCCATTGGAATCCTAAAACAATGTCTGTGTTACCCATGGGAATATCAAACATAGGAGAGTCAAGATTGTACCCACCCATAGTAAGCTTAATACTATGGCATTTGCCTGAATAATTAATTATGCCACCATCTGCAATCATGACCTAAAATTCTGGTGCTGGGTAGATGAAATAGTTCAATCGAGTGGCCAACTTATGGTTTATAAAGTTATGTGTGTTCCCTGAATCAATCAACACTGTCACCTTATGTTTCTTGAGGAAACCCACCACCTTAAGAGTTTGTGGAGTGCTAATACCTTCAAGTACACGACAAGAGATTGTAGGTTGGGAATCTTCAAGTACCTCCTCTATATCTTCCTCATCATCATTGGAAGCATCATCTGCTTCTTCATATTCATTTGGTCCCTCAATGTAGAATAACTTCTTCTCATCACATCTATGTCCTTTACTCCACTTGCTATCACAATTGAAACATAATCCTTTTGAAATCTTCTCTTCAATTTGCTAAGGGGTCAATCTAGTAGGTGGAGGAAATGTTGGTGATGATATGCTATGATCTCTGAAGTAAGTGAATGGCTGCTTCTTATTGGCTATGAATTTTTCCTCAGCTCTACATGCCATGATAATAGAATCAGAAATCTTAAGTGGATTAAACATGCGTACCTCATGTTAAATGTGGTCCTTGAGTCCACCCAAAAATAGGTCATTCAAGTTTGCTTCAGAAATTGTCTCCACACGTAAGGATAGGTTCTAAAAATGATCAATATAATCCTTGATAGAGCCAGTTTGTCACAATTTTGCCAGTTGGCTGAAGTAATTCTCTGTCACACTATTGCCATAGTGTAATTGCAGCTCCTCTGTAAAAACTAACCAGGTGACATTGAGAGTCATCTTTTTTTTTTGAGCACATAACCATCGATACCAAATGAATTGATCAGGTTCAAGATACAAGGATGCCATGGTAACCTTTTGTCCACCTGGAATCTGATGTAGGTCAAAACAATTCTCCATTTGGTTGATCTAATTGAGTGGATCTTTTCCATCATATTTGTGCATATCCACCTTTGGTAATAGGTTCCTCTGTGGCCATGGAGTTAGATTTAAAGTAGACTGGTTAGGAGAACCACCTTAGTGGAGTTGTGAAGTAGAGTTAGCTTGATGATTTTACTGATTAATTTTCAAATCCATCATGATATCTCCCAAACTATCTTGTATGGATTGCATATTAGATTGTATGCCTTACAGCTCACTCTGAATGCCTTGCACACTATAGTCAAGCTGGCTCACTTTGTGATCTATGTCAGAAAACCCTAGTAAAAAGGGTCTAGTACATCCCCCTTTTGACTCCATCTCTTCCTTGTTAGGAGTTTTACCTAGAGTTTCAGTACCCTTTCCTCGGCCCCGAGTTTGTGGCCCTGCCATAAATCAACTTTGACCAAACGATTTTGACCCAAATTTGACCAAGCAATTTTGGAATTATGTCAGCCTAAAATTAAAATATACAAAGAACATACCTTAGCCAATTTTTTCTAATATTTCCAAAAATGTAAATAACTCAGAAAAATTCTTTGAATTGTGCACTATAGAGCAATTTTATGAAAAAACATAAAATAGAGATAACTTTTGTAAAACAAATCCAAATGAGCTGAAATTTTAATGGAAGCTTAATTTGATTATTTATCACCTCCAATAAAAATTTTGTAGAGAAATTTTCAACCGTATTTTATATATCACAAAATTTAAAAATTTAGTGTTTCGCCCACAAGATTGCCCAAATCGCATCTCTGATACCACTTGTAATGAAATTACTTCAAGAACTAAGTATAATATAAAAATTATATCTAAATATGACTGAAATATATCCAAATATATGATAAAATATAATCCACTTCGAGGGGGCAACCTCCACAGCTTCAATAAGAGCAGAATTCACAATATGATGATAAATAATTACCCACTACCTCCTATATATAGTCTATCTAGGCCATGGTTACTCCATAGGCCGACCTACTAATCAAAATAAATCATAGATAAATGTAATATAACATCAAAGAGGAATAAGTAAGCCATAAGTTGGCTAATACTATCCTCATACATGTGATAGGTTAGGGGCGTAGCAGTGATGCACCTAAATGTTGTGAAATTCTTTGGGCACTATTAATCAAAATGAAAATGGATTTCTATATTACCCTTGCATAAATATTTTAGATGAAGGGATTTTCCTCTTCAAATGACTTGCAAGGGAAGAGAGGTGGAATGAGATAGGAAGGAATAGGTGGGGAAGGGACCTACCCAAAGGGGATGTAATTCCACTTAGTACTGGTATGTAGTCAGATACACACTATTTAGAACCCACATCTAAAACCCAAAAAATATATAACTCAGAATCAATTTCCTCTATTCAACTTCTAGGAATTTATTATTGAATCTCAATTTCTTTCTAATGACTTTCCAAAAGGTCATTTTATAGAAAATTATACAAAAGGCCAAGATATTAGTGTTGAAAGAATATGAGAAGATTAAGTGGATGTGACCTCAAGTTAATTTTGAGTTCAAATTAATTACAACATTCTTTAAATATCTCCTTTCTTTATCTTTTCAAGAAACCTTCCTTTTGGCATTGAAACAAGAATTAGGAGGAGATAAGGGTTAGTCTTGGTTGACTCAACTCAAGACTAACTCCTTTTACAATAATTTATTCATTAAATCCTTAATTCCATAAAAATTGCATAATGAGCTCCAAATGTTGGTGTTAAAAAGAATGGTGGGCCCAAGTTTGATAAGATAAATATGCTTTCATAAAATACTATGCCATCTTTGCAAAGAAAACTCCATTTAAGGTTCTTGGAAGTTGAGTTGTAACAAGAAAAGATTCCCCTTTGCATGGAAATAAAGAAACAAGCTTTGACAAGTCAACCTTTACTAACTCCACTTGCATGCTTCACCTTCTTGGAGTGGGACCCTTCTTGATATCAAATTTCTTTTTTTTAAAGTTCAAAAATTAATACAATAGTTTTCAAGAATCTTTTAATTTTCTTGTTTTTGCAAGAAATCCATTTTGGTGTTGAAACAAGAAATGGTGGGCCCTATTGGCTTAGTCAACTTTTTTGCATGAAATAACATTTTATTTTTTTTAAAATATATGGATAATAATAATAATATTAGATATGTCATGTGGGAGCTAATTTGGGGCTATTTGGCATATCAAATGATCTTTTTATGATTTGAAATTTTAGATTTAGGATAAAATCACCCTTTTGAACATTTTTAAAGCTCCTTGAGACAATTTAATGAACTTTGAAACCATTTTTAATGCTTTTAAAACTCATATTTTACATTTTTGACCATATATGACCATTTTGACTAGCTTCAAAGGCTAATTGACCATTTTGGGAATGTTTCAGATGGTAGGGTACTAATGTGGCCTTGATAGGCCAAAATTACTAACATTTTGGTGACTTTCTAGAGTTGACCACCCTGTTGGTCAAAAGAAGTTAGAATCTCTAAAAAAATTAGACAAAACTAGAATGGGAAACTATAGACATAGACATAACTGACACAAACAAGGCTAAAACATGTACACAAGAACTTGGAGGAAAGGACAAAACAACTTGGAAAGGGAAAACAAAGCTAAAACATGTGTAAGATACACTTAGAGGAAAACAATAACTGAAAGTAAAAATAATATGTAAATATGACCTGGTACTTTCCTCTCCCTCCTAGATCAAAAGGGACATTCCTTAGGTCTCTTCCATGATGAGAAACCTCATGATGCCATACAAGTGGTTTGTTGAAGTTGAAACTTGGTGAATCATCCTTTTTGCTTGCTACTGTGCTTGGAGAAACTCCAAATGTATCAGCATCAAACAAGTTCCCAATGTACACATACTCATTATGATCTTTAAGACATATCCCTTGCTGGTCTTCATTCTTGAAAGGCTTATTTGGCTCATGTTCCTCTAGACATGGCTCTTGGTTGTTCTCTAACTACTATATCTCATCAAGGAGCTTGACAAACTGATCTTTAGCTTCATCATGAATTTATTGAGGAAGGGTGGATATTATGATATTGGAGTTTAGACAATAGTCTTCTAATTCATCCCAAAAATCATCACTTTCTTTCTCAAACACAAGAGTCTCTAGCTGGCCAACAATAGGTTCTTGAAACTCATTCAACTCATATTCCACGGATTGATCACAATCTTCCTCAAGAAAAAAGGTAAGTTTATCAATGAAAGTGAGAGGGATATCATCATGCTTTCATTCTTCATGATTTAATGTTGACATGTTAAACTTGTCTATCTCATCTTGAAAGACATAGTATAATAACTAACAAGTATCTTCATGAGTAAGTTCACCTTTAAGGATTTCAACAACTACAAGTTCTTCAAGAGTTGTCTCTTCCTTTTCTTCTTGCTCAAACAAAGAGGGATCAAAAGCATTAATGCCTTCCATGTCACCATGAAACCATTATAGGTCCTCAATATCTACTTCTTTTGAATTGAGATCTTCTACTTCACCTTTAAGTTTTGAAATCTCATCTTCCCTCTCACACAAGGTGCATTCTCCTTTCTCAAAGGAGAGAGTGGGAGGGAAAGAACGATCCTTGACTAGATTGAAACACATTATAACATCTTGGTTCTCTTCTTTCTATTTATTTATCACTTGATTCTAATCAAAAGGGCTTCTAGGTTCTTATTCTTGAGGGAAAGTAATAGTCTCATCCATGCTTCCTTGGCTCAAGATTTTTGTTCTCATTTCTAGCTCTTCAATTCGCCTAGTTAGATTATCTTGGGATTGCTTGGCCAAACATTCTTATTTATATCTCAGATATTATTGGTGAATAAAGGAATGATATTGAAGCTCCTATTGATACCTATTGAACTCATCCAACCCATAACACTCTTCCATTTTCTTCTCAAATTCTAACCTTATCTCCCTAACACTCTTAGATTGATTAGGAGAAAAATAATTAGAAGTACTTGAGGTGATTCCATGAACAACATTACCCTGATGAAACTGATATAGGGGCTCATTAGAATAATATAGATCAAATGAATATTGATACATACCTAAATTTTTTGATTTTTTTTGTGCACTTGGATTACTTAACCAACTTTTGGTGATGATGGATATCTTCTTCTACTGTAAAAGTTTTCCTCAGCTTCAAACTTCTTTAGATAAGAAAAGGATTTCTTTGTGGTCCCACTGGGCATGCCAAAAACTATTATCAACCTAGAGTTGCACCCTGATTGAAGATGTACAAAAGTAGCAAACCCTCACTCCAATTGAAACAATGGGATCTTCTCAAAGGGTGGGTGCCTCTATGTTGAGAAGAACTTCTAGTGAGGGCTGGTTCCCTTAAGATTTATCTATGAAATCTGATTGATTTCTTGTTCTTAGATGAAAAGGGGTAGGGGAAACTAAAGGAGAAATCAAAAGGGAAAACTTATTTTAATGGGGTGATGCACCTGAATGTTGGGATATTCTCTAGGCACTATTAATCAAAATGAAAATGGAGTTCTTTATTACCCTTGCATAAATATTTTAGATGAAGGGATTTGCCTCTTCAAATAACCTAAAAGGGAAGATAAGTGGAATGAGATGGGAAGGAATAGGTGGGAAAGAGACCTTCCCAAAGGGGATGTAATCCCACTTAGTACTGGTATGTAGTGAGATACATACTATTCAAAACCCACATCCAAAACCCAAAAAATATATAACTCAAAATCAATTTCCTTTGTTCAGCTTCCAGGAGTCTATTATAAAATCTCAATTTCTTTCTAATGACTTCCCAAAAGGTCATTTTATATAAAATTATACAAAAGGCCAAGAGATTGGCGTTGAAAGAATATGAGAAGATTAAGTGGATATGAACTCAAGTCAATTTTGAGTTTAAATTAATTACAATATTATTTAAATATCTCCTTTCTTTATCTTTTCCAGAAACCTTCCTTTTGGCATTGAAATAAGAAGTGGGAGGAGAAAAAGATTAGTCTTGGTTGACTCAACTCAAGACTAACTCCTTTTATAATCATTTATTGATTAAATCCTTAATTCCATAAAAATTGCATAATGAACTCCAAATCTTGGCATTGAAAATAATGGTGGGCCCAAGTTTGATAAGATAAACATCCTTTCATAAAATGCTATGCCATATTTCCAAAGAGAACTCCACTTAAGGTTCTTGCAAGTTGAGTTGTAACAAGAAAATATTCCCCTTTGCATGCTTCACCTTCTTGGAGTGGGACCCATCTTGATATCAAATTTCTTTTTTTTAAGTTCAAAAATTAATAAAATAGTTTTCAAGAATCTTTTAATTTTCTTGTTTTTGCAAGAAATTGATTTTGGTGTTGAAACAAGAAATGGTGGGCCCCATTAACTTAGTCAAATTTCTTTTTATGAAATATCATTTTATTTTTAAAAAAATGTATGGATATTAATAATAATATTATATATGTCATGTGGGAGTTAATTTGGGGCTATATGGCATATCAAATGACCTTTTTATGATTTGAAATTTTAGACTTAGGATAAAATCACCCTTTTGAACATAATTAAAGCTCCTTAATATAATTTAATGACATTTGAAACCATTTTTTATTATTTTTAAACCTATTTTTTGACATTTTTGACCATATATGACCATTTTGACTAGCTTCAAAGGTTAATTGACCATTTTGAGAATGTTTCAGATGGTAGGGTAGTAATTTGGCCTTAACAGGCCAAAATTACTAAATAAAATGTTGACAATTTTGCCCCATAGGTCAAATTGTCACCCCTACCATTTGAAACTTTACATATCATGCTAGTTTGTCTTGTGAGTTAGTTATTGGTCTTAAAAAATCCTTGAAATAATCGATGATTAATAGGCATTTTTGAGGCATTCACTTTGGTTTTCAAAAGTTTTTTATGAGAAAATAATTATGGAGGCTTCTTTGGGTCCAAAAAGGGGTCATTTTTAGGAATTTCAAAGTGTTCTTTCCTTTTTGAAAGGGTCCATCTTAAAAAAATCCTATAGTCCATTTCAAAAATCCAAAGGATTCTTTCCTTTTGGGATAGTGGCCGCAGAAGAAAAGTCAATGAATTTTTTCGGAGGAAAGGTTCTTTTTCAAAGTTTTGAAGGGTTATTTTTCTTTTGGACAAGGTTATTTGCAATTTCCCAAAGGATATATTTTTGAAGGTATTTATTTTAGACATTTTTTCTAAAACAACTTTTCTTAAGGGCACTTCATTTTTTCTGAATGGTCCAGCTAGAAAATTCTAAAGGAATTGGTCCCTTTCAAAAAGCTAAGGGGTCACTTTCTCTTTAGAAATGAACCATTTAAACTTTTACAAAAGGTCATTTTCGAAAATTATGAGGACCATTACAACTTTTTTGAAGGGTTCATTCAAAAGTTTCGAGGACCATTAGAACTTTTCTGAAGGGTTCTTTCAATTTTTTTGCAGGGTTCATTCAAAAGTTTCGAGGACCATTATAAATTTTCTGAAGGGTTCTTTGAAATTTTCCAAAAGGTCATTTTAAGAATTCTAAAGGCTAATTTCAAAGGGAAAGGTCCTTTTCTATAATTCTGAAGGGTCCATTTCAATAAATCCAAAAGATCCTTTGCAAAAAAATTGGAAGGCACTTCTAGGCAAAATGGTCCATTTTCAAAGTTTTGAAGTGATAAGCAAAAAAGTCTAAAAGAATTATTTCGGGGAAATAAGGCCAAAGAAAAGGAACAATTCCTTCAATAGAAAATTCCAAAGAGGAAATCCCAAAGATAAAACCCCAAAAAATTCCTTTGAAGGAATAAGCTGTGGACAAATTATTTGAAAGATATAGATAGAGGCAAAAAAGTTTTGAAGACCTTTTTCCATGGAAAAGGACCAAACAAATAGCTGGAAGGAATACATGCAGAAGTAAAGAGCTTGAGAGCAAAAGTCTAAGTAACTTCAAGTAGCTAACATGGAGTTTCAAATGCTACATATGTGATCTTAACATGGAATTTCATGCATGTTTTAGTTTTCAAAGAGCCTTTTCATGCAGGTGGAGGCCATTTGGAGTTGATTGGTCTTCAGTTTGAATTGAATTATTATAAAAAATGTCACATCTATTCTAATTTATATTTTTAATTAAAGGCTTTCAACACTTCTAACTTGTTCAAACTGAATTTCTTCACCTAAGGATTGGTGTAACATCACCTCATGCAAGATAGAGTTATTTGGAGTTGACTAGACAAGGCTTATCATGTATTTTCCTTATTTTCCATGAAAATGACTTTCTTTTATTTCAACTCAACTTCCAAACATATCAAGTGGAGATTCTCTTTAAAAATTTGGCATAACATTCCATGCATGAAGTAGATTAGTCCAAGATGGGCCCACCATCCTTTTTCAAATGCCAAAGAGATTTTTAATGCAAGACATAAGGGAAAAAGGATATTATTGGAAGGCTTGGTTATATTTTGATAGCTCAAGTGGAACTTGTGTGATGTGGGAGTTAATCTCCTCTCTCATTTTCAATTCCAATTTCTTGGCTTTGGTATCCTTTTTACTATATAAATTGGCTTTTCAGCATTGAAAGGGATCCCTCGCTCGATAAGATAGACTCTATCAAGATCAAGTTTTGTAACCTTTTTAGATAAATAAAAGGACTAGTTTTAGATTCCAAGATACTGGTATAGTGTATTTATGTCAGTGATTTGCATATGTGATAGAATTTTCATCCTTGTCAAGTCTTGATTCTTACCTAGTTACTAGTTGATCAAATTATGCAGGTCATGTTCTGTGTTTGATGTCTTTTGGCTGAAGTTACAGTGGATGTAAGCAGTTAGTTAGTTCCTTGAATTAGGTCTATTTCATCATTTCCCTCAAGTTTTGATCACCAGATAAAACCTTTTCATGAAATACTAATGCATAAGAGTCAATTGGAGTTGAAATTTCAATCTTTTCTTGTCTAATCAATGTTTTAAAAGTTCAAATTGAGTGGGTGAACCAAAATATAGGTGTATCACCATAATTAGATATGATTTCATTTCAATTTTCTTTCTTACCATTTTCCTCTTCCCTTTTTCTAGTAGTTTGTAGCTTAGCTTAGAGATCCTAATTGATACACCAAAGGGAGCTAGCCCTTAGAATCTAGAGATTTAATCTACTGATTTGGCCACCCATAGTCTAGGATTATTTCCATGTTTTAGTAGACTATGAAGGCCTAAAAATACCTTCACAAGGGTATGAGTTTTATTGAAAATAGTTTTTGGTATGGCTGGTGGGACCCTTACTCCTTGGAATAGCTAAATTTTGGAGCTAATGAGAATCATTTATAGTAGAGAAGAATATCTATCTTCATCACAAGCTAAATATTCTTTAGATTACAAAGTCCATAACATCATTCAGGTAATTCTTTCATGCCAAAGGTTACTATGAGTTTAAATAGTAAAGGTATTCATTTTGAATTCATTGAGTTATCTTTTACATCATATAAAATATCAAGGTTTAGTAGGACAAACCCATATCCTCAAAAACAATATTTGTCTCCTTTATACTAATATTCTAATCACTAAAACCCCCACTATCCAAATGGATATCAAAAACCAAATTTTTATTCCATTAAATATAGTTATTCCACTAAATTTATCCCAGTTTGATGACATTCTTGTATCTACCCTTAAGAGCATCCCATTCTTCTCAAGAAAAAATCAAACAATCCCTATTGAGCATATCTAAGATGTAGCTAATCTTTGTTTAGTCCATAATGTTGTTGAGAATAATGTTGCTATTAGATTGCTTGCTACTTCCTTCAAAGGAAAAGCATTACAGTGGTATAAAAACCTACCACTAATTTCTACTTCTACCTAGAATGAATTTGGTGTAGCCTTAGTCAAGCAAGTTGAAGACAATTCTGATCACCTCTCTATAGTTGAATTGTTAACTACCATAAATAGAGCTCCTCATGAGTTCATGTTTGATTTTAATCTCAAATTCCAAAAGGCATGGACTAGGATACTTGTGTTGATTAGGCCATCCCCTAAATATGTGTTATTATACTATTTGAAAGCCCTTAACTCTAACATTAGTGTGATGATACAATCAATGGGTGGTACTACCTTGCTAGATGCTTATGAGGTTGGAATAAGGGTAGAGAATAGTTTGATACAAGATGGAAATATTTCTCTGTGGCTTACTATGCCTATATTCTTAGAATTAAATTCTATTCCAGCCCCTCAAGTTCCTCAAATTCCATCTGTATCTCCTATTCCATCACCTCAAGCTCAAATTGTAGCCTTTATTAGTCAAGCTAGTGAGATAGGAGAGTTTAAAGGTTTGTTACAATACTTTGGGAATGAAATAGTAAAACTCAAGAGATAACAATATCAAGATAATAGGCCCTTTCAATAAGAAAATTAGACCACCTATTAGCCCTTCAAAGTTCAAAGGCCTCCTTATTAGGGTTTTAGAGAGAATAAACCACCTTACCAAACACAAAGAGCTATAAATCTAGATAATACATATGATACCCTTGATCCTAATGATCCTTACACTTTAAAATCCATTTTTTCCACCGCACCTCAAAATAACTTGATGCAAGATTCAGGTTGGCAGTCCTCAAATCTCAATGATGGTTAAAACCAGACTTTGGTATCATAAATCATCACTATGCCACAAATGACACAAGAAGAGTTTTCTTTTCAAGGAGGTCAGTACCAAGATACAAGTTTGGCATCACAAGGAGAGAATCAATAAGTTCAAGGGTAGTCTGATGCCATCAATTTAAATTAGCAAGTGGATGATCATGCTTCTTTTACTCAGGGTGTTTAAACTAACAATACAAGTGGTCAAGTTACAACTGTAACTAGAGCTAAAAGAAGAGCCATTGATGAGGTTCAGGAGGTGAAAAATGCTTCAAGTAATCCTAATGTTGTTTATAAGAGTATAAAATAACAAATTTTTTCCCTTACAACTCATGAAAATTAGAATATAGAGGTTAGTAAAGTTTATTGAAACCTCTAGTTCGTGAGCAATCAGTGCTTCAGAAAGTGCAACCAAAGGTTGATGGATCTCAGTTGAGTATAGTGGATCATATGAAGAAATATAATATCAACATTATCATGTGGGATTCTATTTCCATCCAATACAAAAATATATGCTCATCTAAGAGGTTTCAACTCTCAAACTATCTCTAAAACTAGTTGAGAAAGAAGGTATTGTCTTAACTAATTTAGATCAGTCAACTAAGAAATAAGTAAATCAAATAAATAAGATGGTAAATGTGGATAAATTTTATGTAAAATAAAATAAAACTCCTTTCTACCTTTCTTTAATAGTGGGTGATACTTTTGTTCATAACTGTATGGTGGATAGTGGAACTAGTAGTACAATTATGCTTAAACATATTATAGACAAGCTCAGCCTTGTTTATGAGATAAAAACTAATGGCGTATTGAAATTGGATGGGTCACCAAAAAATATGGTAGGCATCATAAAATATCTAAAATTGACATTACATGCTTGACCCAATGTTACTATTCAGTAGGATGTTGTTATGGTTGACTTGCCTCCTTACTTTACTATGTGCCTTTCAAGGGACTTCACCTCAAATATTAGGGGATATTTATAAGTTGATTAGACTTATTTTATGTGAAAAAATAGTTATGGGACTAAGATAATTATTCATTTTGAACCTATTTCATGTTTCCATATGAAGGCATATATGCCAAGTGTTGTGAACACTAACTATATCATCTCGGATGATGTACTAGAAACTAGTGGAGTTGAAAATGGATCACCTTTGGATGGATTTACAGATTTTTTTATTGATGAGTGGGCTTATAATTTTCATGATCATGATATTTATAAGATAATTGAAAAAGAAATACATGGTGTGTATTGCCTTCATGAGAATGATGTACCAATTCTGGCCATGGTTAAGGATGATGAATCTAGTGAAGGTTTGTGGCAATTGTACTTTGATGGATCAAGGAATAAACATGGTACTAGAGCTGGAATGATGTTGGTTTCTATAGAAAAGTAGATATATTTATCTTCTATTAAGTTTTAGTTTGGCTGTTCAAACAATGTTGCAGAGTATGAGGCACTAGTTCACGGTTCACAGTGGGCTAGGAAAATGAAAGTCAATTCCTTATAAGTTTTTGGTGATAGTGAACTTATAGTTCACCAAGTAAGAGGTTTAAATGTATGTAAGTTTTTTTTTCTTAAATATTACAATCATATAATATGGGACTTTCTTGAATATTTTCAAGATTTTAATATTCAGGAAATACCAAGAGGTGAGAATAGATACGCAGATAGGTTGGCTACCGTTGGGGCACAATTTAGTATTCTAGCTGATATAAAAAGTGATAAAATTTAGTCACATATAAAATTGGTTGTAAGACCCTCTATTCTATATAATCATGAGAATTGACAAGTATTCAAAGATGACAATCAAATTGTGAGATTCTTACAAGAAGAGGCTGAGTTTTATTTAAGAAACCAATCAAAGTATTTACAACAGTATGGTGATCAATTTGTGTAACTAAAAATAAATAAATTGCCTAACAAATTGGTCACACCTGATAACATTTTTAGTGATGATGATTAGTTAAGAAAGGATAATTCATACTTGTCAACAAAATAAGATCACTATGCCAATGTAGAGATTGTAGCCGGTAAGATTTTGAAGTTGGGTAAGGTATGCACTCCTTCATAAAAGGAAGCTTTCATTGAGTTATGCATAAGTTTTGCTAATGTATTTGCATGGAAATATAGTGATCTCAAGGGATTTGATCCAAGTTTAGCTCAACAGACCATTGAGTTAGAGACTGAAACTAAACCAGTAAGATAAAGATAAAGGCACATCAATCCTAATCTTGAGTCTTTGATGAGAGATAAGCTTCACAAGCTCAGAGATATAGCTATTATATTTCTAATCAAGCACTCAACTTGGGTGGAAAATCTTGTTTGGTATAGAAGAAGAATAGTGAGATTAGATTATGTGTTGACTTCTATGATTTGAATGTGACTTCACTTAAAGATCACTATCCATTACCATCAATGGAATAATTTTTATAGTTGGTTGCAGGTTTAAAGAGGTTTTCTTTTCTATATGGATATAGTGGCTACAATCAGATTTTGGTCAAGGAAGAGGACCAATTTAAGACATCCTTCACAACCAAGTGGGGGACATTTACATACAAAAAGATGCTATTTATATTATCTAATGCTAGATCAACCTTTCAGAGAGCCATGGATATGGCATTCCAAAGCCTTCTTAACAAGTTTGTACTTATTTATTTGGATGATATAATAGTGTTTTCAAAGAGTGAAAGTGATCACCTGGTTCATCTCAAGCAAGTGTTTGAAAGGTGTAGACAATTTAGGGTATCTCTGAATCCCAAAAAGTGTGTCTTATTAGTTCATGAAGGTAAGCTCCTTGGCCATGTGGTTTCAAAGTATGGTTTTAGCATAGATTATAAAAGGATAGAATCTATTATTGCACTCTCCTTGCCTAAACACAAAAAAGCTATGCAAATCTTCTTTGGGAAAATCAACTTCATAAG
The DNA here is from genome assembly GCA_037957365.1 of Torreya grandis. Lineage (NCBI taxonomy): Eukaryota > Viridiplantae > Streptophyta > Pinopsida > Cupressales > Taxaceae > Torreya > Torreya grandis. The sequence goes on along the minus strand of JARHVA010003032.1, from coordinate 1,762,155 downwards.
GAGATATATTTTAAGATTTTGCCATTTTAGCTAAGCCACTTACAACCATGCTAAAGAAGAATCAGAGCTTCAGCTGGTTCAAAGAAGGAGTAAATTTTTTTGAAGATATCAAGAAAGCCATAACTAGTGCTCCTATACTTATAAATATAGATTTCACAAAGGATTTCATTTTGTTTACATATGATAACATGGACACCATTTTAGGCATTCTTATGAAACATAATCATGAGGCTCTAGAGCAACCAATAGCCTTCTGTAGTCAAGGCTTGGAAGAGTATGAAACAAGGTACTCTTTTGTTGAAAAACAAGTACTTTCAGTGATAAGGTCTCTTAAAAAGCTTAGATACTTGTTGTCTAACAATAAAATACACCTAATGGTTTCTCATCCAAGCATCAAGTAGTTCCTTTTGAACAAAGATATAAATGAGAAGAGGGATGGTTGGATAACCAAGGTAATGGAGTATGATGTGGAAATTAAGGTCACAAAGGTTATTAGAGGCAAAGGACTTTGTGAGCATCTAGCTCAAGACTTTCAAGAGACTAATGAGGTTGTTTTAGTGTCAAATGATGAAGAGGTTGCAACTGGTCATACCTCACCTTCCAGTTAGTTTCATGACTTGGTAAGCTATATTCAAGATGGTATTTATCCCTCTCATCTACGTGTTTCAAAAAGAAGATATTTTTGGTTGCAATCAATTCCATTTTTACTTATTGATGGTGTTTTGTTCAAGAAAGATATCAATGACATATTGCTAAGATGTATAGAGCCAAGCCAAACTTAGAGATTACTTGAAAAAATCCATGATGGACATGGTGGAGGACATTTTTTTAGAAAGAAATACATCCCTTAATATCATGAGAGGTGGGTACTATTGGCTTAGTATATTTAGTGATTACCATGCATGGGTAAGGAAGTGCAAATAATGTGTTATGTTTGTAGGAGAAATGAAACTTGTAGCCTTACCTATTCAACCAATTCTGGTGGATCAACCCTTTGACCAATAGGGATTGGAATTTATTGGTATCATAAATCCTCCTTGAAGTTCATGACATAAATGGATTCTAACTGATACAGATTACTTCACGGGTTGGATAGAAACTGTGGTATTGAAAGAAGTAAATGAAACCAATGTTCTAGATTTATATGAAAGTTTGCTTACTAAATTTGGATTTCCTTCAACTATTATTTATGATAATACAATTGCTTTTATGGGAATTAGGATCAGCCAATGGGCTATCCAACATGGAATTTATCTTAACACTTCATCAAACTATTATCCACAAGGTAATGGCCTTGCTAAATCTATGAATAAGAACCTATTAAAGATCATAAGGACTATTGAAGATAATCAGAGGTCATGGCATCTCAAGTTGAAGTTATCTCTATAGGTTGATAGGATTACCTACAAAATATCAATATCCAACTCTCTATTAAAGCTAGTATATGGTAAATAACTAAGGTTACCCATTTCTCTTGAGTTTCCTACTTTAGAACTAATGCATCAACTTGAGTTGTTGGAGAATGAGCTTATGGAGATCAGGTATGATGACGTTATGGAGCTAGAAGAGATAAGAAATTAGTCCATTTTAGCCATGGAAATTCATTAAGCACAAGTGAAGATAGATTTTGACAAGGGAGCTTCTTCACGAAGTTTCAAAGGAGATTTGGTCCTCAAGTGGGATGAGGATAGAGATAAACCAGGAAGGCACACAAAGTTTGATTTACTTTAGAGTGGCCCATATACAATCTCTAGATGAAAATATCACAATGCCTTCCAACTTACAAAGAGGGATGGTGAAGAGCTTCCAATCCCAGTCAATGGGATACATCTAAAGCATTACTATTGAAGAGCTAGATTCCTTATTTGTTTGTTTTCCTCCAAGTGTTGTTCAAGCACATTAGTTTAGTTCTATTTTGTCCCAAATAAGTGATTTACTTGAACTTTTGCTTTGTTTAGTTAGTTTTATCTACTTTGTGTGTTTCCCTTCTCATTTTGGAGGATGAAAGTTGTCTTATTTCAAATCCAAGGTTGTACTTGTAGTCATGGACTAGATTTACCATTATTTTATGAGTTTAAATGTCACGTATATGGTTTGGTTCTCAAGCATAGCAGGCATGCTTCCCTGTTGAGTCACCAAAATGTTGATAGTTTTACCTCATAGGTCAAATTGTCACCCTTACCATTTGAAACTTTGCATATCATGTCAGTTTGTCTTGTGAGTTAGTTATTGGTCCTGAAAAGTCCTTGAAATAATCCATGATTAACAAGCCTTTTTGAGGCATTCATTTTGGTTTTCAGAGGTTTTTTGTGAGAAAAACATTATGAAGGATTCTTTGGGTCCAAAAAGGGGTCATTTTTAGGAATTTCAAAGGGTTCTTTCCTTTCTAAAAAGGTCCATCTTCAAAAAATCCAATGGTCTATTTCAAAAATCTGAAAGATTCTTTCCTTTCGAGATAGTGGCCGAAGAAGAAAAGTCAATGAATTCTTTCAAAGGAGAGGTTATTTTTCAAAGTTTTGAAGGGTTCTTTTTATTTTAAATAACATTACTTGCAATTTCTCACAGGATATCTTTACGAAGGGATTGTTTCAAAAATTTAATCTGAAACAACTTTTTTGAAGGGCACTTCATTTTTTTTGAATGGTCTAACAAGAAAATTCCAAAGGAATTGGTCCTTTTCAAAAAGCCGAAGGGTCACTTTCTCTTTAGAAATAGACCATTTCAACTTTTCCAAAAGGTCATTTTCAAAAGTTTTGAGGACCATTACAACTTTTCTAAAGGGTTCTTTTCAACTTTTTTGAAAGGTCATTTTTAGAAGTCCGAGTGGTTCTTTCAACTTTTTTGAAGGGTTCTTTCAACATTTTTGAAGGGTTCATTCAAAAGTTCTAAGGACCATTACAACTTTTCCGAAGTGTTATTTCAATTTTTTTGAAATGTCATTTTAAGAATTTCGAAGGGCATTTTCAAAGGGAAAGGTACTTTTCAAGAATTTTGAAGGGTCTATCTCAATAAATTTGAAAGATCCTTTGCAAAAAATTTGAAAGATCCTTTGCAAAAAATTTGAAAGGCACTTCTAGGTAAAATGGTCCATTTTCAAAGTTCCAATGTGATAACCAAAAAAGTTTGAAAGAATTATTTTGAGGAATAAGGCCAAAGAAAAGAAATAATTCCTTTGGGAGAAAAGTCTAAAGAGGAAATCCTGAAGATAAAAGCTCAAAAAATTCCTCTGAAAGAATAAGTTGTGGATAAATTGTTTGAAATAAATAGATAGAGGTAGAAAAATTTTGAAGACCTTTTTCCATGGAAAAGGACCAAATAAATAACTCAAAGGAATACATGCAGAAGTGAAGAGCCCAAGAGAAAAAGGTTGAGTAACTTCAATGAGCTAACATGGAGTTTCAAATGCTGCATATCTGATCTTAACATGGAATTTCATGCATGTTTTAGTTTTTAAAGAGCTTTTTCATGTAGGTGGAGACCATTTGGAATTGATTGGTATTCAATTTGAGTTGAATTATTGTCAAAATGTCACATCTATTCTGATTTATCTTGTTAATTGAAGGCTTTCAACACTTTAACTTGTTTAAATTGAATTTCTTCACCTAAGGATTGGCGTAACATCATCTCATGTAGGATAAAGTTATTTAAAGTTGACTAGACAAGGCTTATCATGAATTTTCCTTGTTTTCCATGCAAAGGACTTTATTTTATTTCAACTCAACTTCCAAACATATCAAGTGGAGCTTCTCTTTGAAATTTTTTTGTAGATTTCCATGCATGAAGTAGATTAGTCCAAGATGGGCCCACCATCCTTTTTCAAATGCCAAAGAGATTTTTCATGCAAGACATAAGAGAAAAAGGATATTATTGGAAGTCTTGGTTATCTTTTGATAACTCAAGTGGAACTTCTGTGATGTGGGAGTTGATATCCTCTCTTATTTTCAATGCCAATTTCTTGGCTTTGGTATCCTTTTTACTATATAAATTGGCTTTTTAGCCTTGAAATGGATCCCTCTCTTGATAAGACTAGACTCTATCAAGATCAAGTTTTGTAACCTTTTTAGATAAATAGAAGGACTATTTTGAGATTCCAAGATGTTGGTATAGTGTATTTATGTCAGTGATTTGCATATGTGATAGAATTTTCTTCCTTGTCAAGTCTTGATTCTTAACTAATTACTAGTTGATCAGAATATGTAGGTCATGATCTATGTTTAATGTCTTTTGGCTAAAGTTACAATGGATGTAAGTGGCTGGTTAGTGCCTTGAATTAGACCTATTCCATTATTTCCCTCAAGATTCGATCATTAAATAAAAGCTTTTCATGAAACACAGATGCATAGAAGTCAATTAGAGTTGAAAGTTCAATCTTTTCTTGTCTAATTAGTGTTTTAAGAGCTCAAATTGAGTGGATGAACCAAATTATAGGTGTATCACCATAATTAGATATGATTTCCTTTCAATTTTATTTTTTACCTTTTTCCTCTTCCCTTTTCTTGATAGTTTATAGCATAGAGTAGAGATCCTAATTGATACACCAAAGGGAGCTAGCCCTTAGAATCTAGAGATTCAATCCATTGATTAGGCTACCTATAGCCTAAGATTGTTTCCATGTTTTAGTAGACTATGAAGGCCTAAAACTACCTTCACAAGGGCATGCGTTTGATTGAAAATATGTATGTAATTAAACTTCAACACTGTATATCACCTAGAGACTGATGGTCAGATTGAGCAAGCTAATTAGATGCTAAATGATCTTCTTCATATGTATTGGATGGATCATCAATACAAGTGGGAAAATTATCTTATATTGGTTGAGTTTTATTTTAATAACTCACACCAATCAGATTTAATATGACACCATTTGAAGCATTATATTGAAGAAGGTGTAGGACACCAATTAGTTGGGATAGGTTGGAAGATAGGGTAGTATTTGGACCTGAGATGCTTTCAAAAATAGAATATATAGTTAGATAAATTAAGAAGAGATTGATTGATGCCAATGGTAGGAGGAAGAGTTATGCTAATTTAAAAAGAACAGATAGGTAGTTTTCAATAGGTGATAAAGTCTTCTTGCAGGTTAAGTCATAAAAGAGCTTGATTAAATTGAAGAAGTCAATGAAACTTTCACCAAGATATGTGGGACTCTTCAAGATTTTAGAAGTGGTCAATCTTGTAGCATATAGGCTTGGTTTAACACTAACCCTAGGTCTTTTACATAATGTCTTCCATGTTTTTTATCTTAAAAAGTATATAGTTGATCTTTTATATGTGTTGGATTGAAATGATTTGTAGGTTATAGATTCTGGGGTGGTCATGGTAGAACCAATCAGAGTAATTGACACTCATAAACTTCATCTAAATAATAGAGATATGTCATAGTTTGAGGTCTTATGGGACCAATACTCTGAGGATAGTGCTACTTGGGAGGATGATGATGATTTATACAGGTGATTTCCATATTTGTTTGCTTGATTTGATGCTTCACAATATGTTATTTTTATACTAAATAATGTTTTAATTCAAATCTTATGTTTAAATAAGTGTCATCAGGATGATGAATAGCTTTATGGGGGAAGGATGTTACATCTTGATTCCTCTCTAAGCAAATTTAATTGATTATCCATAGATTTTTATAGTTGGTAATTTGATTTGATTATTATTAACTAAGTTGTAAGTGATATGTTGTTATGGTACATATGTATATTGCTTTGATTACATGATTGCATTGCTATGAGTTTATTTATATTTTATATTCTTTACATTATGATCATGTTGATTATTATTATAGAAAAATTTAAAAAATATGATATATGTCATGATGTTATTGACTATTACCTTCTTGTCATGATTTGGATGTAGGAGAGATTCATGTCTCAGATCATGATGGAGGGAGAGCATCATCAGAGAGGGTGACATAGATGGAGGTGTTAGGGGATGATAGAGGAATGGATATAATTCTTTCACACACCATATCAATGGCACTCATTATATGCATAGTTGAATGGTTAGCGTTAATACATTTTTGATATTGTTTGCATCTAGATAATTGTTTATGCATGATTATTTGTGTGCTAGCTTAGTTTAATGCTTCTATGGAATTAATATCATGTGATTGAATTATGGTTTTTATACATAGATTTAGAATATATAATAGCATTATAATTATGTCATGTTATGGAATACATGATCAAACGTAAATTTGCACAATTCACTTATTAATGTATATAGCCTAACCATTATGTTTAGTTATAATATTTATGATTTACCATTTTTGATAATGGAATGTAATTGATCTTACATTAGTCATATTATTTATAAGTCATTATTATTATTATTTATTTATATTAAGTGATTATTTATTATTAAGTCAAATGATTAATAAGTAATTGGAAAATAAAAAAAGGAAAAGTGGAAGAAAGCACAAAAATGAAGCATTGATATTTAAAGGAGGGAAAATTAGAATTAAAAACTAATTAAGAAAGAATGGAAAGATTTAGAAAAAGTTGTGATCTTTTGTCTTGGATTAAAAAAAGGAAAATAAAGAAAATCATGTAATGGAAATAAAAAATCAGAAGGAAGGTGGCGGCATAGGGAAAGATAAGAAGAAACAAAAAGGGCAATTTAGGGAGGAAGGAAAGCACATGAAGAAGATAAGAATAAGAAGAGTGTGAATTGGATAAGGGAATGCACATATCATAGAAGAGGAGAAGAACTGAGTGAATGAAAAGAATAGAGGAAAGAAGGGAGAGGACTTCTAGTATCATCTAGGTGACAATTAAAGGTTGGTGATATGCTATTTCTGAAATTTTTTGTCTATATCAAATTGTGGTAATACATTTAATTAGAGACTATAATTATTTTTAAAAATCATGGAAATATATATATATATATATATATATATGATTCAAAAAATAAATATATACACAGATCATATATATATATATATATATATATATATATGATCTGTGTATATATTTATTTTTTGAATCATGAGTAGATACATGAATAGTCAATATATATATATATATATATATATATATATATATACCACATAGACTTATTATTCAAAATGATTAGATATATATACAAATTATATATATATTCATCCTTTTAAAACAATAAAGAAGTAATTATTATGGGCATCTTGACAAATTCAAGCCTGAGTAATTTATATAAAGCGATCTGTATGTATTATGTAAAATTATATATATATATATATATATATATATAACAACCAAGTATGATATATGCAGTGAATTGTAAGCAAATATGAATAAAATGTATTGACATTGCATATAAGTTGACCTGTGTATAGATATAACAAACTGATTGTATAGATATAGTGAAATGTGTATATCTTGTTATAATGAATGGCATAAATGGTTAAAATGAACTGAGGTTAGTTGATCATATATACTCTTTATAACTATAGAAATGTGTGTGTGTGTGTATAAGATCATCTAAAAATAGTGATATGAGTCTATGTACATATAAATTCACTTATAACAAACGTATATATCTCTATATACACCATAACATAATTTATGTTATGCTAAATCATTGTCTTTATTATACTAATTATACTATATATGCATTATTCTAAATCTTTTATAATCAGAGTTATTTAACAAAGATATATTAAAAATTATCTAGATATAGATAAAATCATAGATACACCCAGAGATGAATAACAATGCTATATATAATGTGATTTTTTTAATACTATAATAGTGCTATATATTTAATATATGTAGAGAATAATCTAGAATCAATGAAATATATATATATATATATATATATGTATATATATATATATATGTATATATATATATATATATGTATATATATATATATATGTATATATATATATATATATATATATCAAAACATTTACATAATGATACAGATATATAAATATGAACTAAGGTTATTTTGATTATCAAACCATGATAATATATGAATAGGTATAATTAGTTTCTTGAATAGTGTTTACATATATATGAATTGAGTATATGTTGACATTTATAACCATGAATAAATATATGCATAATCTACATAAAATATATGTCTATGTTTTGGCTATGTTTGGGATGAGGTATTTGATTCAAACTCTTTGTAGAGACTAAGTGCTATATTTGAAACACAATAGTTATTTATAAATCAAGTACACAGAGTCAAAACTGGAGCTATATATATGATATATGCATAAAATGTTGTAAGGTGTAAACACATGAAATATATATGAGAATGTCTTATGAATTAGATGTTGATTTGATTTATTTTAAGAATCAGTAGTAAATAATAAGATCAAAATATTAATATAAAAGGTCTACTAACTTTAGTACCCAATTTATATTAATATCTTGATGATTCATTAAATTAATTTTTTTCACTTGGATTTTCACCCTTTGAGGAGATGTCTAAGCTCTCCTCATCCAAGTGGCACAATTGAAACACCTCTAGGTTTGTGGGTAGCCTAAGGATGAGGTGAATCTATAGATAGGGCTAGCTCCCTTGATGTACCACTTTGGATTACAACTAGACCAAAAATTTTAGGGGGAAAAGGGAGAGAGATAACTAAAAGTAAACTATTCTAAGGGAGGTGATACACCAAATAATATGATTACTTCCAACCAACTGCATGTTACACATGAAATCAAGGGACAAACTAAACATACACTTCTCCAATCTGCATCTTCTCACATCAATGTTACATTTTGAGGTTATGGATGAATGTTTAGGCTAGGAGGACTAGACAAGAGGCCTTGAATGGCACTAGTGAATAAAATAAATTAGTAAACCTTTTAACACTTATTATAACACTTCACATGCCCTACAAGAAGAATCTTTCCAACTACAAATATGATGCAAGAATGAGATAACATGCTAAGGAAATCTTAGTTATCACTAAGAAATATTTATCATAGAAACATAACACACTATGAATAGTCATGAAGAGGTAAAAATCAATATTATTATGGATAAAATGGTATGCAAATGAGTAGGGCTTCACCATACTCAGGTGGAACATAAGTTACAATGGTCGAAATGGCTAGTTCTTATCTAACTTGAGAGAAAAAGGAGAAGAAAAAAGTCCAAGGGTCAAAAAAACACTTTTAAAGTTGAGAAAATTAGTTAATTATGAATTAAAAGAGGATATGGGATGAACCATGCAAGGTCAGGAAGCAAAAGTGTCCATCCAAGTCATAAAACTCTTGCAAAGTGGCATAAAATTTTCTTAACTGGCTCAAAAAAACTACCTTCATGATTTGGGATTGTTGAATGCATAAAAATTGATTAGGGATAAGTATGATAATTGGAATTAAGGGTAAGGGTTTAGATATGCCTTTCCATGTATTTTTTTTAGGCTTGGTCATCTAAAATCATCTGGGAATGAGCCATCATCATCGACAGTCCAAATAACCCTTCTTTCATGTACCCTGCATACTTGGCTTCCAAAAAGGCATCATTTTTCCATGAAAATACATGGTAAGGAGTGGATGAAACCTATAAAGACCCTACATATCCTTATAAACATTAAGGACACCTTAAAAAGGTTCACACTTGAAGTTTTTACACTTCTCCCTAGCTTGTCCACTATGCCAGTTTTGATTGGTTGAGATGAGAGATATTGTTTACACACTTAAAAGTTTTTATAAGGAATTAAATGGCCATAGGGAGTTACTAAAATTCATCATATTTCCTCCTAAATTTATTTCATCTCTTGAAACCTAGTATAACCTGTAAAACACATAAAATAGTAAAAAGTACCCTATTTTGTACCCTATCCTTACAATTTCATATAGTAAAATGGCATGGGGAGTATATTGAGGGATTATTATATAATTTCCACCAAATTTCATGATAAATATATCATTATAATATCTATCCAAATTTATTTCTCTAATCAGGTCCTTATCAAGGGTTTGTAAGGGTTTTAGACTGCTTTGACCTCTTCAGCATTGTTCATAAAAAATTGAAGTTAGAAAATCAAACTAAGTCTAAAAAATAAAAGTTTAAGACCTCTGATAACTCCTATAAAATCATTTTTAATCCATGCATAGTCTCATGAAAGATGTGAACAATCAAAATTCTCCTATCAAGCTCTTGTTTCCATTTCCTATAGGTCTAGTATTATCTCTGAGCCAAAAATGGCTTCCTCAAGGGTTTATTTGAATTAAAAAATCTTTAAAATATCTAATGTATGCACACATGCATGATAAAATAGGTTTTATTTATCATATAATTCTAAATATGAAGTTGACCCCCTTTTTGGAGGCTAGGCTTAGTCATGCTTAGTAGGCTTATTTACACCTTAAAGCCCAACACGAGTTTGTGATGGTTCCTATACATACCAATGGCTTAGACACTTATATCATGATCCCATAATAATCCTTAAATATAATTTAAATAATATATATAACTAGAAGTGAAAATGACCTCCTCATTTGGCATTAGGCATAAACCTTGCCTTTAGGCCTTACTACAAATCTAAGAGTGTAGGGTACCCTATTGAGTTCAATAATTTTATACATGTTACACCATATTTATCTTTATTTTTTATAACTCTCCACACCTTCCTAAAGTGTTTACGCAACTCTTAGTCTCACCTTTTGTCATTACCTCTCAAATCTGCCAGTTTGTGCTCATAAGGGAGTGTCCTCTATTTGAGACAAAATAGAGAGAACTCCCCTATTTAACCAAACAAATTTGATTATTATAATATATTATAAAATTCATAAAGGTTCTCTAAAAAAAATATCAACTCTCTACTATGTCATTTGACCCTCCAAAGGCCTCAAGTTCCAAGACAGACTTCCTTTTATGACATATTGTGCAAGATTTCTCAAGAATAGACTATGCCTTGCTTGTTTTGAGATCATTTATTTGAATTATATTCATTGTATAGAGAATTTTAAAGGTATAAAAATAATTTTTTATTTTTTAAAACTTTCTTATCATTTCAACTTACCGCATCCCCTTGATCCTCCTTACTCAGTCAAACTGAGTTTCCACTCTTGATTTTATTTCTTGCTTCAAAACAAGGCTCACCTGTAGGTAATCATGCATGTTGGAACTTGGAAAGAATTGAGTGAGATTAACATAATCACTTAGGTCATTTTATATTGGTTTTGGTCTATCCTTTCATCTTCATCATTTTCAAACACCTAGACATACTTATTTTTGCTCACTGCCTAAGACAGTCAAACACCTAGACATCCTTCTCATAGTTGACTTATTTTGGAGAAAAATCCTACTAGTACATATTTACCTTTGAAAAATGTGATATATTTACCTTGATAAAAATTTGAGAATAAATTCTAATCAATAGGGTTAGTCTCTTCATTCCTAAACCCTTTCCATGAATGATGTAAGAGATTGTACTAGCTGTAGGTGAATGCTTTCAAGAGGCAGGTGCCTGTAGGTGGTGTTAGCTTAGGTTTTGCTTGGTTATAGTGCTTAGGTTCTCATACCACACTACAAGATCCATTATTAGGTGTCTAGATTCATTTGAATTATGTTCATGATAAATACAAACCAAAACACTATTACCTTGTCAAGCTGAGTGTTACCTTAACTATTTTGTACCTTGGATGGGCACCTATAGGTGAGTTTGTATGTTTTATAATGAAATAAATGATTAGAAACCATTATTTAACCTTCCATGATAATTTAACACTGATTTGGACCTCTTATCTCACTTTGGGTAGCCTATACCATTACCTAGGCACCATATTTTGCTCACTGTCTGCTTAGTTATGGTTATAGGTGAGTATTTCCATGAGAAGGGACCCCTGTAGATGTCCATGGGGAGGAAAAACATAGTATAACATTATTTTAGGTGAAATTTATACTCTTTTAAATACATTATCACTTAATAAGGTGGTTTAAACATGAAAACATGCTTTTGACTGCCAACACGGAATACAAAGTTGCTCAAGGAATCAATTCCTATAGATATTATTGCTTGAAATTAGTGATTTAGTTGACAACTTTAGGATATTCAACTACTACCTTCCCTTGATCATCTACACTTTAAACTTTGTGAGGTTCATGTCCTTGCTAGAGGCTATAAATCCTAGTCAATTTAAGGCACTGGAAGTCTTTGAGACTATGTTTTATGTTATCCCTAAAACTGATAGGTGTTTTATTTCCTCATTTTGGGGACTAAAGCCTTGAATATAGTCTTTGAATCCTTAGCAAGGTTTAACACTTATATTTTCCAATTTGACACCACAAACATGAATACCTTTATCCCTAAATCATATCAAGACTCTAAAGGAGGTTTCACCATGTCAATAAATCTTCCATTGAGAGTTCTTAGTCCTCTACTAAGCCACCTGTAGGTGGTTACTGTCACATATAGGTAGATAGTATGTACGTCCTTCAAACAATATGTGATGTATGGACGTTTTATAAATTTAAACCCTTTTATTCTTTTCTAATGCATTATTTTCAACCATGGGGCCTCTAATCATGTCTCAAAACCTTACTTCTCAACGTGATTATCCTCTTCCAAACACCTGTAGGTGTAGTTCCATAGTACATAATGAGTACAAGTATGAACAATGTACATTTCCATTACATTTTCTCCACTATTTTAAAGTTCACTTCACTATTTAATGTTATGAGAGGATATACCAAAACTCTTAAACCTTCATCACACATTTATAGACATCCTCAGAACCTTTACAAGCCATGACTAAGGCTAAAGAGTAGATGGACTAAGTATGACCATGGACTAAAATTTGGATCCAAGAATGATGTTATGAGATTAATCATGAATGAAAGGTGATAAAAATATAATGGAGGCACGATGATGGACCATCACAACCCTTTGAAACCATGAAAAAGCATGAAGTTCATGAAAATGGTGAAAAACTACCTGTAACTCAGAAAGGTGTATCTTCTTACAACTTTGAGATATTTGACTCATCCAAACAAATTGAAACATGAAAAAAAGCATGGGGAAAATTAGATAATGAATCTAAAATTATCTATAGTCAACATCACCTTTTGGTTCATATGGAATTGCCAAAAATGGATCAAAACCTATAGGGTGCATGAAATAGCAAACAAAAAAACATAGTTGACTTCATGAGGATGGTTCATAAATCATAGGCCACCATTATTCAAAGTATTATTATGGAAATTTTCTATGAGTCTAATTTCACCTCCCTAAGGTGTTTTACCTAAAACCTCCTCTGTTGTCTGTACTAAGCATGAATCTGAAGACTAATTTTTCTTGCTAAGAAGGGTGAAAAAGGAGTAGAATGGTTTTAGGCTAGAAATGGAACTTCCATAAAATTTAAAACATGTAACTAAGATGTAAGAAGCTGAAAGTACATTCTATGATCTTCTCCCATGTGGCATACTTCCCCATGGGCCATACAAGTGCCATTTTCTTCTATTTTCCCAAGAAAAATGCCTTTTCTTCTGAAGAACTTACCACTTTCAGTTACCAATATTTGATTAAGACCTATTAAAACACATGTCACATGAAATAACATTTTATAACCCTCACACTTCCCAATAAATCTATACAAGTCATTAAATGCCCCTTTTTTAACCTCAAAATTATTCTTAGGACTAAAAGGATTAAAAAAACTAAGGACCAAGGACAATATAATATTAAATGACAATAATTAACCTATATTACACCTTTATACATAATATATTAGACCCCCAAATACCTAAAAATCATTTTTTTACCTATAGGGGTCTCAATTTGACTTAAAAGTCAAATTTAGCCAATAAATTTGTGATTCATACAGGTAGTATGCCTACTATACTAACTAGACCAGTAACCTTTTCAGTCCATTTTGATTAGGGAGGGATTTGAAGTATAAGACACAATAAGAGGACTTTTACCATAGGATTTGATCAAGATAAGACCACTTGATTACCTCAACTGCACAAAACAAAGGATACACACAAGCAAAGCAAACACACTAACAAGACACACACACACACAAGCTCAAAGCACTTAGGGGAATCAAAGAAAAAACTACTATGCACAAATAGGAACTAAGAATACCTATTTTATATGATAAAAAAGAAAACTTCTTGAATCATCTTCATGATGGGATGAATCATAGTGCCAAGTATATTTCTCCTTGTATTAGATGCTTTATAGATCTAACCTATTCTTTGGCACTTCACTTGATCTACCCTTAAGTAGATAGTCCTTGAATATGAATGTAATGTAAAGTAATTCCTATTGAAATTATACACATACCTCATATTTATTCCCACTCTTCATCTCATGGTCATCTAGTATCTTCTTGGTAGGCATGGCTTCAAGAGGAGTGATTTTTTGTTCCTCAGAAGATTGAGGCCAATAGGAGCTTGTTACATCCTTTGAGAGATGATGTGTTTCTCATAAATAATTGAGATAATGATAACCCATGTTGATTATTTCAAACATATCATCATCAAATTCATATGCCTCTTGCAAGGACAGATTTGAAAGGTTACTTTTCTTTTGCATACTTACTTGAGTACAAAGGCTACCTTCTCCAAATTTGACTATATCATAGCCTCCTTAAACAGGAGTATAACCTGATCTAATTAATTCAAAAAATTAATCCAAAGGATTATTAATAACTTTTCCTTTCTATCCATGGTATCTTACAAAGTGATGGAAGAGCTAATGATCATTTTTTCCTCTTTGGCAAAAGGAAGACATTCTTCCATATGAACCCAATCAGAAGTTTCCATGCAAGAGACCACATATTATTTAGAATTTATAACCTATTTAGGGATATCAAGTTGTATCTAAACTTACACAATAGTAATTTTATTCTCAATAGCTACAAGATCCTCCATTTCTTTCTCCTTCTTTGTGATTCCAAGACTAGGCATTTTGAAGTCATGTGACTTAGTCCAATGAGGCTGCTAAGGAGTTGGTATTTTTTCAAGCAAGAGTTATGAGTTTTTTTTCAAATAAATACTTATATTTAGGTTCCCATACCAAATTTACATCAAGGCAAAGGGTGATGGGGTGAGGATAAGATCAACTAGTTGGTGGAGGTGGCACATAAAACTCAAAATCAGCTTGGGAGTGAAATGTAGGGGATTCTTTTGAAAGCTCTTGAGGAAGGGGAGGCAGACCTTGGGATAAAATGGATTGGTTTTCTTCCTTAAATTTGATAATCACTTCATTTAAATCTGATTAGGTTTGAGCATTCTCTTGAGGAGGGGTAGATGGGGTGTGTTTAGGCACATGATCTTCTTTTTGGTCTAAACCTTCCATCACACCTTGACTTAGCAATTTCATCTTTGCCTCTAACTCTTCAATCTATTTGGATAGAGTCTATTGTAAAAGTATCTCTTGAATTTCATAGGAATCATCATGAGAAGGAGTATAATAGGGCTGGCATGGAGAATAAGAGCTCTCTTGAGGAAGGGTGGGAGGGACTTACATAGGATCAAGTTTTTCTTCAACTTCACACTCTTTATCTAGGCTTTTCTCTTCCTTCTTTCCACATGATTCCACTATCTTACTCTATCTTAGGATTTTGGGATTATGGGTCTTTTATTGAGGTGGTGATGCAACTTCAAGAGTGGATGAATTATTTAATAAACTTGGAATCTCCTTAAGCTTAGAATCTCCAACTTGTCTCTGTCTTGGAATGGCATATCTAGAAGTCTCTTCTTGAGGTGGGGGTGTAATGGGATAGGGAAATGAGGGATTGAATTACAATTATTTTTATACTAACATGGACTATTGAATTTTCATATTTTCCAAATCAATTTGCCTATCAAGGTTTGCTTTAAACATAAGGCTAGTTTTTTTAACTCTCTCTTCTACTTGATTTGGAAAAGAATGACTTTGGCAATATTGATTGAGGTCATGAGTAGGGATCAAATATGGCTAATATAAAAATTAGGGAAGTGGATATGAAGGATGATAGAATTGGTGAGGCTGCTCCTCATGAAATCTTAGTTTATCTTCTAAGGATGCAATTAAGCCACTCACATCTTGTGTCTCACTTGTGAGCCTTTGCCAATTAGCTCTTTCAATAACTATCCAATATCTTTTGACCAGATATATTTCATCTCTTACCTTGTGAATGAAATTTATAAGAACATCTTTAATATTTCCCCTTAGAGTATCAATCTCAAACATGTACTTCTCATAGCCCAAGAGTGTCTTCTTGAAGGTGGAAATGGATTGAGTTGAGAAGTGTCTAGGTTGACTAGGAGGAGCAAGAAATTAAGGAGGCTATATATAAGACTAGTAATAATCATGAGAATACTGATAATGTCCATGTGGAAGTTGATAGGGATCATAAAAATACTGGTAAGGATCACACCAAGGATGATAGGGAGTGCCATAAAATGGATATGTCTTACCAACTTATGTAAAACAATATTCAACACCAAAATTAGCCATGGAACTTCATTAAAATCAAGAACACAAATAAAAATGTTACCAAAAATATTAAAAGGAAAACTTGGGCTGCTTAACCAATTGATATAACTTTAGAGTCACTATTGATGCTTGGAAAGATGCCTCTAAAGGTTGATTGTTGAGAGACAATACAAAAAATCTGTCAACTTCTTGAACCAAGAGTCTCACTAAGCATGGTAAAAATATATTATCACTTAGATTTGTACCCTTTGAGGATATGTCTAATCTATCCTCATCTAAGTGGCATAATTGAAACACCTCTAGGCTTGTGGGTAGCCTAAGGATGAGGTGAATCTCTAGATAGAGATATCTCCCTTGATGTACCACTTTGGATTGCAACTACACCAAAACTTTAGGGGGAAAAGGGAGAGAGATAACTGAAAGAAAACTATTCTATGGGAGGTGATATACCAAATAATATGATGACTTCCAACTAGCTGCATGTTACACATGAAATCAAGGGACAAAGTGGACATACACTTCTCCAATCTACATCTTCTCACATCAATGCTACATTATGAGGTTATGGATGAATGTTTAGGCTAGGAGGACTAGACAAGAGGCCTTTAATGGCACTAGTGAATAGAATAAACCAATAAACCTTTAACACTTCCTAGAACACTTCACATGCCCTGTAAGAAGAAGGTTTCTAACTATAAATAGGATGCAAGAATGAGACAACATGCTAAAAAATTCTTACTTACCACTAAGCAAGATTAATCAACGAAATAGAACATACTAAAAATATCATGAAGAGGTAAACATAAATAATCTTATTGATCAAATGGTATGCAAATGAATAGGGCTTCACCATACTTTGATGGAGCATAAGTTATAATGGCTAAAATGGTTAGTTCTTATAGAACTTGAGAGAGAGAGAGGAGAATAGATAAGTATAAGGGTCACAAGGACACTGGTAAAATTGAGAAAATTAGTTACTTGTACATGAGAATAGGATATGGTATGAACCATGCAATGTTAGGAAGCACAAGTGCCCATCCAAGTCATAAAAATCTTGCAAAGTGGCATAAAATTTTATTATCTGGCTCCAAAAAATTACCTTCATGATTTAGGATTATTGAATGCCTAAAAATTGATTAGTGATAAGTATGATGATTGGAATTAATGGGAAGGGTTTCATACATTCCTTTCCATGCATTGGTTATAGGCTTGGTCATCTAAAATCATCTAGGAATGATCCATCATCATCTATAGTCCAAATCTTGCAACCTACATACTTGGCTTCCAAAAAGCCATAAATTTTACATGAAAATCCATGAGAGGGAATGGGACACCTATTAAAACCCTTCATGTCATTAAAATCATCAGGGACACCTTAAAAAGGTTCACACTTGAAGTTTTTACACTTCTCTATAGCTTGTCCATTTTGCCTATTTTGACTGGCTGAGATGAGAGATATTGTTTACATACTGTTGATGATTTAAAATTGTGCTTTGTTTCAGACACCAAAAATGGAAAGTTTCAAGGTGTGGGGCATGCGACTTGAAACAACCTCCATATTTTTAAGAAGTTGGTCTCTTCTTTATATCAAGTGTTTGGGGGGAAAGGGATAAGAATTTAAACATAAACACAATGTAAGAAAGAAAATCTAATCTATGGCGATGTGCTTGAATGTAATTCATCCTTAATCCTGAGCATAGTGAGACTATATGTAGGATTCATTTACATTTAAGAGAAAACAAGTGCATGATCAATGTAAAAGATGAAAACAATAGAAATAAAGGCTCACAACATAGACTACTACTTTCACAGTGATACATGAAACATCAACAAAGGCATAGGGTTCAATCTTCTTATTTGAATTTTCCAATCACATAAAATGCGTAGAAACACATACAATTATGTAAACCTTCCAACTCAAGAAAATGAGACAAAAGCAAATGACATTCCTAATCACAATTTTAGAAAGTCTACAGCCTAGACTACTTTTGCAAATGACATAGAAAATATCAACAAAGGTATAGGGTTCAATATTCTTATTTGAATCTTCCAGTCATATAAAAGGTGCAGAACACATATAGTTATATAAACCTTTCAACTCAAAAAAATGAGACAAAAGCAAATGATATTACTTAGTCATATCTTTAGAAAGTCTAGACTCTTTACAATAATTCTCTCTCAAGAAATTCTCTCTGATAATGGATCCCTTTTTCTTGGTGATCCCTCTACTTCCTTTTATAGCCTCAAAATTTTAGATAAAATAATATGAAATTCAATGCATTCAATGCCTTGGATGCAGTCTGGTCTTGTCAGGAAGGGCCATGCTGGAGTAGGGTGGCTGCCCTAACTGTGACATGTCAATTCATCTCTAGTGCCTCCTCTTGAGCCTAAATCTCTCATTCCATCACCTGATTAGCCGCGCAACTATCCATTCTACCTTTATCTCATAGGGGACAAATAGATGACCCTTTTAATGTTTGTAGGCCCTAAATATCTACCCGATGAACTGCTCCATCTACTGGAAATAACTCTCACTGAGTTTCCCTCTTTGTCTCTTCCTCCTTTTGATCCTAGCCTTAGGCTTTTTTGAATGCATTCGAGTCCATGCTTTAAGTTAGCCAAAAAAATCTAACTAAGCTGGAAGTGTCTATCATAAGATAGTTCTTAGATTTTGAAACATTATGTTTCCCTACAGTTCGCTTGTTGAAACAGATACACAAGATGCTTTGTTCTATTTAATGGAAGAGGACACTTAGTCAATTCCTTAAAAATATTCTTATTACTTCAGGAGACACCAGATAATGACACTTGTCATGTTCTGTAGCAACTATCAAAGACACGTGACATTTTCTGCATAACTTATACTCTTTTGTGTCTTGGCTCAGGATCGTTCTACCTTTGACACTTGTCACCATCTGCTCCCTCAAAATCTAAATATCTTGGAAGAAAATAAGACCCACATCATCTCTTACCTGAGTAACTTTAAAAGGAACACAGGGACAGGTGTCAATCTCTGCTTACTTCAACAAAAGACACATGGCAATCTTGGCTACTTTTGGGAAGATACGTGGCATCTTTCACAGCTTCTGGGAATAGAGTAGAAAGGGGCTTGGTAGATGACACTTGGCAGCTTTTGCTTGAAAGATTTGGTTGCACCTTACTGCCTTTTGAAAGGGCACTTGACCCCTTTGGTGTTTGGGATGCTCTTTTAAACTGCCTAATTATACTAAGCTATTGAACCAACTGATTAAACCAAAAAATGGTTCAATGTTTCAATGTTGCGTGCCATTTACACATGAATCGAGGCATTGAAACAAGGATATTGAACCAAGGCTTTGAACTAAAAATTGAACCAAGGCATTGAAATGAACACATTTTAGATGCTGACACATGGTGACTTTTGCTTCTTCTCAGTTGGGATACATGGTAGCTTTCATCATTTTTAGAAAAGCAACACTGAGATCTTCCACTACTGCCAATTGGTGCTTTCTACTTGATCTCGATACTTAGCCTTTTAAAAACCTTCCACTGTAAAGAGATAAAAATGTGGGTGCTAATATGTAACTGCAAATGCTGACACTTGGCACATTTCATTGAGTCACTGTGAGATACGTGGCACATTCTGACCAACTGATAGAAAATATGAAAGGTGCCTCAGATGATGACACTTGGCATTTCCACTTGAGAAAATATGCCTCAGAGGATGACACTTGTCAGTTTCTACTTTACCCTGATACTTAGACAAAAATGAATCAAAAAGAGAAAATAGAGCCCATGCTCTATTTCTAACTTCACCATCTCGGACCACAGTATGCGAAGGCAAAATTTTGCAGTGCATGACTGAAAAAATAGAATGAAACATAGAGTAAATTTTTACTCTATAGTTATTGGCAACCCCAAGGACTTTTGAGCCTGCACAAAAAGAAACCACAATTTCTTACATATAAAAATGTGGCAACAATCACAACTTCAGTAAGGCTGTCATCCAACATCAAATAGCCCCTGCTTATTTTGTAACTCTTGGAAAGCTAAATCAAGGTTAATGATGTCCTTGTGCGAAAACTCTACAAAATATGAACTACAACCTTTAATTGGAATTCAAGCTGGATCAAAACAACTTCCACTTCTAGCACTAATGAATAAGACACATATGGGGAATTATGGGGATTTGAGAGAGACTTAATGTGTCGAGAGTCTTGAAAATTTTGAAAATATTCAGAGCCACAACCACGTGCTCAAAGAACACTTATTTAAAAGAGAGAGCAGGAAAGAAAAAATAAGAAAATAGAGCAACAAAATTGAAAGAAAACTACTATATATAGCTAACCAGGTACATTTGCCTCCCTCCTGGATCAAAAGGAAAATTTCTAAAATTTCCTTCATGGCGAGAAGACTTATGGTGCCAGACAAATGGCTAAATGGGATGGAGCTCTGGTGACTTGCTCTTCCTGCTTGCCACCTTGATTGGTCTACATTTGAGTGAATCAGAGTCAAACATGTCCCCAATATATACATACTCTTCTCATTCTTGAAAGCTTGTCAAATGCTAATTCTTCATACTGTCGTGTCTCCTCAAGAAATCAATGTCTGTTGGCTCTTCACCCTATGTCTCTTGACATACATCATTTTTTGGCTTATCTCCTTCTGCCCCATGCTCGGGTTCTATTTCATGATCATCCTCCTTGATGACTTCAACCTCTTGAAAGGATAAGTCTGAAAGGTTGCATTCCCTCTACATACTTATCTAAGTCTCAATGCTATCTTTTCCACATGAAGCCACCTCACAACCTTCTTGAAGAATAGTGTAACTTACCCCAATGATTTCAAACAAGTCATTCAAAACATGATTAGTTTCATTCTCAGGTTTCATTGCATGATCATTCTCCTTTATGACTTTAGCCTCTTGAAAGGATAAGTCTGAAAGCTTGCATCCCCTCTACATACTTATCTGAGTCTCAATGATGTCTTTTTACATCTGGCCAACTCACAATTTTCTTGAAGAATAGTGTAACCTGCCCCAATGACTTCAAACAAGTGATTCAAAACATGATAAAAAAATATCTCTTTTTCATCAGAGATAGAGGCAAAAGCTTGTGACTCATCCTCTGATTCATCAAAGGGTGTACCTATAATGATTTCTTCTTCATCTGCACTCATGAAATCTTCTTGACTAGCCATGAACTGAGCATACTCCCTTGCATACTTATTTGCTTCCTCCAAAATATATTCCTCTTTGAAAAGCGATAAAGAAGAAGACTGATGGTTATACATATGCGAAAGAGGAGATAATTCTTGAGCTAGAATCAAATGATCCTCTTCTTTCCATTTGTCCAACACTTCATCTATATCAGATGTAGCTTGATAGCTCTCTTGGAGGGATGTAGATGGGGTGTGTTCAAATGTAAGATCTTCTGCTTGATCATCGTTATGAGTGAGAGTAGCCTTAACCTATTCAAGGCTTTGAGCAAAACCTTTCTCCTCCTTTATGCTCCATGATTCCATTTTTTGTTTCCAACCCATGACCTTGTGACTAAAACTTTTCCCTTGGGAAGAGGTATCAATTTTATCTTCTTCAATATCCCTAGCTGGTTCATGATTTTCCCTGATCCAACTCAGAATTTGGACATCATGTTGAGAGATCTAAGGATTGGTAGAGGAGGTATTTCTTGGCGTAGGCTCTTCTCTAAGGTTTGAAAGCTCTATCTCTCTTTCTCTAAGCAATCTCATCTTTTCCTCTAATTCCTCAACTTGCTTAGCTAGATTTTCTTGAAAGAGTCTTTCTTGGAGCTCATAGGAATCATCATAGAAGTGGGGAGTGCATGAAGGCTGTGATGAAAAACAAGAAGCTTCTTAAGGGTGAGAGGGACTTGAAGGGAAAGTGAGGGTTTGGAGTCCACTTCCCTTGCTGCCAACATAGACTCGACATTATTGGGGAAATGATCTTGATAGGTTCAACTTGGCTCATGAGCAGGGGTTGCGTATATCTGATATGAAACTTGTGGCAGTGAATATGCAGGTTGATAGACTTGGTAAGGCTATCTCTCATGAATGCTTAGCTTCTCTTCTAAAAATTCAATCAAGCCACACACATCTAACATCTCATATGTAAGCCTTTGCCAATTTTCTCTTTCAATGGGATCCCATTCACTTTTAATCAAATCTATTGCATTTCTTACTGGATGGATGACATGATTAAGAACTTCTTGGCCACATCTCCTTCTGTTGTCAATCTCTAATACATATTTTTTATATCCCAGTAATGCTTTTTTGAAGGTGGAAATGAGATTAGGTTGAGTATGAGATGTAACATATTGGGAAGATTGGAAATAAGACTGATATGGCTCATGACAAGGCTAAGGCTGGTTGTATCAAATCTGTGAAGGGAAAAACTTATAACCATATGCATCCTTGTTGCTTAATGTGATTCCATGAGCAACCTGATCTTGATTAAAAAATATATGAAGGTGCATAAGACCCATAGCTCTGAGTAACATAATTATACATACCAAACGGTGATTTCTTGATGATACCAAGATTGCTTATCTGATTGATTAAACTCAGATTTACTATTGGTGTTGATTAAATAAAAACCTCTAAAGGCTGGTTGGCCAAAGAACACACCAAATATTCTTCAACTCCTTGAAAGATTCATCCCACCAGGTGTGCCAAAAACTGTTGATGATTTAAAATTGTGCTTTTTTTGAAACACCAACAATGGGAAGTTTCAAGATGTGGGACATGCAAATTGAAACAACCTCCAGATTTTTAAGGAGCTGGTCTCTTCTTTATATCAAGTGTTTGGGGGGAAAGGGATAGGAATTTAAACAAAAACACAATGCAAGAAAGAAAATATAATCTATGGAATTTAAACAAAAACACTTAGTCAATTCCCTAAAAATATTCTTATTACTTTAGGAGACATTGAAGGATGACACTTGTCATGTTTCACAACAATTATCGAAGACACGTAGCATGTTCTGTATAACTTATACTCTTTTGTGTCTTGGCTTAGGATCTTTCCACCTTTATCACTTGTCACCATCTGCTCCCTTTAAATCTAAATAGATTGAAATAAAATAAGACCCACAACATCTCTTACTTGAGTAACTTTAAAAGGAACACAGGGACATGTGTCAATCTCCACTTACTTCAACAAAAGACGTGGTAATCTCTGCTTCTTTCAGGAAGATACGTGGCATCTTTCACAGCTTCTAAGAATGGAGTAGAAAGGGGCTCGATAGATGAAACTTGGCAGTTTCCACTTGAAAGATTTGGTTGCACCTTACTACCTTTTGAAAGGGCACTTGACCCCTTTGGTTTTTGGGACGCTCCTTTGAACTACTTGATTGTACTAAGCTGTTGAACTAAATGATTGAACCAAAAAATGGTTCAATGGTTCAACACTACATGCCATTTACAAATGAATTGAGGCATTAAAATAAGGATATTGAACCAAGGATTTGAACCAAAAATTGAACCAAGGCATTTAAATGAACACATTTTGGATGCCGACATGTGGTGACTTCCACTTCTTTTCAACTGGGATACATGGCAGCTTCCATCATTTTTAGAAAAGCAACACTAAGACCTTCTGCTACTGCCACTTGGTGCTTTCTACCTGATCTTGATACTTAGCCTTTTGAAAACCTTCCACTACAAAGAGATAAAAATGTGGGTGTCGGTATGTAACTATAGACGCTGACACTTGGCGCATTCCACTGAGTCACTATGAGATACGTGGCATATTCTGACCAACTCATAGAAAATATGAAAGGTGCCTCAGATGATGACACTTGGTGTTTCCACTTGAGAAAAGATGCCTCAAAGGATGACACTTGTTAGCTTCTGCTTTACCCTGATACTTAGACAAAAATGAATCAAAAAGGAAAAATAGAGCCCGTGCTCTGTTTCAAACTTCACCATCTCGGACCACATTATGCAAAGGCAAAATTTTGTGGTGTGCGATTGAAAAAATAGAATGAAACGTAGAGTAAATTTTTAATCTAAACATAATTATAAGTTTTTATAAGGTATTAAATTTACATAGGGAGTTATTAAAAGTCCTAATATTCCCCCAAAAATTTATTTCATCTCTTGAAACATCTTGTAGCCTACAAAACACACAAAAATGTCAAAAGCACCCTATTTTGTACCCTATTTGTACAATTCCATATAGTAAAAAAAAATGGGGAGTAGATTGAGGGAGTCTAATACAAGGTCCAACAAATTTCATGATCAAAATGTTTCATTATAACATCTATCCAACTTCATTTCTCTAATCAGGTCCTTATCAAGGGTTTGCAAGGGTTTTAGACTGCTTTGACCTCTTAAGCATTGTTCATAAAAATTTAACTTTGGAAACTCAAAATACTTCCACAAAATAAAATTTTAAGACCTTTGATAACTCCGCTAAACTCATTTTTCATCCATGCATAGTCTCATTAAATATGTGAACAATCAAACTTCTCCTATCGAGCTCTTCTTTCCATTTCTTATAGGTCTAGTGTTGTCTTTGAGCCAAAAATGGATTCCTCAAGGGTTTATTTGCCTTAAAAAATATTTAACACATATTTTTTACCCCCATATGCATTCTCAAATAGGTTTTATTTATCATCTAAAGCCAAATATGAAGTTGACCCCCTTTTTGGATGCTAGGCCTAGTTCATGCTTAGTAGGCCTATTTACACCTTAAAGACCAACATGAGTTTTTGATGGTTCCTCTACATACCAATGGATTAGAAAATTCTATCCTAATCCCATAATAATTATCCAATATACTAGAAATCATATATAGAACTAGAAGTGAAAATGACCTCCTCATTTGGCACTAGGCCTAAACCTTACCTTTAGGCCTAACTGTAACTCTAATAGTGTAGGGTGCCCTATTGATTTCCATAATTTTTTTCATGTTCTACCATATTTATCTTGATGTTTTATAACTCTCCACACCTTATTTAAGTGTTTACTCAACTCCTGGTCTCACTTTTTGTCATTGCCTCTCAAATCTGAGTTTGTGATCATAAGGGAGTGTTCTCTATCTAAGACAAAATAGAGGGCACTTCCCTATCTCCCCCAAAATTTTTTACTATTATAAGAGTTTATAAAAGTTATAAATGTTATCTACATAAAGTTTCAACTCTCTACTAGGTCATTTGACCCTCCAAAGGCTTAAGTTCCAAGATAGACTTCCTTTTATGATAGACTGTGCAAGATGTCTCAAGAGTGGACTGTGCCTTACTTATTTTGAGCTCATTTATTTACATGATATTCATTGGATAGATAATTTTCAAGGTATAAAAATAATTTTGGATATTTTTAAAAATTTATTATAATTCAACTTACCACACCCCCTTGATACTCCTTACTTAGTCAAACTAAGTTTCCACTCTTGACTTTATTTCTTACTTTGGAATAGGGCTTACTTGTAGGACATCATGCATTTTAGAACTTAGAAAAACATTGAGTGAACTTAACTTAATAAATTAGGTCATTTGATATTGGTTTTGGTCTATCCCTTCATCTTCATCCTTTTCAAACACCTATACATACTTCTTTCTACTCACTGACTGAGATAGTCAACAGTAGTTGACTTCTTTTAGAGAAAATTTCTACTAGTACATATTTACTTTTGAAAAATGTGATATATTTCCATTGAGAAACATTTTATAATTAATTCTAATCAATAGGTTTAGTTTCTTCATGCTTAAACCCTTTCCATGAACGATGTAGGAAATTGTACTCATTGTAGGTGAATACTTTTAAGAGGTAGGTGCCTATAAGTGGTGTTAGCTTAGGTGTTACTTGGTTATAGTGCTTAGGTTCTCCTACCACCTTCAAAAAGACATTTTTACGTGTTTGGATTCATTTTAATCATGTTCATGATAAATAGAAACCAAAACACTATTACCCTATAAAAATGAGTGTTACCTTAACTATTTTATACCTTGGAAGGGCACCTATAGGTGAGTTTGTATGTTTTAGACTAAAAACAATGCTTAAAAACCCTTATTTAACATTTCATGATCATTTAAAATTTATTTTGACCTCTTAGCTCACATTGGGTAGACTAGACCATTACCTAAGAACCATATTTTATCCAGTGTCTACTTAGTTACTGTTATAGGTGAGTATTTCCATGAGAAGGGACACCTATAGATGTCTATGGGGAGGAAAAACACAATATAACATTATTTTAGGTGACATTTCTACTCTTTGAAATAAATTATCACTTGATAAGGTGGTTTAAACATGAAAACATGCTTTTAACTTCTAACTTGGAAGATAAAGTTACTCAAGGACTCAGTTCTTGTAGATATTATTGCTTGAAATTAGTGATTTAATTGACAACTTTAGGACCTTTAACTACTACCTTCCCTTGATCATCTACCATTAAAAATTTGTGAGGTTCATGTCCTTGCTAGAGGCTATAAATCCTAGTCAATTTGACGCACTAAATTTCTTTGAGACTATTTTTATGATATCTGTAAAACCCACAGGTGATCTATTTCCTCATTTTGGGGACTAAAGCCTTGAATACAGTCTTTGAATCCTTAAGTAAGGTTTAACACTTATATTTTACAATTTAACACCACAAACATGAGTAACTTTATCCATATAACATATCAAGACTCTAAAGGAGGTTTCCCCTTGTCAATAAATCTCCCATTGAGAGTTCTTAGTCCTCTACTAAGCCACATGTAGGTGGTTACTGTCACATACATGCAGACAATATTAACATCCTTCAAAAAATATGTGATGCATGGATATTTGATTAGTTTAACCCATTTTATTCCCTTATAATTCATTGTTTTCAACTATGGGTTCTGTAATCATGTCTCAAAACCTTACTCTCAACATGATTATCCTCTTCCAAGCACCTGTAGGTGTACTTCCATGGTATACAATGTGTACAAGTATGAACAATGTGCATTGACATAACATTTTCTCCACTATTTGAAATATCACTTCACTATTTAATGTTATAAAAAGATATACCACAACTCTTAAACCTTCATCACACTTATATAGACATCCTTATAAACTTTACAAGTAATGACTAAGGCTGAAGAGTAGATTGGAGTTGATTGAGTATGACTATGGACTAAAATTTGGATCCAAAAATGATGTTATGAGACTAATAATGAAGTAAATGTGATCAAAACAACATGGATACATGATGATGGACCATCATAAACCTATGAAACCATGAATAAGCATGAAGTTCCTAAAAATGGTGAAAAACTACTTGTAACACATAAAGGTGTATCTTGTTGTAACTTTGAACTGTTTAAATCATCCAAACACCTTGAAATGTGAAAAAAAGAATGGGTAACATTAATGAAGGAAGAAAACATCCTCTATAGTGAACATAACTAATTGGTTTTTATATACTTACTAAAAATGGATCAAAACCTATAGGGTACATGAAATAACAAGCAAAAAAACACAGTCCACATCATGAGGATGGTTCATAAAGCACATGCCACCATTATTTTAAATCATGTTATGGAAATGAAGGTATCTAAGTTTAATTTCACCTCCCTAAAGAGTTTGACCTGAAACCTCTTCTGCTATCTATATTAAGCATGAACTTGAAGACTGCATTTGCTTGCCAAAAAGGGTGAAAAAGGAGCAAAATGGTTTTGGGCAAAAAAAGGAACTTAAAAATAATTTAAAATGTGGAACTCAGATTGAATAAGTTGAAAGGAAATTCTATGATCTTCTCCCACATGACACACTTCCCCATGGGCCATACAAGTGCCATTTTGTTCTCTTTTCCCAAAAAAATTACCTTTTATTTTTAAGACCTTGCTGATTTCAGTTATGAATAATTGATTAAGACCTATTAAGACACATGTCATGTGACATCACCTTTTATAGCCCTCACAGTTCCCAATAAATCTGTACAAGTCATTAAATGCCCCTTTTTTGACCTTAAAATGACTCTTATAACTAAAAAGATTAAAACAACTAAGGACCAAGGCCAATATAACATTAAATGACATCAATTAACCTATAATACACCTTTAGACATAATATATTAGACCCTCAAACACTTAAAAATCATTTTTTAATCTATAAGGATCCTTGTTTGACCTAAAATTCAAATTTGGTCAACAATAATGATTGTTGAAATCATATGAAGACTTTGATTAGAATTATAAAATACCATTGGCATTTACATATAGTATTTATAAACTTGTATATAGTGCATACTATAAGTATATTAATAGGTATAAGTGTATATACATATATATCATATATTAGTGCAATATGATGAATGATTATATTTATAGTTCTATTGATTGTTCAAAACTAAGTCATAGATTCCTGAAGGACATGCCACTTTCTATATATGCATACCAATCTTATAATAGAACAAGTTGTTTAAATGAAATATTATGTTTTCATAAGAATTATGACTTTCTATATTATGATTGATTATTTGTAATTGAGATGTTGTATATATGAGCAATGGACTATGATATTATCATAGAGTGCATTATCTTTGAATCTACTTATGAAAGTTAGAAACTTGCATGCCTAAATAGATATTATACTCAGGTGGTATGAACTATACTTGTATGTCTATTATTATGTGATAAATCATATGGTGGAGATTCATTCATATGTTTGATAGACTAAATATATGTATTTTGATTATTCTTGTGTTTAACACATTTTATGCCTACTAATAAGAAGTAATCTATATGTATTTGTTGGTTATACTTATATTAAACAAATCTCATATTGTTGGTACTAAGTAAGTAGTGAGATTTACTTCTGTAGATTACTAGCATCACCAATTGTAGATGAAGGTAATCTGATCAAGTGGTGTGTATAAATTTGACTAATCTTAGAGATAAATACCTATTAAAAACTTTGGCTCAAGTTATCTTAGCTAGACATTGTAATTTCATATGCATAAATTACATTTTTGTTTAATATCATGTTAGAATGAATTTATTTATGGTATATTTCATATTCTTAAAAATCATACAACATATAAGTATTAGCTTATCTCTCTAGATTCCTGCACTATCACTATCTACTCATCCATGAAGCGAGGGATATTCCTTGATGGGGTATTGTGCAGGGGATCGATGGCTCATGGTTGGTGTGGAAAAGTGCTTGGATGATGCTCTCCCTCCCCACATTAGTAATTATTTGGAGACTACACTTGAGATTGCCATAGATACTAGAGTTTGAGAAACTCATGCTCTATGGAGCCTTGTATTTATTATTATTAAACATTATCCATAATGAGATGTAATTATTTACTCATTGTACATTGATAGCAGTGGTTGTATGTTTGTACGAGCCATGGCTAGACATCTATAATTACTTTCTTTATTCAGTTATGATGTGTTTCATATGATGATAATGATCAATGACAGATAAATGTCACATGTTTATTTTATAGTTAACATACTTAAAATGTTTTATTTGGATTCTTAATTATATTCTCATGGTGAAACATAATGAAAGAATATGTTAATTAAATTAAAAAAAATCACATTATTCTAAGTAGATCCTAGTGGAGATGTTATAGGTTTATTTTAAAATTAGATGACTTTAGGGAATTAAACACTTGCATTGGAGTAGGACACTTACATTGATGTAGGTGTCTATTCGAGAAACTATTTTTTAGGGAATATAAGGTAGTGCAATCTCAAAACCTTACAGAGGTGGAAGATAAGCATGTTTTAAGCATTCTAGGAAAGATAATAAGTCTAGGTCATCAACATAAGACTAGTGGGACCAAGAGATAAGCAAAGGGGCACACGATAGAGTAGATGTGAGACTTTTAAAAGTGGGAAAGGTTCATAATTGAGAGGAACATCCAAGGTTTTATTTTTCCAAGTGTATAATATTGAGGTTCTATATAATCCATAAATATCATCTACATTGAACCCTTTAATCTAATAATGTAATTATTGGTTTAAAGGAGAAAAAATGCATACCAAGGTGTGTATAACACATCTTATCTTTACTTGAGTCCAACTTGAGTGTTTTGAGGATGACTACCCTACAACCAAGAACATGTTATAATACACAATAAATGTATATAATTTGAAATTGAAAGTATTAAAAATATTGCTATTGAAAGAGCAAGATTTAGGAGTACACCTATGCATCGATGCAATTGCCTTGATTATTATGAAGTTGATTTGAAAAGATATATCATTGTAAATATCTTATACTGAGATTAAGACACACACACACACACACACACACACACACACACACACACACACAAATTTGGAAAGTATATATATATATAAGGAGATAAAGAGAGATTAGAAGGCACATGTCCCCAAACTTAGAGAAAATGTGAATTGCCACTCGATAGTTGAGATTAACTCAACCATGCAACCCAATCATACTTATAACATGGTGAAAATGAGTAAACAAAGTCAAATCATACTATTAAACTGGTGAGGTTAGATGATACAATCAAGTCCAACCTAAAAACTTGACAAGGTTGAGTGATTTAATCACCTCACCTATACCAAAATCAAACCAACTACTATAATACAATGGCTCAATATAGTTTGTAAAAGTCCATCTTGGTGGGTGATGATAGTTCCTAAGAGTGTTTTAAAATCTAAAGTTGATTTAGATTTTTTAATATTAGGTGGACATTGCATAACATATGCACCTTAGATATGTCTCATGTTAAAATTGTGTATAATTTTTTTACCAATATATAGAAGTTTGCCACAACTATGAATCTAAATTATATAACTATGTGATTTTTCTAATTTAGAAACTATGTAAGTGTGGATAACATGCTTCCAAAGCATGCCCCCACTATATATATAGAAATCTAAAAATTGAAATAAGTGCCAATGTGGAGGACATGTTATCAAAACATGCCCCCACCGAATTTAGGTGTGTCAGATATTGAATAAGTGTAGAGAATATAATTCCAAATCATGCCCCCACTTAATTTGAAAGTTATGCCAAATGTGGAGAATGTACCTTGATGGCATGTCCCTAATAATATGCCCCCATTTTGAGATGAGGAAAGAATATAAATCAGTATTTACCTCACCTCAAAAGGATAAGACATCTATATAATATATGAATGGGACCATATAACACATATAAGAACATGTCTAGGTAAATTTAGCATTGAAGTGCATAAAATAATGTGATCATATGAAGGCGTAAGATACATGATAAAGATCATGAAAACATCTAGATAGTACATCAAGCACACACATAAGAGCAATCAAAATTAAGTCAACTTAAAATGGTCCTCAGATACCACAAACAATGGGCATTTTCAAATTTCACACAATCGAAGGGACATGACTTAGTCAAATGTCCATGAAAGTGATGATGATATATTTAAATGTTCAAGAAAGCATATATGGTATGAAAGCTATAAATAAAGGAACACATTTAAATACTTGAAGAAGTAAGATGATATAAAGTCAATGCACTCAAGGAAGTGCATAAATGAAAACATAAGCAACCAACATAAACATATCATAGTGGCCCATGGATCAAATGTGTTAGCAAAAAATATCAAGTGCATAGCATATCAAGTACCTTGTGAAATATATAATCATGGATAAAGGAATGTGTAAGTACGCATAAGCTCAAACATGATAATGAAAAGAGATCCTCTAACCATATAACCTATGAGTATCATGATCAAATAAGTAGATTTACGTAATGTGCACATGACATGAGTAGAGGGAAGGCTCAACATATGAAGTAGGAATAGATCATGTATTTGTGCATGCCTATATCACAATCAAGTATAAGTAAACAAACATGTATGTATAAGTAAATGATATGTGATCCATCAAAATAAAACCAACACATAGATGCTAAGGAGCCAATAGAGTATGTAGGTGCCGAAAATATTTTTGGATTTTTTGTTTTTTGGGGTATTTTTAGAATATGTGAAGCTTTTGAACCTTAATTTGGATCTTTGACATTGTTTGCATCATGATTGGATGTTTTGAAAAGGTATATATCATGTTATTCCTCATGTTTTACATGTGTAGTAGAAGAATTAATGCTATCATTTAGAATATGGATCAATTTACCTTCATTAGAACATGAAACACCTTGCTGATTTTGATTATTTTTTGCTTCCATTTGGTATAACCAAAGAGTTCTTAGTGTAAATCATATGGAGATGTGGCAGGAATAATCCAAACCCATGTTTAAATTACTTTAGGACCACAATAAATTTTTATTATTATGTTTCCTAAGTTGTTTTTCAAACCTCCTTTGTTTTGTAAGTTTTTAAGATCAAAGCTAATTTAGTATAATTGTCTTACATTACAAGTTTTTGATTGTGTAGGATCAATATGGTTATGCCAAAAATAAGCACCACCCATGAACATGGTAATTGTCAAATCATGTTTGTCTATTTGCCATTTAATTTATTTGCTTTAAATATCTTGGTGTGTACTATGTGCCTATTGTAATTCTGACTTATTTTTTGAATAATCATGTAAGGAATTGCTATATGTTTTTTATTTCTATTGATCACCAGGATATGAACTTGGTTCCTTGGGAGGATCATTAAATGTAATATTTTTGTCATCAATAAGGTCTTGGCTCTTATGCTTCAACGTAAAGCTTCTATTTATAGAATGCCTTGATCCTTGATGATAACCACACTAATCATTCTTATCATATCCTTTGGGTAAATGCTAACTCATATCAATCTCTATAAGATGAGGGAAAGATATAAGCTTATACTCAATTAACTATGGGAGAAATAAATCTAAAAACTCAGGTAAACATGAGAGTTGTCTCCTTGATGCCTTAAATAGAATAATCTAGTTAGGTTGTCATACTAGTGTATCAATGAATGTTGTAATATTTTTATAAGAGATGGGTTGATCTATATCTTTCTCATTTTTTCCACACCCTTATACTTTTTACTCATATTCTTAGGATTACGATGTAGGGTTATCTATTTGTTAGACCATTGCATAATATTTGAAGGGATTATTATCCATTAGACACATATAAATGAATCCTCGATGACTAAATTTTAAGCATATTTAAAAAGTATATATAACCACATACATCTAAGGTATCCAAGGTCATCCCAAAAGAATGTTATAGTTTCAATCATCTGGTATAAATTGGCACAAAGTGGTTATTGTAAGGGGAACTATGGTAATATTCAATGTTATTGGTCCCAATACTCATTGTGAAATATTATAAATCCCCTAATGCTCATATTATATGGTTCCAAACATGAAGGTCCAATGCCAATTAAGGATAAGAAATATATTTTACTAATGTTGAGGCCTAAAATGCTATCCACAAGAACTCATTTTACTATTTTATAGAAAACACACACTTGGTTGTAAAGTGGAAAATATGTATTTATTAGAGGTTGGGATGGTGGATCCTCCTTTTCAAATGATATATTATGTTTGGTCCATTTTATGGAATTTAACTCGAGGGACACATATGGTTACTCTACATTCCATAGAAAGGTTGTCATCTATAATGTTCTCACAAATTAACCTTATAAGGTGGTGACTTGTTAAACAAGTTTATAGGTAAAATATCATCATTATATGTATTTTAAATTCATGGAATATGATCATGTTGGTTTTATTGATTGTGAAAAGGAATTTGTGCTATTTAAGGTAAGTCTTTATAAATGATATTCTTTGAGGACACCTCTTTACAACCAAAGGTAGTAATTTTTGCGTTGTATATTGGATTTTGCATAATATTTATGAAAAAAGTCAATTTTATATCACTTAGTATTTAGGTATCATGTAATGCCTCATATAAGATATATTTATAGACATTTGAGTGATTTAAAATCTCGAACAATGAAATTTTAGGATACATTATACCCAATTTATCAAGAATTCCACCTCTTATGATGTTAGGTTTAGAAAGAACTTGATATAGTGTATTACAAAAGGAAATTTGAAGAGAGAAAAAGTGTTGTTTCTACTTTAAAACCCTCTCATTATGTGTATGAATTTTTTTTAAAATTTATGATAAGGGAAGTGATGTAGAAAACCATAACAACTATCATAAATTATTACCCAAAATGGGTGATAGATGCATCCATGTTGAACATATTTTATAGGAATTTGGGATCAACAACAAAAAAATTAGAAAACCCTGATTGACCTAGGGTTTAGAGCTCAAAGATATGGTTCACCAAATGTTTAACCCTAAAAATATAGATTTGGGTTATCTAGGGTTAAAGGGGATATAGATATTCTAAGGTAAAAATGTGATAAACTATATCTATAACAAGCCAATTAAGTGCTAAACTCATATATAACATATGTTAATTTTGTTAAATTAAGATAGGCTAAAAATAGTAAGTATATCTATGCTAGATATGGAAATAACAAATACATAATGTACTTAGCTGGTTCTGATGCTAATGTAGTTATGGATCTAGAACAAATAGGAATTATAATGGAAGAGGATTTTAAAATAGTCACCTAATTCTAGATTGAGTGCCTCCAGAGCCTCAGATACTATTATCAACCTTGGAAAATTACATCAATGCAACTGTCTAAAATAGATGTAGGTGTATTGAAAAAAAACTTGATGGAAAAGGATGTAACCACCTAGATGCTTTTGGGTTTGTCTTCATCTTCATTTGGTGCATTCAGATCTAGGTCATGGACTGTTGTTCCTCATGAAAATTACAAAACCCTAGTTATTCATTTTCATAGTGACCTTGGAAAAAATAGGTTAGTGGGCACATAGCATCAATCTCACCCCAAAGACCCCTCAATTAATGAGTGATACCTACATAGGCAATACTCTGAAGAGGGCTTTAGATTGATGTAGTTATCTCCTATGTGTTGGATTGTGTGTGAATCATGAAATATGTGGAAAGTAACTACAATAGTTACTTAGCTTGTAACTTGGAAAATTGAGTTCTTAGGTTACTCCTTCAGTACTTTAGACCTGTGTATGTGTTATTCCTATGAATGATATGAGAATATGAGAAAATAAGAATTCTTTGCTTTGTCAAATGCTTGATTGAATGCTTTGATATGTTGCCTTGGTTTGCGATAGGTTGTAGGCTAAGAATGAATGAAGGTTGATAATGTATTTATATCAATCCCTTTGTAGAAATAACTCACATTAAAGTACTTAGGAAAACAATTAGGATACATTTCATTTTAAAATTAGATGACTTTAGGGCACTGGACATTTGCATCAGAGAAGGAAAAATACATTAATGTAGGTGTCTATTCAAGAGGCTAGTGTCCAAGGAACATAAAGTAGGTACAGGCTCAAAACTTTTCAAAGGTGGAAGATAAGTAGGTTTTAAGAATTATGGGAAAGATATTAGGTATGGTTCATCAACACAAGAATGGTCACACCAAGAGATAGGTCGAGGGGCACAAGATAGAGTAGTATAATACTTTCAAAAGTGTGAAAGGTTCAGAACTTAGAGGAACAACCAAGATTGAAGTTTAGTAGTGTATAAGACTGAGGTACTATATAATCCATAAATATCATATAAAATATTATTATATCTATAACTGATTTCCAAAAAATAAACCCTAATATTAGCCTCATTTATTATCTATATAAAAACATAGAGGACTAGTGGGTGAGGCACATTATGATGAGAGTTACTGTTATGTTGGTAATTTTAGGCCAATTAGTTTAATCTAAAGAGGTAGCTATGATACTTGGATAAATTTGAGTTATATTATTTTAAAGTTTTCATAAATTTATTTATACATGTATTATGGGTGTTTTTATTATGGTAGCTAACACAATTATGGATCATATCCAAATATTTTAAAATGATATTAAAGCTATAGAATATTAACCTCATTCTGAATGCAAGTTTAAATATCAAATTTGTAGTTTTTTTTTTCACATTCAAAATTCTTTTCTTATTTTTTAGATTTGCAACATCTTTTTTCTACATATCAAGTTTTTAAGTCTAGATTTGATGGATTATTGAAAATAATTAATTTTATGCTCTCAACTCTATGGGACCTTGTTGATAGGAAATTGTTGAATATAATGGGGTACTAAGGATTGAAGTAAAGTTATTTCATGTAAATCCCATATGCTAAAATTATGTTATGATAGTTTTAGAACTCATAATAGTTGTAAAACTCATAAGAGCTATCATTATGAGAAAAGTAACAATCAATTTTACATAATGTGTGGTGTGATGTAAATTATCCCAATACTCAAGCCATCATATGACACTTTATACAAATTTTATCTTCCAAGTAATTCATGATATATAGGAAGTGCCTAGGATTTTTTTCTAATAAGAAGACTCTCAACCCTTTGATTTTGTCGTGCATTAGTAAGTAATTGGCCTTGAGAAGCTACTTTATATGTACTATAGTTAATATCCTTTAGAATTGTTCACCATTCATGACTATGGATTAATACATCAAAGAGCCTAACATCAAACACACATCAACCTAGTTTTTTCAAAAAAAACTTTGGTTGCATTTGGTAGATCTACATTATTGGATTATTCTCTATTCAAATTTAGTAACAATATTCTATAGATGCTAAATCTAGAATTTACATATAAACTAGTCTTGCACACTTGAAAATTATCACTCATGTCTCAACCCTTCAATTCATCACCTTCTCATATCCAAAAATATTGTATTCACCATCTCATTATGTTTAAATGCTTATCTTATAGTCTAACTCTGATATGATTATTATCCATATCACGTATAGTCCATAATATGATTAAAACTTGATAAGCATCTTACATAATCATTTACATATGTTTAGTAATTCTCTATCATCCATAACACTACCATCTAGAGTAGGACACTAGTGTCCCAAGTTTATGTTGGAAATATTGTCATTGATGTCAAAGGTCCAACATTGGTGATAAAGGCTCCATAGCATTTAATGGTGTTTTTAATATTCATAGCTTGGCTAATGTGTGGTAATATTTATTTAATATTAATGAGTATATTTTTGGTTGCATAAAAGTCAAAAGAGTGCCCATGGAGAAGTCAAAGAGTCATGGGGTAAAGACAAAAGAGTAATGAGATGTATTTTCCCATGAAGATTCGTCTTGAGGAATTCCAAGAGTCACTAAGTGAAGAAAAAGAGGGTATGGTGCCTTTTTACATGAGGAGTCATCTTAAGGAATTTGAAAGGTCATGAAAATAAAGAGAAAAGGGGAAAGGATGAATTTCCTCATGAAGGGTCATTACGTGACTTTTCAAATGAAAGGATATGAAGGGTCATGTAAGTTTGGCACCATTTTCCATAAGGATTGAAGGGTCACAAAGGGTAAATGCCAAAGGTCATTTGGAAAGTTATAAATAAAGGATTGAGAAGACATTTGTTATATGCAAGAGAGTGCATGGTTTTTTAATTTTTTTATATAAGAAAAGAGGAGAGACAAGCAGGAGATATTATAGAGTTATATCATTTATTGAGTAAGAAACATTGAAAGATAGTTGTGTTTTATACACAAGAGGGGTCAGTGATCCTATGGGTTGGTGCTCACAAATCTTTGTAAGGGGTTGGTACTCTTGTGGGTTGGTGTTGACAAATAGTTGTTGTGTTGGTGTT
Organism: Torreya grandis; assembly: GCA_037957365.1. NCBI lineage: Eukaryota > Viridiplantae > Streptophyta > Pinopsida > Cupressales > Taxaceae > Torreya > Torreya grandis. The sequence continues at coordinate 1,724,213 of JARHVA010003032.1, read as the reverse complement.
TGACAAATGAGTTTGTACTCCTGCAAGTTGATGATTGCAAACTTTGTAATTTGAGTTGGTGCTCATTCATATACTTGAGATTATTCTCCATGCTTTTTCCCACTTTGGGTTTCCACGTAAAAATGTCTCTCTCTCTCTCTCTCTCTCTCTTGTAGTGCATGTTATTGTTTCAATTTTATTGCATATCTTAAATGTGTGATTAAGTGGTCAAAGAAAAGAAATCAAATTAAGTAAAAGATATATAATAGACTGATTCACCCCCCCTCTCAGTATATTTTGTGCTTAAGAATTGGTATTAGAGTAGGTTCTTTTTGAAAAAGTTTTACAACTTGAAGGTAGATTGGGGAAAGCACAACGGCTGGATCATATGAAGATTTTTATACAAACAAGGTACCTTTACTTGATGGGACAAATTATGATTTTTGGAGCATAAGAATGAGGACTTATTTGATGGCCCTTGGATTCAAGATTTGGCAAGTAGTGCTGGAGGAATATGAAGAACCATAGACACTTGTAACTAATCTAGTAAAAAATAAGGTTTGTGAAAATAATGCTAAAAATTTAAATTATATTTTATGTGGTTTATGTGAATCAAAATTTGTTAAAGTTATGTAATGTAAATCTACTCATGAAACTTGGGTAAAGCTTGAGAATATTTACAAAGGTGATGGAAAGGTTCAAAAAGCTAAGCTTAAAACTTTCAGAAGATAGTTTGAGAGTTTGAAGATGGAAGAGGAAGAAAATATAGCAAGTTACCTTTTGTGGGTTGATCAAATAGTTAATCAGATTCAAGGTCTTGGAGAAAAGTTATAAAAATCAATCATGGTACAAAAAGTTTTGAGATCTCTACCATTGAGATATGATGCAAAAGTTTTGACAATTGAAGAGATGAAGAATTTAACCAAGCTAAAGATAGATGAGCTACATGGTATTCTTACAACATATGAAATGCAAACCGAACAAGAGAAACCCTCAAAGAGAGAAGCTACTTTCAAAACATCAAAGAAAGAGAAGGCTAAGATTCAAGAATCATGTGAGATTTCTAGCGATGATGAAGATGACAATAGATCTTTATTCATTCGTAATTCAAAAAAGTGCATAGGTAAAAATCAAGGAAAATTACCTTTTAAATGCTTTAATTATGGAAAGATTAGACATTTTGTAGCTAAGTGCCTAGATAAGGGTAAAGGTGACAATGAATAAGGAAAGTCTACATAAAATAAGAATTTTAAAGGAAAATTCAAGAAAGGATTCGACAAAAAGAGTTTGTATTCTAAAGATCTTAGCTCAACTGAAGATAGTCGAGTTAGTGATTCAGAAGAAGAGATTCTAGTCATGGCCATACATGAAGATGCCTCTACAAGCAAAAGTATAAATGATCAAGAAGAAGAATAGGATGAAGCTGAAGTGAATTTGGAAGGAGAACTCATTTGTGTCTTAGAAGAGTTAAAATATTTTGAGAAGAAGAATCAAATATTGAAGCTCCAGATCAAAAAAAATGAAAAAGAGTCAAAGGAAATAATTGAATATCTACACACTTTGAATAAGCTAAGGAGAATGAAAAAGATATAACAACACAGTTGAAAAAAGTAAGTGAAGAATGTGAAAGGTATGTTATTGAAATTGCTTCTTTAAAATTAGATCTTGAGAAAACAAATAAAGTAGTCAATGATAGAGCAACCAATGATTCAAAATTTGAGAATAAAACTAATATGTTGAATAAGATATTAAAAAGTTAAAGGTCAATATCAAATAAAATAGGTATCATATTTTAAAAAGAGAAATGGGAGGCCACTACTTTCATAGACAAGGTTAACATAGAAAAAGTAAAGAGCTATGCTAAAACTCTTATAAACGAGGAAATAAAAATGGAAGAAGTTAAGAATATAGAGGGCATCTCAAAAAAATAAGGTTGGAAGGAACAGAGCTACAAAAGGAAATTACGTCAGAGATATACAAATAGGTCCTATTTTTATGGTTACTATTTTTATTATAATAAATATGGTCATAAGAAAATAGAATGTCAAAAAAGGGCTAATAATTTTAGAAATAAGGAGAAGGAAACTCATGTAGAGTCAAGTATAAGCCACAACTCTTTTGATCCTCTATCAGTTTTTAATGAAAAGGCCATAATATGTTACAAGTGCAACAAATTTAGACATATAACTTGGTACTATAGAAGCATGTTTGAGTCAATCAAGAAGGATCAGAGTTTTAAGGCTCCATTCATCAAGAAGAAAGTTTAAACAGGTTCATGGTAGAAGAAACAACTTGAAAAATCTATGTTGGTACAAATGATTTTGCATGCAAAAAATGAAGAAAAGCCATGGTTCATTAACAATGGATGTTCGAGGTACATGACAGGAGATAAGAGCAAGTTCATAACATTGAATAAAATCAATGGTGGCATAGTGAAATTCAGAGATAATACTACTAACAGAATTGCTAGAAAAGGTACACTAAGTTTGGATAATGGTAGAACTAAAACTAAAAATGTTTTGTATGTAGAACGTCTTAAGTATAATTTTTTGACTGTAAGTCAAATGTTTGATCAGGGACACACACTAAAGTTTTATGTAGAAGGTTGTGAAATTAGGAGAAAATATTTAGATGTATTGGTTGCAGATGCTCAGAGAATAGGCAATAATTTGTATATGTTATTAGACATCAAAGGTCAAAAATGTTGTTTGAGTCAGATTGAATAAAGTTGCCTATGTCATAGAAGAATGGGACACATAAATTTTGGCAATCTTGTCAAAATTAATAAGAAGCAAGCAGTTAGAAATCTTCCAAAGATTACAAAGCTATCCAACATGCTTTGTGAACCTTGTTAGCATGGAAAGCAGCCCAGAAGGTGGTTTAAAATAAAAGAATACTTAACCACTCAGATGTTAGAGCTTGTTCACACTGATTTGTGTGGACCTATGAGAACTAAAAGTACTCAAGGTGAGAAATATTTCATGTTGCTTATTGATTATTTTTATCAAATGACTTGGGTAATGTTTAAATAAATAAATAAAAGCTTTCAGGCATTTTAAAGCATTCAAAACATTAGTTGAGAATGAAACTGGTTTAAAGCTTAAGTGCCTAAGATCAGATCAAGAAAGAAAATTCATGTTAGATTAATTTATTGAGTTTTGTGAAGACCATGGAATAAAAAGACATTATTTAGTAGCCAGAATTCCATAGAAAAATGGAGTAGTTGAATAGAGAAACAAAATAGTTTAGGAGATGGTGAGGACAATGCTAAATGAATCCAAGAAACTAGATAAATATTAGAGAGAGGTATTTGGTATAGTAGTGCATATTCATAATAGAGCATTATTGAGATTCAATAGTGACAAGACTCCTTATGAGCTATGGAAAGACAAACCAACTACAATAGATTATTTTAGAGTTTTTGGTAGTAGATGCTTCATAAAGAGAACTGATGAAAAATTGGGTAAGTTTGAATCTAGAGCAGATGAAGGTATATTTATTTGTTATTCTTGAAAAAGTAAAGCTTATAAATGTTATAAAAAAATAACTAAGAAAATAGTTGAAAGTGTAAATGTCAAGATAGAAGAAGATGGAGCACAAATAATCAGTGATCTAATAGACATTCCTAAAATAATTGAAGAGGAAGATTTTAAAGAATTAGATGAAGATGAGAAGAAAGAGAAAAAGGACACCAAAACCCCATCCAAATATGTCTAGAGATATCATAATGAAAGTGACATCATCAGGGACATAAATGAAGGAATTCACATTAGAAGAATGATGGTACGTGAATCCAAGCAAGTTAATTTCTCTTTGTTATCCAAAATTTAGCTTAGAACTTTTTCAAAAGCTAGATATGATAAGCACTGGGTTAAGGCAATGGATGAAGAATTAAATTAGATAGAAAATAATGATACTTGGGAATTAGTGCCTAGACCAAAAGATCACAATGTGATAGGAATAAAATAGGTTTAAATAAATAAGTTGAATGAAAATGGAGAAGTGACCAAGAATAAAGCAAGATTAGTATGTAAATTATATGCTTAGATTGAGGGAATATATTTTGAAGGAACCTTGACACTGGTGGTAAGGCTAGAGGATATTAGAATATTTCTTACATATACAGTATTTAAAAATTTCAAAGTGTTTCAGATGGATGTCAAATCTGCCTTCCCAAATAGGAATCTATAAGAAGTATATATTGAGCAACCTGAGGGATTTATTTTCTCAAATGTTAGTAGCCATGTATGTAGATTGAATAAAACAATGTATGGATTGAAACAAGATCCCAGATCTTGGTATGTAAGACTTGATAAGTACCTACAGGATCAAGGTTTCAAGAGAGGATTTGCTGACAGTAATCTCTACATAAAAATAGAAGGTGAGCATCAATTGATTGTTGTGGTATATGTTGATGACATCATTTTTGGAGGAAACATTAAAAAGATGACAAAATAATTTTTTGATAATATGCAAAAAGAATTTGAGATTTATATGCTTGGAGAATTGTCATTTTTCTTAGGATTGCAAATATTTCAGTCAGATAGAGGAATTTTCATATCTCAAAGTAAATATGCTAAGGAAATGTTGAAGAAATTTAGTTTTGAGGATTGTGCACTAGTTGGCACACCAATGAGTATAGTAAATAAGGTGAGCAAGGATGAATATTAACCTATTATAGATCAATCTTTGTATAGATCTTTGATTTGTAGTTTTTTATATTTGATAGCATCAAGGCCAAACATCATGCATACAATACCTATGGTTGTAAGATATTAGTCAGCTCCAAAAGATAGTCATGTTTATTTGGTTAAGAGAATATTTAGATATATCAAGGGGACATGGATTATAGATTGTGGTATCTCATAGGCAGATATTTCACTTTGGTTGCTTATACATATTCAGATTGGGTAGGTTTCTTGGATGACATAAAGAGTACAAGTGGAGGAGTTTTCTTCCTTGATGATAGCTTAGTATCATGGCTAAGAAAAAAGTAAAATTCAATATCACTTTCTACAGCTAAAGCAAAATATATTATAGTTGTATTATGTTGTACTCAAGTTCTTTGGATGAAGAAAACTTTGGAAGATATCAAGGTAAAATATGATGAATCTATTTCTATTTTTATGACAACATAAGTGCTATTAGAATTTCTAAAAATCTAGTGATGTATTCAAGAATAAAACATATTCCTATCAGATATCACTTCTTGAGAGAGCAGGTTGCAGATCAACAGGTTAAGATGGAATATATAAGTATTATAGAGTAGATTGCAGATATTTTCACAAAAGCATTACCAAAAGACAGATTTAAATATCTGTGAGAGAAGTTGGAAGTAGTTTCTTTTAATTCCTACCATTGAGGATCAACATCACTTGAGGGGAAGCTAAGTGTTAGCTCCAAGATAATCCCTTTACCATTGATGTCAAAGGGAGAAAAATAGAAATAGGTACAGGTGAAAGAATAGGTATAAGGAATAGGGACATGTTGTTACAGTAAGAGGGAGTTACTATATGTTTTTTAGATGGTAGTATGTGCAAGTTTTAGGATGTAGTAGTTTCAATTTATGGTTTCCATCAATGACAAAGGGGGAGATTATTGGAAATATTGTCATTGATGTCAAATGTCTAGCATTGGTGATCAAGGCCCCATAGCATTTAATGGTGTTTTTAATATTCATATCTTGGCTTACGTGTGGTAATATTTATTTAATATTAACTAATATATTTTTGGTTGCATAAAAGTTAAAATAGGGCCCATGGAGAAGTCAAAGAGTCATGGGGTAAAGATAAAAGAGGAATGGGACACATTTTCCCATAAAGAGTCATCTTGAGGAATTTTAAGAGTCACCAAGTGAAGACAAAAGAGGTTATGATAAATTTTTCCATTAAGAGTCATCTTAAGGAATTTAAAAGGTCATGAAGACAAAGGCAAAAGGGGAAAGGATGAATTTTCTCATGAAGGGTCACTATGTGACTTTTCAAATGAAATGATATGAAGGGTCATGTAAGTTTGGCACCATTTTCTATGAGGATTGAAGTGTCACAAAGGGTAAATGCTAAAGGTCATTTAAAAAGCTATAAATAAAGGATTGAGAATCCATTTGTTATATGCAAGAGAATGCATGGTTTTGTAATTATTTTATATAAGAAAAGAGGAGAAACAAGAAGGAGATATTTTAGAGTTCTATCATTTGTTGAGTAAGAAACATTAAGAGATAAATATGTTTTATACACAAGAGGGGTTGGTGCTCCTGTGGGTTGGTACTCATAAATAGTTGCTGTGTTGGTGTTCGACAAAGGGGTTGGTGCTCCTGCAAGTTGATGCTTGCAAACTTTGTAATTTGAGTTGGTGCTCATTCATATCCTTGAGATTGTTCTGCATGGTTTTTACCACTTTGGGTTTCCACACAAAAATTTTGTGTTTCTCTCTCTCTCTCTCTCTCTCTCTCTCTCTCTCTCTCTCTCTCGTGTGGTGCATGCTATTGTTTTAGTTTTATCACATATCTTGAATGGTGATTAAGTGGTTAAAGAAAAGAATTCAAATTAAGAAAAAGATATATAATATACTAATTCACCACCTCTCTTAGTATATTTCATGATTAATAGTTTAGTGTTAGTGTTTGTAACCTAAAAACCCTTAAATTTGAAAATATTTTGATATGTATGGGTTGACCTATTTATCTTAATTAACCCTCCCATGAGATATTTTAAAATGTGTGCTATATATTGTTAGAGGTACAATCATTAAGAGTGGGGGGGGGGGTGATTTAGTGAGCCCAAACAATCTAATTTCAATTCTAATATTTATAGACACTTAATCAATTACCATAAGCATTCATGAAGCATACACATTATTCATAGCAATGAGCAAGAGAGATAATGCAATAAAAATAACATAATACATGACATACATGGGAAAACATCTTGGGGAATATAACTCACTACAACCTAAAATTAGAATACTATCCTATAATAACAAGATCCAATTTAGACTAGCTACAACTGATCAAGGAACTACAATCCCTATTTAGTTGGACTACAATCCCACAAGGTGATGCTACACCTATCTAGTTGAGCTGTAACAACCAACCTTTTAGCAAGGTTTACCTTGTAAGGAGGCTGAAACCACCTTAGATGTTTATCTACCACAACAACACTTATTAATGTATTCACATATGAATTGATGTCTTCAATAGATGATGATGGACCTTTGTTTATCACTCTTCACCTTCACTCACACTCAATCTATAAGAGCACTATTTTGCTAATAGATTTATGACCTACATGTCATACAAGCAATTCTCAATCTATTCTAATCTTCAACTCATCCTTAGGGAAATCTACCCCTCCTTCACTCCCCAATACACACACAATCCTCTCTCAAATCTCTCCCAAGTCTCTTATACTTAAAGTCTAGAAATCACCATCTTTGATTTCACTATTTATAGAACATACTTGATAATCAACACCTTGGTCAGCCATTAGGCATGCCTTAGCCTTTAAGGCATATTTAACATGAAGACATGGATCAAAATAATATTCATAGGTCAGTCATAGCATCTATGGGTCACCCTTAAGAAACTACACCTTTTAATAAGGCCCTTGTAGCCCTTATAGATCTTGTGTGAATCCATTCCCTCCTTTAGCACTTCATCGAACAAAATAAGAACACAAGACCAATTTCAAATATATAGGTCCAAAATACATGACCTCTTAGTCATCCTAAAATTATTACAGTAAAAAATTCTCACCTATGTGTATCCCTAATCAACTCAAATAGAGACTTAATACACAAGAACACCATGAATGAATACTCAATCAATTTATTAAGCATTGTTCATACTCAAGATAGATTAATCACACCTTTAAAATCCACATAGAGAATTTTCATGAAGTATACAACACTAAAAAACATCTAAGTCATCATGAGACATCAAAAAACATCAACATAAGCTCAAACATCCTTCTTGGGTCAGTTGTAGAACAATAAAAAACACATAATCAACTTTGAACATTAATATCTTTGATTGCACACACTTATAGATCTTAAAATTAGTTTCATTAGATGCACCATATATTCCTCTTCATTTTTATTTTTACAACATGAGAAAATTTATCTTCTATCAAAAGATATGGATAAATTATTGAGCACTGATTTTTTCCCTTAGAAAATTCAAATATTCAAATGACAATGGTCATAGTTAAACTTCTGACACTTTGCAATCATCTCGTGTCCTTACTTCTTAGATCAAATACACACCATCAATATCTTCTAATATTTAACACATAAGTGCCAATACTCAAACATTAAACCTCGACCACTCTATTATCATCTCATGTTCTCTCTTAGCTTGGCCAATTGTGCTCTATCAATCTTTCTTAAAAGTACACCGAACTTTAAATCCATTAAACTTCAGTCACTTTGACCATTTTGACTTAGTACACTCTATTGATCTAAATTGTAAAAAAACAACTCATCATTGATATCTTATCCTTACCTTTTCTTAGTCATTAAACATCATGTACCTATCCTCATCTTGCTACATCTTGACTTCTTAAAGCAACGTGCATCATCGATCTTGATCGAGCTTTTACTTATGTAGAAAAGACTAAGTATGGTTACCCTTTCAATATGATTGGAAGGCCAAATTTGTACACACACACACACAAATATATATATATATATATATATATATATATATATATATATATATATATATATAGTGATCAATCTCATGTCCTATAGATTATACCATATATTCTCCTTTCAATGAGGAACCCAACCATGTACTAAACTGGTCATAAAACCTCCATGCATGCAAGATATAACACCATTATAATGAATTCTCAAAAATCTTCTGTCACAGAGCCAACTTTGTCAAAATTTATAAGAGAGACCAACTTTGCTCCTACATAACTTTTATCACACTTCAGTGCATGATCTCTAATTTAGTGCAAATCAACTATGCTTAAAACTAAAGAAATCCATATGATTAGTTTATATTGACACCTTCATATGTAAAAGATTAAAACCATAAAAATTATCACTTGGATCTTCTTACCACATTGCAAAATTGGCTAAGCATGGGAAAACATAGTCAAACTACCTGGGAGCCCAACTTTGCACATGCATATCTTTTAATGAACTTCATTGCATGATCTAAAATTTAGGAAAAATAAATTAAGATAAAAAATAAAAAAACTCATATGGTCACCTTATCTTGAAATTTCCACATGTTAAAGATATTCCATCATAAAACTGCTTACTTGGATCTTTCTAACCATATGCAAATTTAGCTATGGGAAAAACAATGCATTCTGACTGAGAAGCTAACGTTTCACCCTCATATCTTTGACTATGATTCAATACATGGATTGAGATCTAGCACATAAAAAATAAGTATTAATATGATCACAACCATATGACCAAATCCCTTTGACTCGTTATCATGTGGCAATGGTGAGTCATCAAACTGCCTACTCATAGTTTTTGCCACTAGACCATGAATGTCTAGATGAACACAATGAAGAAACAAATGAATAAAACTCATACACACAAGCTCTCAAAGCATAAAAAACTTATTTTAGGACATATTTCACATTTTCAATACTTCAAACTCATCCCTAAACATCTCAAACCATGTAAAATCTAAATATCAATCAAGCCTTCTTCAAGTGTACTAGGACAAACACATTGCATAGTTTTTCATTGTCACTTAGGATATCAAAGCACTTCATCCATTCAATAGGAAACCTCCATGAATACACCAAGACATTATTAAAAATACTCACCAATAATCTCTCCCTTTGTCATTGATGTCAACAACCATTATATATATATATATATATATATATATATATATATATATATATATATATATATATATATATATATATATATATAATACAACTCACCTTCTCTATCATCAAACACTCCCACAACGGGAACTTTATCCCCAATATGAACTTTCTCCCACTTTGACACAATGAAAAAGTGGGAAAATTTTGATACTAAGGACTTTAGAATACTATCAAATAGGAAAGTACCATCTTATAAAGATGATACAAACTTCCCCTTACCTTAAGCCTATCTTTACTTGTCTTGATAACTTTATCTTGCTCCATGCTAACACTCTCTTCAACTAAGCACTGCAACCAATGAAAAAATAACACACAAAACCATATAAATATAATGGAACACATCAAGAAACATATAATAGAGACTCCCCCTTAGAAATAAGAGAAATTTCACCTTCTGAGCATCTTCAAATCTCTACATACAGTGAAGAATCACCACATATGCTTACTAGCCTTCTCTCTTAAGCTACCATAAGGACCACCAACAAAAATTCATGCCACTCAAAAAATAGGAAAAATTCACTAAAATAACTTTTGAACTCACCTTGAAACACACATACCTTGATCTTTTGTAGAAATTGAGCAAAAAGCACTCTTCTTCAAACTAGCCCTGTTTAGCCTCCTTGTAGCCCTACCTAAAACTCGTAGAGCCCACAATTTTTAGTAGACACATCTTCAAGACCCAAAAATACATACCTGAATCACTCTCATATTTCCCCTCAATCACACCTATTTTTATCACTAGGATCATCCTATATAACATACTTCTTTCACAAACCTACTAGCTAATTAACCCTCCATATTGATAAAAACTTGAATAACTTGAGAACCACAAACCTTAAAATTTATATGAAGATTTATTTTACCACCCATTTGGTCCATTCAATATATTAATAATATTTATACCTTCAATCATAAGGCAAACTACTTTTCAAACATAGCCAAAAACCCTAGAATCTTAAAATAAATAGGGTCAACAAACCTACTTCTGGTCAACACACCTCTAAAACTTATTGCACACTTGGAGACACCCATCACACACTTATGGACCAAAAATTGAGATTTCACACCTTTGGGAGCTTTGAATTCTTATAACCCATTTTAGGCCTACTTGCTCTTGAGCCAAAAATTGAGAAAATCGAGAGCACTCAAAAATATTCAATTGGCACAATACATACATTAAAAACACTTGGAGTACATCACAAATAAGTGTATATAACTTTTTGAGCATCAAAATCTTCTCAACATTTACATCAATCTCATTAAGCCACATAGAACCACCCATTCTAATTTTATACTATAACTCCTTCACAAACCTCTAAAATAGGCTCATGAACTTATTGCTCCCCCTTAACCAAAGACCTTCTCTAGTTGGCATTATCATATTGAGCACATAAAATTGCTTCTCCATATGAAATGAGTCTCTTAAGAAGCATATATGGAGACACCCTCTATACCTCAATACTCTAAAATAAAAATAATTCCACATATTCCTTCTCCTCCTTGGTCATCTGATACTTATAGTTCTTCTTCTTCTTCTTTGGCTTAAGAAAAACAACTTCCTCATTTACTACAACATTCTCATTTTATTATATGATTGGATTGATAATACATAGAGATAACATATATTTATAGCATACATTTTCATCTGAAGGATCCACCTTATAGTTTGAAACCTCATTTTAAGGCAAATATAATTGATGTTATTTGCATGCTACATGCTCAATAATAGCAAGATTTTCAGTTAGATCCATACATGTCTTAATACTAGCTTCAATTACACCTTGGTATTATCTTTGAGCTTGATCTCTTCATTCTCAACATGAGTGGACAATGAGACTCTTCAACTTCTGAAGCATTCTCCACCATAGAAAACAAATTACTTGGACCTGTAGTCTCATCATGACTCAAACTTTTCACCTTTGGATTCCATGTGTTAACATGCCTTCTTAATTGCACTCTAGGAGCCTGATTAAACCTATTATAATTTATATACCCTTGCTTGTAGAACCTAATAATGTGATCTCTCTATTCACAATTATATCACACCATACCTTTTACAAGAAATGTATCTTGCCTGAACTTTTTTTGATAGAAATTTTCAACATATCCTATGTCATGAAAATTAAATAACTTAACTCTATTCATACCTTTTAACTAATGACCCCCATCATAGTTTCATGAAACCTCATTTATAACAGGTCTCTTGCATTCTTTAGCCCTATGACCAAATTGATTACATGTGTAATAGTAACCATTGAATCTTGGATACCTCATAGAATTTGGCTGTATGATCTGATTTGTATTCATTTTGACCAACACCTTTAGTCCTTGTCTAATGATTTGTATTCAAAGTATGATTTTCCTACTTCACATTAGTATTGATATTATCTTGAGTAGCATTCTTTTGTTATTTTTCATATCCAAGACCAGTTCTATCACTAGCATGATTTTGACCACTCAGAGTGTTGTCTAGATCACATGAGCTCTTTTCAAATCTCAAAAATGACTTCACCTTACTATATGTATTCTCTAAATCATATTTCAAACACTCAATTTTAGAAACATACTTTGAACATTCTTCTTCTTTAGATTTTAGACTTTCAGACATAGATTCCAATTTAGAATTAAGAAACATGACAACATCTTCATGCTCCTTAGAGTGTTCAACCAATCTTGCCTTAAATACATTGAATTATTCATCATTGTCTTTTAGCTTAGATTTCATCTTCTTATTGATATTATTCTTAATCTTTATTTCTTTAAGAGCATTCATCAATATAATCTCATAGTCTACCTCATCTTCATCATGATCTAAATCACTCCAAGTAGACACTTTCTAATATGATAAAATTCCTTAGCCATGAACATAGTTTCATCTTCTGTAGGACCATCATCTTCATGATCATAGTTTGAGTCACTATCTTCACTCTTATTTGATGAGTTGCAATCTTCTTTGGTGTAGAGACTCTTCTTGTTTTTTAAGGAATTCTTCTTGTTGTTAAACTTTTTGAATCCTTTATTCTTATATATATTTTTGTCATCATCTTGGCCTTCACCATGATCTTCATCATCTTTATTCTCATGTTTATAAGGGAGCTTACAAGTAAAATGTCCTATCTCTCCACAATTAAAACATTTGAAGGGTAGTTTACCCTTATACTTCCTTGAGCCTGTGTTCAATTTCCTAATAATCAAAGCAATTAGTTCATCCTCATCAATATCAAAAATTTCATCCTCTTTAGATTTATTACCTTGTAACTTATTCTTAGGCTTCATCTCTATCTTGAATGCAACTTCCTTCTTTGGTGGTATATCATCATTTATTCTCATCTGATATGCAGTAATAGTAACATGCAATTGATCCATCTTCAAATGAGTAAGATCATGACTCTCTTCTATAGCAAATAATTTTGGATCAAACTTAAGAAATAGATATATTAATACCTTTTGGACTACATTTTCCTCTTCAAGATTATTTCTAAGACCTCTGATGATGTTCATAGTCTCATCAACTCTCTATAGAAAGGTTGCCATATAATATTCTTCCTTCATCTTGAGACTTTCAAATTGCCTTATGTGAGTTTGTAACTTAGCAATATCAACCTTTTAATCTCCTTCAAAAATTATATTAATTTTGTCTCATATCTATTTAGTAGATGTACAATGGATTACCTTGGAGTATTTAGTCTCTAAAAGACCATAAGTGATAACATTCATTGCCTTAGAATTGTTGTCAAATAACTTCTTGTTTGTAGCACTAGATAGAGAAGTAATAGGAGCAACATAACCATCCAACACAAATTTGCATACATTAAACCCTAGGGATGTAATATATGTCCTCATATTTTCACTCCAAAAAGCATAATTGGATCTATTGAACATCATGCTTGCTTAATCGAGAAACCTTTTTGATGACTACCCATATTGTACCTTGGATCACCTTCAAACTATTAAGCCTTTACCAAAGGACGTGATTTGATACCAATTGTTAGAGGTACAATCACTGAGAGAGGGGGTAAATAAGTGATAAAAAATAATCCAACTTCAATTCTATTATTTACAAACACTTAATAAGTTACCACAAGCATTTATGAAGCATACACATTATTCATAATAATAAGTGAGAGAGACAATGCAAGATCAATCACATAAAACATGACATACGTGCAAAACAATCTTGGGAAATAAAACCCACTATAACCTAAAATTGGACTACTATCCTATAATAAAAAGATCTAATTTAGACTAACTACAACTGATCAAGGAACTAAAATCCCTATTTAATAAGACTACAAACCCACAAGGTGCTACGAGACCTATCTAGTTGAGCTACAAAAACAACCAAACTTTTAAGAAGTTTTACCTTATAAGGAGGATGCAACCACCTTTGATGTTGAGATGCCACAAAAAAATCTATAAATGCATCCACCTATGAATCGATATCTTCAATACTAGATGATGGATCTCTAATTATCACTCTTCACCTTTACTGACACTTAATCTACAAGAGCACTATTATACTAATAAAATTATTACCTATTATAAGTTATACAAATAGTCCTCAATCTATTATTATCTTCCACTCATCCTCAAGGCACTCTATCCCTCCTTCACTCCATAATACACACATAAAACTCTCTCAAAACTCTCCCAAGTCTCTTATACTCAAAGTCTAGAAATCACCATATTTGATTTCACTATTTATAGAGCATACTTGATAATCAACACCTTGGTTAGGAATCAAGCATGCCTTAGACCTTAAGTCATCTTTCACATGAAGACATGGCTCAAAACAATCTTCATAGGTCAGACATAGCATCTATGGGTCACTCTTAAGTAGCTACACCTTTTAATAAGGCCCATTCCCTCCTTTATCACTTCATCAAATAAAAAAAGAACACAAGACCACTTTCAAATGTATAGGTCCACACTATGTGACCCCTTAGTCATCCTCAAATTCTTACAATTAGATTTTTTCACCTCTGTGTATGCTTAATCAACTCAAATAGAGACCTTATATACATGAACACCATGAATGAATACTCAATCAACTTCTTAAGCATTTTTCATGTTCAATATAGATTTATCACACCTCTAAAATTCACACAAAGCATCCTCATATAGTATACAACACTCCCAAACATCTAAGTCATCATGAGACATTGAAACAATATCAACACAAGCTCAAACATCCTTCTTAGGTCAGTTGCAGAACAAACATGAACACATAGTCAACTTTGAACATTATTATCTTTGATTATACACACTTACAAATATTAAAATTAGGTTCACTATATGCACCATGGATTCCTCTTCATCTTTACTTTTTTACATCATGAGCAAATTCATCTTTTATCAAAATATATGGATAAATTAATGAGCACTAGTTTTTTCCCTTAAGAAAATTCAAAAATTCAAATGGCAATGGTCACAGTTAAACTTTAGACACTTTGAAATCATCTCATGTCTTCATTACTTAGATTGAATATGCACCATCAATATCTTCTGATCTTTAACACATAGGCACTAATGTTTAAATGTTAAACCTCGACCACTCTACTATTATCTTATGTCCTCTCTCAACTTGGCTAATCATGCTCCATCGATCTTTCTTGAAAGTACACTAAAATTTAAATCCATTAAACTTCAGTCACTTTGACCACTTTGACTTACTATGCTCCATTTATCTCAATCGTACAAACACCCACTCATCATTGATATCTTATCCTTACCTTTGCTCAGTCATTAAACATCGTACACATGTCCTCATCTAATTGCATCCTAAATTATTAGAGTAATGCACATCATGAATATTTCTTGAGCTTTAACTTGTGTATGAAAGACTAAGTATGGGTACCTTTTAAATATGCCTAGAAGGCTAACCTTGGATAGATATATCTTTTGCTATGATCAATCTCATGCCCCACAAATTACACCATATATTCTCCTTTCAAAGAGGAATCCAACCATTTACCAAAATGATCCTAAACATTCACATGTGTGATATGTAATGCCATTTAAATTCCTTCTCAAAAATATTTTGTCACAGAGCCAACTATGTCAAAAAATTTATTGAAGACCAACTTTGTTCCTTCATAACTTTTGCCGTACTTCAACACATGATCTCAAAATTCATGCAAATTAACTATGCTTAAAATTGAACAAACCCATATGATTAGTTTATATTTACAACTTCATATGTGCAAGATATAACACCATAAAAATGATCACTTGGATCTTCTTACCACATTGGAAAATTGGCTAAGTATGCGAAAACACAGTCAAACTATTTGGGAGCCCAACTTTACACATGCATATCTTTTGATGTACTTCATCGCATGATCTAAAATTTAGTAAAAATAAACTAGGATCAAAAATAAATAAACCCATATGATAAAATTATCCTAAAACATCCACATGTGTGATATATTCCATCATTAAACTACTTACTTGGCTCTTTTTGGCCATATGCAAATTTGGCTAAGTATGGGAAAAATAATGAATTTTGACTGAGAAGCCAACTTTGCACTCTCATATATTTGACCAAACTTCAATGCATGAATTGAGATCTAGTGGATAATAACTAGGTATTAATGTGATCAAAACCATATGACCAAATCCCTTGACTCATTCCCATGTGACAATGGTGATGTCATCAAACTGCCTACTTAGATTTTCTGCCACTAGATCATGAATGTCTAGATGAACACAATGAAAAACTAGATGAATACCACTCATGAACACAAGATATAAAATAATATAACACTGCTTATGGGACCTATTTCATGTGATAAATACTTTAGAATCATCTCTAAACATCTCAAACTATGCAAACTCTGAAGATCAACCAAGCCTTATTTAAGCATACTAGGACATGCACATTGCACACTTTGTCATTATCACTTAGGATATAAAATCACTTTATCCACTCAATAGGACACCTTGATGAATACACAAAGACATCATTGAAAATACTCTCCAACATAAATAAAAAACAAATCACACTCATTGATCCATTTATCAACTACCAAACAAGCACTTATCAAGCTCATTAAATTATTTGCACAACTAAGTTCTACTACCTTATTCTTCCCTAGTTATATATCAATCATAGGAGAAATATTATTATAGGTCTTAATAATTTAAAGAGTAACCTATGAGCAATATGTTATGTCATTACATGCACTTACATATATTACATTACACCATTATTCACATGTAATCCTACATAAAGGGAGAACTACATCGGTCTAAAGTCCTCTTTAGAGTATATGGTTATATATAAAATACTCATTTACATAGGGGTATTTGAGCTTATATTAGATTTAATTGAGACCACTAACCTTTGTTTTTTAAGGTCACATGCCCTAATTATATTACCTAAGGTTTTGATCTACACACGAATATACCTAACCTATACACATGATCCAAATAAAGAATCTACCAGGCAATAGTAAGACCTAATAGGTATAAGTGTAATTTATATAAAATGACCTATAATTTACTATGGATAGAAGCCTTTAAGTTGGGATGCTAGTGTCTATATTCTAATGGTAGTGTCTAGGCTGATAGAGAGTTGATTTCTATAATTTGATGAATCATACTTGAGCATCATCTTGACTATTTTTGCACTTGAATTTCCTAGATCTTCTTGTGCATCAATGAAAAAGATAAGTATTATATTTTATTCATGTTTAATTAATCAAATTATTTTTTAGCATTTTACTTTATATATTTAAAATATTTCCATAATTGAGCATTGTTATTAAATATTGTTAATTTAAATTATTTTATTGGCTTATTTATAGAATAGTATATTCCTTAGTTGATTAGGCTATTTTTACCACCCTTATTTCTAAAAAGGGTTAAAAATTTGGTGATCCTGACCTTTGAGTATTCATATGAAAGCCTATCTTTCCTTAATATTTTTAACCTTCTATAGATTTAAATCTCTACATTTATTTTCTAAATCTAATTTTTGTAGGGGAATAATATAGGTGATGTGTGTTCTCCTTCTTACCCTAGCCTTCATGATCTTTGTTTTGATCATAATGGATGATATAGATATTTTTGATGACCATGATGCATTAACTATCCAAATATCTACACAAGCTTGATTAGTAATTTTTTTTGTCAAACCAAGTAGGACATGGGAATAAGAGAAATCATATATTTAAGATTCTATAAGACCTCCTCTTAACTCTCTACAGGGTGATAACTACCATCCCTATAAATAGGTCTATGCTTTCATTGTACCATGAGATAAGTTGAGTAAGCATATTGTTTCAAATGAAGGTAATTAATATGCCCTCCCTCAACTACCTCCACCTCCCACATATCATTCATATTATGTGTATGCATATTCAATCCAATGTACCTAGGATTGTGCTTGTGAAGCCCTTAAAGATAAAATCATCACTACGAGAAGGATCATAGAAGAGTTTTAAAAATAATTTATTTCAAAGATCACATCATTTTAAAATTAGATGACATACATACATAATCCAAAATATGCTAGTGTTAATCATGTGTTTGCATCTTCACCTAAAAATGTTGTATAAAAAGATAAAAGAGAATTCATCTACAAAAATTGATTCAAAATTATAGAAAAGGATAATAAGAGTTCAAGTAATATTATAAGAGAAATTCTTATAAATAATTTTATCAAACTACCCACTCTAAAGAGATAAAAATACTATTGTACATATCATAGAATGTATGGGCATCATACAAATTGTTGTTTTACCTTGAATAACAAAATGCAAAATATAATTGATAGTGGTGATCTTATCATTGACACATAAATAAAGCAACCCACTCACCTTATGAATGCATCTCCTAATGCACAAGTGAATAAACAACAAATATTGGTATAAAAAGATAATTCAGAGCAAAAATGGTTGAAAATACAAAATTAGAGCAAGAAAAAATTCAAAAGGCACAATTAGAGAAAGAAAATATTCAAAAGGCAAATCTAAAACAAATAATGTTATAAAAATTTTAAGAAGAAAAAACACTAATTACATATTTTTCGAGTGTTCAAGCACATATACATGACTCTTCTCTATTCCATAATGAGATGAAACATTTTGACAATGATGAACATGCTCAAGAAAAATAACTTTCAAGATGAAAAATCTAATCTAAGGTGGAATTGATTTTTTATACACAGTTTCTCAAAATAGTATATCACAAGTTTAAGAACAAACTAAGTATTTAACTCTATCCAATGATAATGATTACATTGATGATTATGATCTATAGATGATATTTATGGATTATATAGTACTTCAATTTTATACACTTGGAAAACTTAGACCTTATTTATTTCACTCAGTTTTAAACCTTTCCCACTTTTGCAAGTCTCACATATGATATATCTTGTGTCCCTTGGCCTATTTCTCTTAGTCCAAATAGTCTTATATTGATGACCTAGGCCATCTATCTTGCCCAGAATGCTTAAAATGTATTCATCTTCTATCTCTACAAGTTTTGAACTTGTACCTACTTTCTTGCTCCTTGAACACTAATGTGTGGGATAAACACTAGTGTTGACATTAGTGTATTGACCTGATGTAAGTGTTTTGTGCCCTAAATTCATTTAATTTGTAAATAAAACATATCCTAATGGTTGTACTAATTGTTTTAATGTGAGCTATTACTCCAAATGGATTGATATAAATATAATATTAACCATCATTCATTCTTGACCCAAAAAAAAGACTAAGGAGACGAAGGAAACTTATCAAAAGTAATATATCAAGCATTAAATTAAACAAAACTTCCTTATTTCCACACCAATCATAGGTACACCAAATCTATAGTTTTGAAGTCCTAAAAGAGTAATCTAAGAGTCTAATTTACCAAGTTACAAGCTAGGTCACTATTATACTAGCTTTCCACATATTATAAGATTCACACACAAGCCAAAACATAGGAGATAACTACATGAGTCTGAGGCCCTCTTATGAAGGATTGGCCATGTATGCAATTTTAATTGATAGTAAGGTCTTTAGGGTCAGCTCAACACCATGTGCCTAGTAACCCATTTTCCCAAATGTCACCATGAAGATGAATAACTAGGTTTTTACAAATTCATGAGGAATGATAATCCATGACCTAGATATTAATGCATTGAAGTGAAGGTGAAGTCAAACCCAAAAGAATCTAGGTGGTCACATCTTTCTTTAGTAGATATTTTGTATATGACACTTGCATTGAACCCATATAGTAGCACCAATGTAACTGTCCTAAGCTGACATTAATGTCTAAAAATATAGAAACATCAAATATAAACTTTGATGACTATTCTAGAATTGTCTCATAGGCTATTTTTGCATGTTCTAGATCTAACACTATGTTAACATCAAAACCAACTAAGTATATCACTTATTTTTCATTTCCATGCATAACTTAGTTTTACTTTCTATATTTAGCCTATACTCAGCATAATAAATTTAGCGTATGCTTATTATTGATCATGGTCATTGATGTCTTAGGTTGTCATTGATGTCAAAGAGAGCATGTGGTATAAGTGCATGAATTAAAAATAAGTTGTGTTTGATATCTTGGAGAGATATGGTGCATGTGTAGGTCTATAAGGATAAAGAAGAAGTTGTGAGGCATTCATAAATGTCTTGGTGAAGTTATGGTGTGTCATTTGATCATTTAGAAAGAGAAACAAACATATTATAGCTTAAAGAGAATCCAGACCATGACTACACATCATTTAGTGTAGGTATTCATAAATTCAACAATGGTCAAAGGTTTTCATGGAGATGTTGTTTGTAGTGCCAAGAAAGTACCTTGAAGATTTGGAATCTTGAAGTGTTTTCTAGCTCAAGTTATAAACTTTAAAAGTTATTATTATAGATTGTGATGTGACAAAGACTATCAAGTTTAACTGCATTGAAATATAGGGTCAATTAGTCAAGATCGATCTAACAGTGAGCATTCATCATCCAAATTGTGATCTAACAATGTGCATGAAGTCAATATGTCAAAGGTTCCTGAGATTGTATACACTAGTGACATGTGTCTCAATCATAATGATTTTATAGAAGATAAACAACATGTAGGAATACCAAGTGGCATAAGAGTGGGGTTTGATAGCATCTTCTCAAAAGGCATGTGCTATTGCCAAGTGGTACAAGAGTAGGGAATGATAATAATGTGCTTAGAAGGCACATGAGGGTGTCAAGTGTCTTAATCATGGAAATGTAGATAAATGATTAATAGTGAGTGTTAAAGAGTTAAATTTAAGAAGCTCAAAAAGAGATCAACAGAGTGTGTTTGATCATTTTTCAAGGTGAAATGAGATGAAGATACATGTCTGTAATGTTTACATTACACAGTGACCATTGGCATTTGAATTAGCAAAGGGAAAAACTAGTTTGCAATATTTTGCTAATATCTTTTGATCTAGGATGAATTTCTTGATGGTGTAAAAGGAAAATTTGAAGAGGATTTCAAAATAAATTTAGAGACATTGGTTATAACATTTTAATATTTGTAAATTCAATGTTATTTAGCTCTAAAATTGACTAAAGGTTTGACCATGTTCTACAAGTGACCTAAGAAGGATAATTAAAGAGTTATTGATGGTATTTCTATGTTTCAAGATAAAATATATATTAGAGAGTGTTATAGAATCTATAAGGACCATATATTTGTATTTTATAGGTTTTACCAATCCATATTTAGTATGAACAAATGTATAAAATTTGACTATGTTTTTTGGAGGCTATAGACAATTTGAGTGACCACTTTACAAAAGTGAGTTGGAAGAGTTATGAGAAAAATTAAAGAAGTGAATGAGTATGGAGATGTTGTATAAATATCAAAGGATTATAATAATACATTGGTTTTTTGATATAACCTTTGTTAGATATGAAGATTCAAAATATCTTGATTATATTTTGACCGTATATGACTAGTCTGAGTGGTCATTTTGAGAGAGTTATTTTGATTGCTTAGAGACTATGTTGAAATAAATAAAGTAAATTAAGGAATTGAATAGGTAATGAAGGTTTCACACATGTGATATAATCATATGGATATGTGAAATATTTGAGTATTTGCTTCATAAGTTTGAGACTATGTTTTCTATGTATGAAGCCCTGAAGGGTGAGGAGACCTAATTGGTAGGTTCAAGTGTTGAGTTGGTATTCCAGGTGGCATAGAACCATATGAGAGTGAGAAAGGTGATATTATAGATAGGTTTGATGTGTTTAAATCATAATAAAAGGATGAATTTGGTCCAAGTAGTCTCATATATAACGTGTGAGTATAAAGGTCTAATTGTTTTAGGTCTCATGAATACCTAATGGTGGTTGGGGATAATGAGGTAATGACATACCTATGAAGAGTGTGGTTATCACATGTAACATGTTTATGGACATATATTAATTGTGGTTAAAATATGTAAAGCATCTTGTCTGACCAAGATGGGTTAAAGGAAAAGAGTGGTATAAGTACAAGGTCTAATTGGACTAATTGTGCTAGTTGTGGAAGTGTGGATTCAAGTAAAGGAGAGAACCTTTGAAAGATATGGTACAAGTCATTGAGGACAAATATAGAGTGAAGATGATAAATCATGACTATTTGATAAATTTGATGTAGGAGGACACATAGGTCATTGGACCTAATGATCCTAGAAGAGGTAGTTTGAGTGAGTTAGTCCTAGAGGTAACTTGAGAGAGATTGAAGGTGAAGAGTGAAGACAAAGGTGGTTATCATCAGTTGAAGAGTAGAAACAAGTGATTAAGATTATATATTAAAGTTATCTAAGTGGGTACTTATTTTACTATGGGGTTAGTTCTTCCTTGAAAGATAAAGCTTGTTAAAAGTCTAGTTATTATGGGTACTCAGCTAGTGTCTCACTAAACTAAGGTATGGGTGTTCCTTGACCTATTAGTGTTAGTCTAAATTTTGGATCTTGTTATTATAGGAATATAGTACATATTATAGGGTTTAGTGGGTTTTATACTTAAAGAGGGTTTCCCACATATATCATGTGTTTTGTGCTTTATCTTGTTTTATCTTCCATGTTCATTGTTGTGAATGATGTGTATGCTTCATGATTGTATGTGTTGAATGGTTAAAGGTTTAAAGGGTTTGGAGTTGGATTAAATATCTAGAATCATTGATTTACCCCCCCTCTTAGTGATTTTACCTCTAATAATTGGCATTAGAGTAAGAATTTCTTTGAAAGTTTTACCACTTGAAGGTGATCCAAGGTACAATATGGCTAAGAAATTTAGGAAAGAGAATCAAAAGTTGAAGGCTCAAGTAGAGGTTAATTATTCATGTCTAAAATCAAGTGAATAAAAGTGCAATTAGTACAAGATACTTTTTTAGAAGTACATAGGTAAGATGAGTGAGTATGATCAAGAAGAAGCTCAAAATAAGATCATGGCCTCAAGATTTAAGGCTATTAAAGATGAGTGCATCAAGCTCAATAAGGAGATAGAATCCTTGAAAGTAAGATGAATATAAAAATATGATAAAGAGAAGATTAACATTCTTGATGATCAATTAGGGGTTATAAAGACTAATTTAAGTTCAAAAGAGGAAGAATATAGACATTTTAAAACTTAGTCAGAAGAGACAAATACCAAGTTGAGTTCAAATCAATGTGAGAATGATGAGTTGAAGTACAATATTGATTATATAAATATTATTGAAGATAAATCATGTATATTAAAGGATGACATGGCTAAAGAAGCTAAGAGAGATAAGGAGACTATCCAAGTTCCTATTATTTAGTTAGAGTCTGCCAGTTCAAGTATGAGAGCTAAAGAGGATGAGAGTATTCAATTGAAAACCAAGCTAGATTCATTAAAGGATGAGCATGAGCAATTTTTTTATCAAGGTAAATAATGCTGAGAAAAAGCAAGAGAGGTTAGCTCAAGATAAGAAGGATGCAAGCATCAGGTGCAACATGAGAAGACCTATTAGGCAATCAAATGATATAAGGCATGAAAGTTCATTTCATGGTCACTTCTTTGCATGTAAGCTTTTTGTTCATAAGACAAGAAACCGTAGAAGGAAGAACAACTGGTCAGATAGAGGTATGGATAATGTGTCTATTATAATTGTCATGACATGGAATATATTACTAGATTCTACCCCAAAATGCATGGAAAAAGATTAACCTAGGTATGGAGACCTAAGATAGTTAAGCTTGAGCATCATGAACCTAAAAGACAAGATGTTATTTGTTTTAATTGTCATAAAGTTGGTCATATTACAAGATATTATATAATCAAGCTCTCAAGTCATAAGAAGGTACATGGACATCTTAGTGTGCTCAAGAAGGTCAATCCTTGTTATGGAATCCTAAGGAAGTGAAGACCAATAAAACTAATTTAGTTAAGCTAAAAGATCAATGTGGATTGCCTACTAAAGCAAAAGAGGAATCAAATATGAAGAAGGTTCAAGAATGCCAAGAGAATGTCTCATCTATCTAGATAGAAAAGGAAAGTCAAAAGTCAGTTCAAGTCAAGCTCATGGAAAAGACCAAAATGCTAATTGAGGCTAAAACTAAGGTATGTATGGATCCAATAGAACATCCTGCTATTGTTGAGCAAGTTTCATGCAAAGGACATCAGTTTTCAATGCCCACTAATGAGGTTCTTTCTTTAGTTGAAAATGTATGTCATGAATATTTGTTGTCTCCATATGTTGTCAAGCCAATCTTAGAAGAAAAGGAGAATATTGTATTGGATAAACATGTTGCTTCTCTTAAGCCTAAGAGGAAGAAGAAGAACTATTAATATCAGATGACCAAGGAGGAGAAGGAATATGAGGAGCTATGGGAAAGTCCTAGTTTCACATTATTCTAGGACATTATGGGTTAGGGTGTCTCTATCTAGGCTTCAAAGAGACACTTGAAAAGCAAGAGGAAGCATGGTGGATACCAATTGAGCTTTGGTTGATGTTGTGGGACAAGAATATCATTTGAAGATGTGTTTGAATAAGGAGGAGCTAACTCAGTTATCTTGAGTGGCTTGAAGAATATGTGCATGATGTGAGGGGAAGCATATGTGAATATGCTTTAGTCATGATAAAAGTGTGAAGATGTATTACATAATTATGAATTCAAGAAGATTGATATGATGAATTGATCAAACTAAGTCATGTGTTTTGACAAGGTATAGAATCTTCATGCGTGAATAAAGAGAGCTTGTGATTTCTATAGGTAGACAGGTCTAAGGATAGGAGAACCCCAAGTTCAGATTGGTGTATGTCAAAGAATAGATGACATGAGATGGAGCTTGATGTTAGGGGGAGATTTTAAGCTCTATGAGCAGTTTTTTAGGTCAATGATCAAGCTGGCATATTGAGGAAGAGACCCTTTGTAATTAATGTAAAAGGGGGAGAAATATCATAATGAATAAGTTGAAATGAGTAAGAATTCAATATGAGGATGTTTTACCATCAATGAAAAAGGGGGAGATTATTGAGCATGGTCATTGATGGCTTAGGTTGTCATTAATGTCAAAGAGAGCATGTGGTACTAGTTCACAAATGAAAAAGAAGTTGTGTTTGATATATTGGAGATATATGGCACATGCGTAGGTCTATAAGGAAAAATAAAAAGTTACGAGGAATCCATAGTTGTCTTAGTGAAGTTTTAGTGTGTCATTGATCATTTGGAAAGATAAACATGCATATTCTAGCTTAAAGAGAAGCTGAACCATCACTACACGTCATGCAAATATGAAGGAACAATAAAGTTGGTGAATTTAGTGAAATTACTCATTAAGTCAAAAGTGGTTAAAGGTTTTCATGGAGATGTCTATAGTGCCAAGAAAGTACCTTGAAGATTTGGACTCTTTAAGTGTTTTCTAGCTCAAGTTATAAAACTTCAAAATTTCCCTTATAGACTATGATGTGTCAAAGATTTTAAAGTTTAATTGCATTTAAATTTAGGGTCAAATATTCAAAATAGATCTAATAGTGATCGTTCATTATCTAGATTATGATCTAATGGCACGCATGAAGTTAATATGTCAAAGGTTCCTAAGATTGCATGTGCTACTAACATTTGTCTCAATGATAATGACTTGATAGAAGCTCAAAAACATGTAGGACTAATAGTGCCACAAGAGTGAGGTCTGAAATCATGTGCTTAGAAGTCATGTAGGATTTCCAAGTGGCGTAAGAGTGGGGACTAACAATAGTGTGCTCAGAAGGCATGCGAGGATGCCAAGTGTCTTAATCATGAAAGCATAGATCAATGAGCAATGGAAAAAATTAAGGAGTTATAGTCAAGAGGCTTGTAAGGAGATCAATGAATTTAATTTGAGAAATTTTATAGGGGGAACAAGATGAAGACACATGTTTTTAATGTTTGCATTATACAGTAACTGTTGTCATTTGAATTAGTAAAGGGAAAAACTAGTCTGCAATATTTTGCTAATATCTTTTGATCTAGGTTAAATTTATTGATGGTGTAAATGGAAAAGTTGAAGAGGATTTTAAGGCACATATAGAGACATTAGTTAGATGGTTTTACTATCTATAAATTCAAATTTATTTATGTCCAAATTTGATTAAAGGTTTGACCATGTTCTACAAGTGACCTGAGAAAGATAATTGAAGAGTTCTTAATGGTATTTCAATGTTTCAAGATGAAATATCCATTGGAGAATGTTATATAATATAAAAATACCATATATGTGGATTTTTGAGGTTTTATCTATCCATATTTAGTATGAACAAATATCTAAAAGTTTATTATGTTTATTAGATAATACATATAGTTTGAGTGACCACTTTGTAGAAGTGAGTTGGAAGAGTTCTAAGCAAAATTGAAGAAGAAAATGAGTATCAAGATGTTGTATAAGTCTTAAAGGATTATAAGAAGGCATTGGTTATCATGATATTCCACTAATTAGATATGGAGATTCAAAATAGCTTGAATATATTTTGACTATAGATGACTAGTTTGAGTGGTCATTTTGAGAGAGTTGTTTTGAGTGCTCAGATACTATGCTGAAATATCTAAAGTACATGAAGGAATTATAAAAGTCCTGAAGGTTTCATCCATGTGATATAATAATATGGATATGTGATAAATTTGAGTAGTTGCTTCATAAGTTTGAGATTGTGTTTTCTATGTATGAAGGCCTAAAGAGCGAGGAGACCTAATTAGTAGGTTTAAGTGTTGAGTTGGTATTCCAGGTGGCATGGACCCATATGAGAGTGAGAAATGGGATATTAGGGATAGGTTTGATGTGTTCTAAGCATTGGAAAATGATGAAGGTGGTACAAGTAGTCTCACATATAACATGTGAATATGAAGGCCTAATTGTTTTAGGTCTCACCAAGACCTATTGGCGGTTTGGGGATAATGAAGTAATGATCAACCTATGAAGAGTGTAGTTCTCAAATTTAACATGTGTATGGACATATGTTAAGTGTGTTTCAAATATGTAAATCATCTTAGATGATCAATATGTGTTAAAGGAAGAGAGTGTTATAAGTACATAGTTTAATTTAACTAATTGTGCTATTTGTGGAAGTGTGGATTCAAGCGAAGGAGAGAAAATTTGAAAGAGAAGGTAAAGGTCATTGAGGACCAAAAAGTAGTGAAGAGTATTATTCATGATTTTTTGATCAAGTTGATTATGGAGGAAACACAAGTCATTGGACCTAATGAGCATAGAAGAGGTAGTTTGAGAGAGATTGGAGGTGAAGAGTGTAGACAAAGATGGTCATCATCAGTTGAAGAGTAGCAATAAGTGCTTAAGATGATTTTTTCAAGGTAGTTGAGTGGGTGTTTATTTTACTATGGGGTTGGTTCTTCCATGTAAGATAAATCTTGCTAAAGGTCTAGTTGTTGTGGGTGCTCAGCTAGACAGGGGTAATAACTCCTTATGGGATTAGTGTGTCACTAAACTAAAGGATGAGTTTTCCTTGATTAGTTGCTTCTAGTCTAAATGTTGGATTTTGTTATTATAAGATTATAGTCCATATTGTAGGGTTAAATTGGTTTTATCCCCCAAGAGGGTTTCCCATATATATCATGTGTTTTGTGCTTGATCTTGTTTTATCTTCCATGTTCATTGTTATGAATGATGTGTATGTTTCATGATTGTATGTGTTGAATGGTTAAGGGTATAAAGGGTTTGGAATTGGATTGGATATATAAAATCACTGATTCACCCCCTCTTAGTGATTATACCTCTAACACTTATATATGAGTTTAGCACCCAATAGGCATACTATAGATTTGATTATCACAATTGTGTATTAACATTTCTATATTATTAACCCTTATACGATAAAGGATAGGATAATCCATCTTATCCAATTTAGGATTAAACATTTTTTAATCTTGACATTTGAACATAAAACCCTATTTCAATTAGGGTTTTCTAATTTTTTAATTCCTCATTACTGATTGCTATAAGTTTACAATCATGTTTGCCATGGACATCTATGAAAATTATTTCATTGTCCAATACCTTATAGTTGAAATGGTTTTCTACATTAGTTTCCTAGTTCAATCCATTCAATATATAAGAGATTCAAAACATGCATTCCTTCATCTTCCTTGTTCTAATGTTTATATTAAGAGGGTTTTAAAGAAGAAATAACACTTTATCTCTCTTCAAAATTGATTTTGAAATTCCACGTAGCTAGTATCTAGATGCCAACATGTATGCTTTGAACCTATTCCTCCACCTATTAATATACAAAAGGTGCCTCCTAAACTTAAGATACTAATAAACTATAAGGGATATGATATAATTGATCAATTGAGAAATACACGTGCAAAAATCTCAATTCTTGAGCTCTTAAAGTAATGTAATGTCTATAAGGATATCTTGTACGAGGCATTACATGAGACACAAGTTTCAAGTAATGTTTAGCCTACTTATTTTGTGGATATTATGAAATATCTAAAGAACAATAACAATTAAATCAAATTTTATCTAACATATTTACCATCCAAAGATATTATTGACCAAAATTTGCCTTTGTTCATACAAGTGATAATACAAAGAGAAGGTATAAAAAAAGTGATCATTGATAATGGATCAGGCCTAAACATTTGTAGTATGAAATTCCTAATAACCATGGGTATTAACATAAACCTTATTAAAATCATAATTATGCACATAAAAGGGTTTGAAAATTCATATAGTCTTATGGTTGGTCAAATTACCTTGAATATTAATATGGTCCCTGTACATTGCCCATTTTGTAGCAAATTATTCGAAATGATTTGAACTATAACATTCTCTTGGGAAGGCCTTCGATACATGAAATATATATGGTTATCTCTACATTTAACACATCCTTAAAATTTATTTATCAAGTATTCATTTAAACATGTCCAATATATCATAATCCCTTCAAACATTATGCAATTATCCAACAA
This sequence comes from Torreya grandis, assembly GCA_037957365.1. NCBI lineage: Eukaryota > Viridiplantae > Streptophyta > Pinopsida > Cupressales > Taxaceae > Torreya > Torreya grandis. The sequence continues at coordinate 1,694,975 of JARHVA010003032.1, read as the reverse complement.
ATAGATAATAATAAATAGTAACACTCTAAATATGAGTCTAAAATTGATATACTAGTACAAGAGCCTAACCAAACTATGCTATTTAAAGTATCAAAAAGATAGTTCTCATATTTACTTGAGTCCCAAGCTTCATTACTCCTATGGATAATAGAGTGTAAGATTATACCTCTCCCTCATCCTATCAAGGTTGATATGAGTTGACCTATACCCAAAGTGTATAATGCAAATATTTATTATCACTATCATCAAGGACTCGAGAATTATATGAACCAATGATTTACCTTGAAACACATGATCTAATATATTATTGATGACCAAAATCTTACATTTGAAGATACTTAAAAGGAATTAGGTTCACAATAACTCCAAAAGCATCCACACCAATAAGATCTAATAATTACATTACACATGGGTAGTGCTTATTTTTGAATAACCATACGTGTCACACTTATAATTTAATGTGATACAACCATACACAAATACATGATCTATTCCTATTTTAGATGTTAGGCCTTAATTCTACTCATGCCATGCAAACATTGGGGGCATTTTCTTATTTGATCTTGATACATAGGTTATATGATTTGATGATCACTCTATATTATCATGTTTGAGCTTACATATGTACTTACATATTCCTTTATCCATTATTATATCTTACACAAGTTGCTTGATATGCTATACACTTGAAATTTTTTCCTAACCCATTGGATACATGGGCTACTATGAGATGTTTATGTTAGTTGTTTATGCTTTAATTTATGCACTTCCTTGAGTGTCTTGAATTTCTATTGTATTACTTATTCAAGCATTCAAATATGATCATTTACTTGCAACCCTCACACCTATTATGATTTATTTGACATTTACATGTCATTTTTTATTGTATGGACATTTGAATATGTCATCCTTGATTTTGAGGACATTTGACTAAGTCATGTTCTTTAGATTGTACGCCATTTGAACATGCCCCTTATGGTCTCCTTAGACCACTACCTTTTGACTTGATTTTGAGTTATATTATGTGTGTGTGATTATTTTATTATTGAGCTTATACTATTAATATCTAGACATTGCCATGATCCTTATCATGCATGTTAGGCCTTCATGTGATCACATTGGTTCTATGTGCTTCATTGTCATATCTACCTAGACATTTCATATATTATATAGTTATATTATATTTTTGAGGTGAATTAACTACCAGTTCCTATATTATTTACCTCACCTCAGAGGGGGGGGGGTATATTAGTGGGGGCATGTCTAGAGGCATGTTCTCCACACTTAAGACAATTTTTAGATTCAATGGGGGCATGCTTTGAAATCATGTTTTCCATACTCATTAAATATTTGGTTCTTATATTAGTTATCATATTTAGTGGGGGCATGACATATTATCATGGCTTCCACACATTGAAAATTTTCAAATTCAATGGGAGCATACTCTGGAAGTATTATTCTCCATATCTATTCAATATTCAACATCTCTAGATTATAGTGGGGGTATGTTTGGAAACATGTTCTCCACATTGGTACTTACATAAATTTTCATATTTTTCCATATATATAGTGGGGACATGCTTTGGAAGCATGTTATCCATTCTTACATAGTTTTCTAAATTGGCCAAAACTCATTGTTATATGATTCATATTCACAATTATAGTAGAATTATATACATTGGTACCATTGTTATAAATAATTTCAGCATGAGACATATCTAAGGTGAATATGATATGAAATGTGTACCTAATATTGCAAAATTTAAATTAGTTTCAAATTATAAAACTATTTTATGGACTATTAGCACATTACATACTTTTTTGTATTGATACCTCATAGACTTTTACGGACTTTATTGAGCCAATCCATTATAGTAGTTGGTTAATTTTTTTGTATGGTTGAGGTGATAAAATCACTCAAAATTTCCACATTTTAAGATTGGACTTGGTTGTATCATCCATCCTCACTAAACAAGTATCATTAGGTTTCACAGTTGAGCTAATCTCAACTGCTAGTTGGAAAGTCACTTTTACTCCAAAGTTGGTGGCATGTGCCTTCCAATATATATATGTATATAAAACTGAGATTAGGATAAATATAGATAATTATTTAAAGTGCATATAAATTAATATATGTGCTTTAAATAATTTATATGCACTTTAAATAATTATCTATATTTGTCCTAATCTCAGTTATATATATATATATATATATATATTTATATGCACTTTAAATACTTATCCATATTTGTCCTAATCTCAATTATATATATATATATATATATATATATATATATATATATATATATATATATATATATATATATATAACTATTTAAAGTGCACACACACACACACACACACACATACTTGGATATATGCACTTTAAATAATTATCTATGTTTGTCCTAATCTCAGTTTCAGAGCCTTAAAATGATACACATTTTTCAAATATATATATATATATATATAACTATTTAAAGTGCACACACACACACACACACACTTGGATATATGCACTTTAAATAATTATCTATGTTTGTCCTAATCTCAGTTTCAGAGCCTTACAATGATACACATTTTTCAAATATATATATATATATATATATATATATCCTTGTATATATGCACTTTAAATAATTATCTATGTTTGTCCTAATCTCAGTTTCAGAGCCTTACAATGATACACATTTTTCAAATCAACTTGCCAATAGGTAAAACAATTACATTGACACACAGGTGTACACGTAAACCTTATTCTTTAAATTTAAATCTATTTCAATTAATTTTAAGACATATTATATGCATTTATTATATAATATAACATGCTCTTGGTTAATTTTTAGTCACCAACAAAGAACTCAAGTTGGGTACATGCAAAGACAAGGTGTGTTATAGACACCTAGATATAGACTCATTTCTTGTAAACTATAAATTTCATTACTAGATTAAAACAAGGGAAATATAGATGATATTTATGGAATATATGGCACCTCTATCTTATACACTTAAAAAACTTAGACCTTAGTTATTCCTCTTAGTTTTAGACCTTTCCCACTTTAATAAATCTCGTATCTACTCTATATTGTGCCCCTTGGCCTATATCTCTTAGTCTAAACAATCTGATGTTGATGACCCAAGCCTTCTATCTTACCTATAATTATTAAAATGTAATTATCTTCCATATTTACAAGTTCTAAACCTATATCAACTTTTTTACTCCTTGGACACTAACATTTGGGACAAACATTAGGGTTTATGTTAGTGTCCTACCCTGACACAAGTGTCCAATGCCCTAAAGTCATATAATTCACAAATGAAACATATCCTAATGGTCAGCCTAAGTTCCTTAATGTGAGTTATTACTCTAAAGGGATTGATATAAATACAATATCAACCCTCATTCATTTTTGACCTATAAAAAGACCAAAGAGACCAAGGCAACTTATAAAAATCACTCTATCAAAATTTTAATTGAAGAAAGCTTCCCTATTTCCACACCAATCATAGGTACAACACATATATAGGTCTGAAGTACTAAAGGAGCAGTAAAAAGTCCCAATTTTCTAAGTTACAAGTTAGGTCACTATTGTAATTACTTTTCACATATTGTATTATTCACACACAAGCTAACATTTAGGGGATAACTAAATGAATATGAGGCCCTCTTATGGAGTATTATATATGTAGAAAACACCATATGATGGTGGGGTTTTTGGGGTCAGTTTGACATTGTGTGTCCACTAACCCATTTTTACCCAAAGTCACCATGAAGATGAAGAACTACGGTTTCACAAATTCATGAGGAGTGATAGTCTATGACCTAGATATAAATTCACAAGAATGAAGGTAAAGTCAAACCTAAAAGCATATATGTGGTTGCATCTCTTAATAATAGACATTCTATATAGGATACTTGTATCAAACCCATATAGTAGCTTTTTTGTAACTATCCTAGGTTAATGCTAGTGTCTAGAGCTCTAAAAGCATCAGATCTAGAATATGATGACTATTCTAGAACCATATCCCAACTTATTTCCTACATGATTGAGATATATAATTATTTTACCATCAGAACCAACTAATTATATCACTTATTTTTAATTTCCATGCATAACTTAGTTTTAATTTCTATATTTAGCCTATACTCAACATAGTAGTGTATGTTTATATATGAGTTTAGCACCCAGTTGGACTACTATAGATTTGATTATCACCCTTGTGCATTGTCATTTCTATATTATTAATAATTATTCCAAAAAGGATAGGATAATCCATCTTATCCAATTTAGAGTCAAACATGGTCTTAATAATGCAAAATATTAGTATGATCCTAATGATACTGAGTACCTAGCATATGAATATGACACACATGATATAATGCCCTCACAAATACATCAATTTGAATATATATTCAGATTATAGTATCACATTTTAATTTTACATATAACCTTTTCTAATCATTCAAAAAAATAAAAAATCAAGAAAATGTAAAAACATTCAAATAAATCAAAAATACAAAATGTTTAGAATTTACATGTTTACTAGCTTATGCACATATTTTTTACTTCATGATAGTAGATAACATATCATTACACACACACACACACACACACACACACACACACACACACACACACACACACACACACACACACACACACACACACATGTTTAATAGGTACTTGAGTTTGAAATAAACATACATTAGATTAATTATACATGCATATGCAGATGTTGGACCTTTCTTATTCTCACATGACACACTATGTTGGGGACATCCTAATTCTATTTGATCACATTTGATACAAGTTATATTATTTTATGAACACTTTACATTTTCACGATGAGATTATATACTAAGTATTATATGCCTATACTCATGATTACATATTATATGATGTGTTAGATATACTATGATATAAGACATTTTGATAACACATATATGCAGGAGATAGTATGTTATGCTTATGCTAGTTTCTTATAATTAACTTGTACATATTATCACTTAACTTAATTGAGTGTAATTATTGTTTTCTATATTGTTTAGAGTGTGGAAAATTTGAACATGTTCCTTTATTATTGGCCTTAGTGACCTGAGTGTTGTTTCTTTTGTATGTGGAAATTTGAACATGTCTTCTCCTTTGAGTGTGTGACATTTGAACAAGTCCCTTATTTATAGTATCCTTAGACCCATTTTTCATGACATTGAGTGATATTGTGTGTAATATTGATTTATTTTTAAGCTTTTACTTGTTACTTCTATAAATTACATGATTTATATCATGCATCTTAGATATTGTTATGTTTGGATATTGCAAGCTTCATTGATACACCTACTTAGACATGATTATACTATATGCTCTTTTACTACATAATTGATACATACATAACATGGTATTATTATCAATTTGAGACAATGTGACTATCATATAACATTCCCCTCACATTAAAAATGGGGGACACGAGTCTACATAAACATAGTTGGCAGAATTGGTACAATTTGATAGAGTTTACATGATTAAAAAATACATTTGGGACATAATAATATATATGTAATGATATTAATTCACCAAATAAGTAGAATAAAAATAATATATCATAATGATATGGAAATATATCAGAAAATCTGAATAATATATAAGCCACTTCGAGGGGGTAACCTCCCAAATGCTTGCAATAAGAAATGAATACTTCAATATGATGTTGAATAACTAACCCTACCTTCTATATAGTCTAACAAGACCATTAAAAACCCATAGGATGACCTAATAATCATATGAGTTTATGTATAAATGTATAATAATATGTAAAAGGGTTATGTAAGCCATAATTTAGCTACACATATACCTAGACACACCAATGATTAAGGGCATATCATACAAATCCCATTTAAAAAAAAGTTCTCCTTAGCATTGAAGCAATATTAAATGTTTTTAAGTGAATGATTCATCCTCCTAGGTAGAATATTTAGATGGAAACTTATTCCATTTGATCATATACTCTATAATCAATCTAGACCATAACTGCTTAGTGCATGTTTGAAGGACTGCTTCAGGATCAATAATAACTCTCCCTTCCTTATCTAATTCTAGTAACTCAGTTTGAGTGTAATATATATATAAAATTACCTTATTAAGGTAAGATACATGAAATAATGGATGTATGTGAGTGGATGGAGGAAATTCTAGCTTGTAAGCCACACTACCAATTTTCTGCAAGATCCGATAAGGGCCATAATACTTAAGAGACAACTTGTTATCATTTTTCTATTACTTTAAGGACATATGATTATATGGATGTAAGTGAAAAAATGACTAATCACCAATTTGAAAATACCTCTCACTCTTATGCTGATTTGCTTGTTGCTTCATGTGATTCTAGGTCAAAGCTAAATTTTCACAAAAAACTAGCAAGGACTTCCTACTGATGTTGAAGGTGTTCATCCACTGCACGCACCTTTAAGTGGGCATTCAAGGTTAAAGTTAGGGATGGAAGATAGTATCCATAAAATTACATAAAAGGAGATATTTTGGGTAAACTATGCACTAAATTATTTTACCACCATTCAGCTAGGGGCAACCACTAAACCCATTTATCTAACACAAAGCAATGAAGATACCCTTATAGAAACTTATTGACTACCTTAGCTTGTCCATCATATTAAGGATGATAGGATGAGATATGAGCTAATTGGGTTCCCAAACATTCAAATAATTATGTCCAAAAATTACTAGTGAATATGGGATCTCGACCAGTAAAAATAATCTTGGGAGTACCATATAATTTATGAACTATATTAAGAAAGGTAGAAGCTACTATACTAGCCACCAATGGTTGAGATAAAGAACAAAAATGAGCATAATTTTGGAGTCTGTCCACAAAAACCATGATAAAATTTCCACCTTTAGATTATGGTAACCTAGTAATGAAGTCCATATACACCTCTTCCCATCATTGACTAGGGATGGATAAGGGTTGTAAAAGACCTAAGGTTTTAATGGTTTCACCTTTATTTTGATGAAAAACCATACATTAAACCACATATTTATATACATCTCTTTGAGTCCTTCCAAAAAAAATCCTTCTTGACTCTATGATAGGTTTTCAAAAAACTTGAGTGACCACCAGGTGGAGATGCATGAAGTTCTTAAAGGATTTTCTATTTGAGAAGAGAATTATTACATAGATATAATCTATCTTTGTACCATAATGCATTCCCCTTCCATTTAAAAATTTTAATCCCATCTGAACCCTATTTTAGATTTTGAATCAATGCATGCATAACACTATCATTCTCCTATAATGACTTTGCTTCTTCGAGTCAGTCTACCTGCCAAATGGTCATGGCACATAACAATGCCTTAATTGGTTCATATTGCCTAGATAGTGAATTAGCCACCAAATTTTATTTTCCTTTCTTTTAGACTATTAAAAATAAAATCCTAACATTTTTGTCACCCATTTTTTTTGTTCTTTATAAGACAACCATTGTTCTAAAAAATATTTAAGGCTATCATGATTAGTAATTACCTGAAAGTGATGACCCTATAGATAAGGTCTCCATTGTTTGAATGAATGTATAATACCCAAAATATCTTTATCATAGATGGGTTTGAGCATATTTTTACCCTTAAATTGATGAATTTAAAATGCAATGGGCCTACCATCTTGCATGATTATTGCACCCATAACATATCCACATGCATCACATTCAACCATAAAAGTTTTATAAAAATCTGGAGTATCCAATACTAGAGTGGTGCACATAGCCATTTTTAGCTATTTAAATGGATTGGTAGCTGTATCATTCCATTGTAAGGAGTCTTTATTCAAAAAGGAAGTGAGTGGTGTTGCAATACTACCATAGTGTTTGACAAACTTGTAATAGTAACCAGTTAGCCCCAAAATTCCCCTTAGTTGCTTGAGTATCTTAGGAATCTTCCACTCTATGATGGCTTGGATGTTTTTAGGATCAACTATTACTCCCTCATGTGATATAATATGACCCAAATATTCCACTTATTGGACTCCAAAAGCACATTTAGATGGTTTAGCATAGAACTAATGTTGCTAGAGAACTGAGAGTACCTATTTCACATGCTATAAGTTCTCTTTCATTTTTTACTATAAATAAATATGTCATCAATAAACACAAGTACAAACTTTCTCAAAAATAGCCTAAAAACCATATTCATCAAACTCTGAAAGGTAGATGGTGCATTTTTAAGACTAAAATGCATGACCAAAAATTCATAATGGCCTTCATGAGTATGGAAAACTATTTTAAGAATGTCATCCTCACAAATCCAAATTTGATGATACCTAGAGTGAAGATATAATTTGGTAAAATAAACCTCATCATGTAATTCATCTAATGAATCATCAATTATAGGAATAAGAAACTTATCTTTGATAGTGAAATTATTGAGCTCTCTATAATCTAGGCACATCCTCCAAGTTTCGTCCTTCTTTCACACCATGACTATTGGAGAAGAATATTTACTTTGGATATGGTGAATGGTTCTTACCTCCAAAAAATATTGTACCATTTTTTAAATTTCACTCTTTTGGGCATAAGGATATCTATATGGTTTGATGTTGGGTGTCATGCTTATATGAATGCTTCTGATGGCATGATCATGGGTACAATTAGGAGGAACACCTTTTGACATGGGGTCAAAAACAAATGAATGCTCATACAATGTTTGTTGTAAATTAGGAAGGGTAGAATCATTAGTTTATTAAACATCAATGGAAAATAAGTGAACCAAAAATCCTTCAACACCTTTTTTCAACATCTTGGTCATCTAATATGAGCTAACCAATTGTGGAGATTTAAACCTTAATCCCCATAGTTCAATTGGCTTACTTTTAGAATGAAATCACATGAACATTTCTTTGAAATTCATCTCGATAGTACCCAATGTGATGATCCATTATACTCCTAAAATAATGTCAGTCCTACCCATAGGAATAACAAACATAGGAGAATGTAGAAAATAGTCCCCTATGGCTAACTTAATACTATGGCATTTTATAAAACAATTAATTGTACTGCCATTTACAATCATGAATTGAAATTTTGGTACTGGGTATATGAAACAATTTAAATAAGAGGCAAACTTACTACTGATAAGATTGTGTGTACTTCTTAAGTCAATTAACACCATGACAATTTGTTTCTTAAGTAAATCCATCACCTTAAGAGTCTAAGGATTAGAAATACCTGAAAGGGCATGGTAAGAGATAGTAAGTTGATAATCTATAGCTTCATCATTGGGTCCTTCAAAACCCTCACTAAATGCCTCCTCATCTTCTTAATCCTTATCGACCCCTTCAATGTAAAATAGTTTTTTTCATCACATCAATGACTTTTGCTCCATTTGGTATCACAACCATAACACAACCATTTGGCATGATTCTATTCAATTTATTGTGTTGTCAATCTGGTAGGTTGAGGTAGTGATGGAGTTAGGAAGGTACATTCCTAGCTAGTATTGAAAGGATGACATTTTCTCATCTCTTTTTCTTATGCTAAGCATGCCCTTGGTATAACTTCTTATATAGTTGTGGGGTTAAACATGTGAACCTCCAATTGAATTCTCTCTTTTAGTCTACCTAGAAAAAGGTTAGTCAAATTTGCCTCAGTGATGTCCTCCACACATAAGGATAGATTATGAAATTGATGAATATATTCCTTCATTGTTCTTGTTTATTAAAGTTTGACTAACTGGCTAAAGTAGTTTTTTTAGAAACATTATCCTAATAGTGAGACATCAATTCATCATAGAATACTTATCATGTAACAAGAACACCAGTCATCTTATTTTGAGCACACAACCAATAATACCAAATTAATGGTGTAGGTTCCAGATACATAGATGCTATGAACACCTTTTTAAAGCTAGGAGTTTGGTGTAGATCAAATATATTTTCAATTTGAGTGATCTAAGTGAGTGGATCCTTACCATCAAATAGGCACAAGTCCACTTTTGGAAACATTGGTTTCACCACTGTATTGATGGTGTTAGTACTAAGAGGAGGAAGACTAGAAGGAAAGATTAGAGGGTTTTTGAGTGGAAAATGAGATGAAATAGTAGCTAGTTGTGTTGTGATCAACTGATTGTTCACACTGTTAATCTCCCCTTACATTACTAAAATTTTAATTTGGACTTACACATATTTTTTCATTATGCCTTGTATATTTAAATAAATTTGAGAAATCATCTCTAAAGACATCATATCAGAGGTTTTAGACTCCATGTCATCCCCTAAAGGAGTTTTAGAGGTGTCTTTCCATTTCTATTGGCATGTTATTGTCATTGATGTCAAAAAGGTACATCATGTAAAGGCATAATAGTCATTGATGTCAAAAGTCTATTTGGTAAAGTGTTTGAGCATAGTAGTGACATTAATAAAGTGTTGTCATTGAAGGTTGTTGGAAAGAAAGAATTTAAAGGGAACTAATGTATTATGGTTTCATAAAAGTAGAGGTCATTGATGTCAATGTTGATGTCAAAGGTCTATCATGTCAAGATTGACTATGTGTGATATCAAGAAGCATATTGTGATGGTTGATGCTAAAGGAAAATAAGGACAAATGGTAGTATATGATATTTAAAAGTGCATGAAAGAGTAGGTACATGATATAAATGAATGTTTCCATGAGAGAGAAGAGTGTCATCATAAGAAGAGAATAGTGTGGTCATGAGAGCTATCATGAGTAAGGTCATTCATGAAAGAGAGAGTGTTGCATGAATGATAATTGTCATGAGTGTTATGAGAATGGAAGGTAAAAGTCATGGAATATGTTTGAAGATAACTAATGTTTGAAAAGGGAAGCATAGTAAAATGAATGAAAAATGGTATGCGATGTGTCAATGAGCATTGAGAGAGATGTCAAGTTATATGAAGCTTGATCATGTGGTTTTGGGCTGTATAAGGCTATGGAAGATTTTTGTCATTAGAGAGAGAATGGTGTAGTGATATTAATGTGTTGTGATGTTTTATGTATTCTTTTTTGATATTTTATTAAGGTCATGACATGGAAGAAATAGGTCAAGGTGTCAAGTGTAATGTAAGTTTGAGCCTAGTCATGGCATGGTGAAGATATGAGTAGGTGACACGATGAGTTGAGTGAACTTAGGAATGTGAGAGGTTTTTAAGGGTTCATGATCATGAGAATAATGTGTGGATGCAATCATAAGTGTTTCAAAGTGTGTCTTTCAAAGTAGGTCCTTTAGTCTTGGTATACACCTAGACCATTCTTTAGCCCTACCTAGCCTAATGAGGCATGAGGATCATATTTTAGGGTGAATGTGTGAATGAGAGCATGAATACAAGTAAGTAAATTTTTTTTTAGGAGTTATCATGAAGTATGAGGTCATGTTTTGTAGGAAAAGGCATGAAAAGTGGCTTTGAGGTCTCTCAAGTGCATAAAATGAAGGTATGTAAACCTGAGGACTTTCAAGTGTTTTTTGAAATGTGTAACCTTTGAATTAGAACTTAATATATAAAGGAGATATGGGTAATTTTAATAGACAATATCTACATGTATTGGGTTTAGATTTAAGGGAAACTCTTTATGAATAATTATTAACACCAAAACCTGTGTTAAACCTCCTAAAACCCTAATAATTACCCAATGTAGAAGATGTTTCTCAAAATATCCCATAATGGTCTAAAATTAATATAAAATATATTTTAAAATGTATTAAACTCTCCCACATACCTCCATATGGTGCTGGTTAGTCAAGTGAGTGAAAATATCATATACTAAAGGGATTGTTTGTGAAGAATTTAATATAACAATCATAAGTCGACTTGGTAAAAGTAGATAAATTGATGAAATAAGAATATATATAATAATAATACATTACCATGAAGGTTTTTATATAATTTTAATCCTTCAATTTTACTAAACCAGTCATCCAAGTTAGCCATTCACAGACAGACCTAATGGTGTGAATAGTGAAAAACCTAGACATAGAAGATGAATTTAAGGGTCTAAGCATGTCAAATTTATGAAAAAAAGTACATGAATAATTTGTTTATGAATTTTAATTAATTTTAATTATTTAAATAAGTTTTTGAGTTCAGTGAATATGGTGAAAAAGTTGCTCACAAATTGACCTATCTGGTTCAGATAACACTTCGTGATATAGGGTCAAGAAATTGGTCTACAAGACTAATATTTGTCATTAGACCATATGATATTTCTATATAATAATGGTATATATTTATCATATGACTATGACCATTTAAATTAATTATGAGTCATGGAAAGTGTCTACATAGGTGTTGGATGTCTAAATCACCATGACTAGTCTTTGAGGTAAATTGGTAGTTTTAAGTGAGTGAGTTGAAGAGATGTTTTTAAGCCTTTACCTACTGAGTGAAAGTGTTAAAATCATATGATTATTAAATTTAGTTCATGGAGAATATGTATAATTTTTTTTCATAATTCAATATCTTAAGGGTGTTTAAGCTTCATTCTTACAAGACAATTTTTTGACTGTACACAAGCCTAATAGGGTAGTTTGTCCTAAAGAAGGTTTCAAGGTATGAATGAAGGATGTAGATTTAAAAAATAATGGAGGAGATAAATAGATATAATTTAATAAGTGATTTAATGGATTGAAGTTTTTTTATAAATCCATTTGGGCCCAAAAAGATCAATATTTGGCATTAAGAGGATAGACCTAATGCAATTAGGTCTCCATGAGGCCTAAAAGAGAAATGAGTCTTAATTGAGTTGTTGCAAAAAAAATGGACTCAAATTTATTTTTAATCATGTTTATGAGATGTATTAAGACCTATTATATGTTTTACCTAAGAGGCTAAGGATGTGTGGTTGAATAAGTGGTATATGAACAAGAGATGAGTATATATACAAGGCATTTTAGGCCTATTTGAATAAGCTTAGAGTAAATGAATGGGTTGATAAATCAATGAGCCTAAGGAGTATGGATAAAATATTTTAAAACCTTAGGATATATTAGATAATAATATCATGAAGATCATATAAGTGTTATATAGTTGAAGATCAAGGACACATGACCTATTCAGTCTTGAAGAGGGTTAGTTGACTAAAGAATCCTAGAGGTAGTTTTGAGAGAGATCAAGTGGAGTAGAGATGAAGGAGTGATCATTACCTATTAATAGGTTATCATATTTTCATTAGATATGTGTTATTTATTTATGAAATTAGATAGAGTATACATAGAGTTGAGTGTAATATTATAAGAAAGAAGTGTGATTGACTGAGTTGGTACTTGGTCAAAGAGGGAGTTGAGGCTTTCTTGTAGGTTGGTGCTTGCATAATTGGTATTGGATGATTTGGTGGTTGGTAAATATGGAGTTGGAGATACCTTGAAGGTTGGTTCTTGTATAAGTTTCTTTTAACTGAGTTGGTGCTTACTCATAGGGGGTTGTATCTTCCTATCAAGTGGGTGCTTGATAAATCTGGAGTTGGTATTCTATGTTGGGTTGGCGCTCAACTAAATTTGATACATTGTCTTATAAGATAGTTTGTAAAATATTTGTTTTAGTGTGTTTTATTCCCCATGATGTTTTACCACATATGTGATGTGTTATATTAGTTCATGCTCATGTGATTGGTTCTTAATGCATTGTTATATCACTATGTTACTTTCATAGTTCATAGATGAGTGGATGTAATTGATTGAAGTTTTTGAAGAATAATTCACCCCTCTCTCAATTATTGTGCTTGAAAAAATGGTATAAAATATTGTTCCTTTTAAATAGGCCTAACATATTGAAGGAGATCTTTGAAGCACAAACATGTCTAGTCAACATTTAAAAGGAGGTTCCTCAACCGATAAGGCTCCTCTCTTAAATGAGACTAACTATGCATTTTGGAGAATTAGAATTAATACCTATCTAATGTCTTTGGGTTATGACATATGATAATATATTATTTATAGATTAAATCCACCCTCTATGCCACTAACTAATGCAATAGGCAAGAAGGCAAGTGAGAATAACTCTAAGGCAGTGAATACCATCCTGTGTGGTCTTTCAGAATCAAAATTTGTCAAGGTCATGCATTGTGATAAAACCAAAGGGATTTGGGAAAATTTTTAGACCATCTATGAAGGAGACACTAAAGTTAAGTTGAAAAAGTTATAGACTCACCAAAGTTAGTTTAAAAGCCTGAGAATGAAGAAGGATGAAAACATTTCATCTTATCTATTGAGAGTAGATGAAGTGGTAAATGTCATCAAAGGCTTAGGAGAGAAGTTAGAAGAATCAATAGTAGTAAAAAAGGTATTCAGATATATAACATCTAATTTTGATTCAAAGGTATCTATTGTGTAGGAGATCAAATACCTTAACATATTAGAGATGGATGAGCTTCATGGCATCTTGACTGCCTATAAAATGAGAATAAGTGATGGAAGACCTTTTAAGAAGAAAGTTACATTCAAAACTAAGAAAAAGTCACAAGGTAAGATGGCCAAGGATTATGTTTCTACATACATTGATGATGAAAATATAGAAGCCATGTTTGTCATAAAACTAAGGAAAGGTTCAAGTAAGTATAAGGGTAAGTTGCCATTCAAATGATTTAACTATGGTAAGATTAGGTAATTTGCATCTACATGTCCTAACAAGGATAAGACTGAGCATGATGAAGAACATGATGAACATCATGGTGATGATAAGAAGATATATAAGCTTGAAAAGATAAAAAAGGGTTTTAGGAAGTATGAAGATAATAAAGGGTCATTAAAGAATAAGAGAAGTTTCTATACCAAATAAGTTAATAGCTCATATGATGTAAGTAACAATAGTACATCTGATAGTGATGATGAAAATAATGATCATGATAATAATAAAAACTTACTCATAGCTATAGAAATATATAATGAGGGTTGATTAAAAGATAAAGGCCTTATGGATGATGAAGAATCAAATGAAGAAGAGGATGAAGTAAACATTGAGTTAGAATTGGTGAGTGATCTAGAGGAGTTAAAGTTCTAAAAAAAGAAGAATAAAAAACTAAGATCATTGGTTAAAATTTGTGAGGATAAAATCAATCTCTTTAAGGAGAGACTAAGAAAAAACACCAATGAACATGATGATATCATAAAATAATTATAAACTCAGATTGAAATTGTCACTACAAGTCTTAAGATCAAGGAGGAAGAGTGCATCAAGTTTAAAATAGAAATGGAGTCCTTAAAGGTAGAATTGGATCAGACAACAATCAAGTTGAAGACACATCTAAGAATTGAAAAAATTACTAAAGTTCTTGGTGATATTTTTAGTATTCAAATGCCTCCACATGAAAAAATAGGTCTCAGGTTCAAGGAAGACCCAAAAGAGAATAAGGAGATTCAAACCTAAAATACCTATGTAGAAACTCTGTTATCTGAAAAACAAAGTAAGAAGTCAAAACAAGTCAAGAATACCAACATGAAATTCAACATGAAGAGACCAATAAAACAACCCAATACAATGAGGTATTTCAATTATTTCAATGGTTATTATTTTCCTTATCATAACTTTGGTCATAGAGCAAGTGATTGTAGAATGGTCTCAAGGGATGAGTTATAATGGAACCATGGAAAAAGGAGTAATTAGTCAAGAGGTAAGTATAATAATGTTTTTTTCTATAGTTGTCATAATATGGGACACATTTTAAGATTCTATCCTAATAGAGTTAGGAGGACCTCTCGACTTAACAAGGTATATGGATCTCCTAGAGTGAATAAGAAGGGTCAAACTTTAGTATATAAACCAAAGAAAGTCAGGTCTAATCATATTGAGCCCAAGAGTCAAGATGGTTTATTTACTAAATTAGATCAAGGATCAAAAGTAAATAAATGTCAAGAACACTCATTATCTTCATATATTGACAAGGGAGTCAAAGAGAAGAATAAGGATGACAAGTTGGATGAGTTAAATACTTTAGTCAAGCCTAAGTGGATAGATTTATTTGTGTTGATAATTGGTATTGGTATCAAGATGATTGAAGGAAGCTAAAGATGGTTTGAGATTCTTGATGACTCAAGTGATGAGCATAAGCTATGTAGATAAAGGAGGAGTCTCTAATTATTGAATTGGTGTCAGACGTGGGCTAGCCTAATGAGTGATCAATAATTTGATCTGTATCAAGGACAAGGTGAGTGTTCTTGTGTATCTAAATTCATTTGAATAAGGTATGCATGGAGTTAGGGGGAACATGATTGTGTGATTCTTCATAGACTCTATGATCCTATTACCAAAAGAAAAAAATATTTCAAAAAGGGAAAAAGTTCAAAATGCTTTATAGACTCAAGAAATGTTGAATATCCTATTTGATTCAAGAGGTATGATCTAAGAAGTTATATCATGAGGGAGAAAGTTAAAAATGTCTCTTTATCATTAATTACAAATGGGGGAGAATGAGAAGATGGAAAAGGTACCACTTTTGAATTGGTTTTAGAATGTAGTGTGTTTCTGATCAAATGTGTTTGCCATCAATGCATTTTCCATCAATGACAAAGGGGGAGTTTGTTGGCATGCTGTAGTCATTAATGTCAAAAAGGTACATCATGTAAAGCCATAATGATCATTTATGTCAAAAGTCTATTTGGTAATGTGATTGAGCATACTAGTGACATAAATAAAGTTTAGTCATTGAAGGTTGTTTTTAAGATAGAATTTGAAGGAACCTAATGCTTTATGGTTTCATGAAAGTATAGGTTATTGATGTCAAAAGTGTATCATGTCAAGATTAACTATATATGATATTAAGAGGCATATTGTGATGGTTGATGCCAAAGGTAACTAGGTAAAAATGGTAGTATATGGTATGCCAAAGTTCATGAAGGAGTATGTGCATGAGAGAAATGAGTGTTACCATGAGAGGAAAGAGTGTCATCATAAGAAGAGAAGAGTGTGGTCATGAGAGTTATCATGAGTAAGGTCATTCATGAAAGAGAGAGTGTTGCATGGATGAGAATTATCATGAGTGTTGTGATCATGGAAGGTACATGCCATGGAATATGTTTGAAGATAACTAATTTCTACAAAAGAAGCATAGTGAAATGAAAGAACAAAGGTATGTGATGTGACAATGAGCATTGAGAGAGATGTCAAGTCATATGAAGCTTGGTCATGTGGTTTTAGGTCTATATGAGGCTATGGAATATTTTTTTCATAAAAAATAGAATGGTTAGTGATATGATTGTGTTGTGATGTATTATTTATACTTATTTGATGTTTTATTGAGGTCATGACATGGAAAGAACAACTCAAGGTGTCAAGTGCAATGGAAGCTTGAGCCTAGTCATGGCATGGTGAAGATATGAGCTGGTGACATGATGAATTGAGTGAACTCAGGAATGTGATAAGTTGTGAAGGGTGTGTGAGAATTAGAATAAGATGTGGATTCACTAAAAAGTGTTTCAAAGTGAGTCTTTAAAAATAGGTCCTTTAGTCTTGGTCTACACCTAGATCATTCTTTATCCCTACCTAGCCTATTAAGGCATGAGGATTAGATTTCAAGGTGAATGTGTGAAGGATAACATCTATATAGGTAAGAAAAGTTTTTTTAATAGTGATCATGAATTATGATCTCATGGTTTTTAGGAAAATTCATAGAAAATGGTTTTGAGGTCTCTCAAGTACACACAATGAAGGTATGCAAACCTGAGAAGGACTTTCAGGTGTTTGTTGGCACATGTAACCTATAAATGGGAACCTAAAATATTTATGAGAGATGGGGAAGGTTCCTAGATAAGATATAATGTTATTGGTTTTATATTTAAGGGGTAGTCCTTTATAAATAATCATTAACACCAAAACCTGTGTTAAACCTTCTTAAAATCCTAATAAAGACCTGATTAGATTATTCTCCTAAAAATAAGTTATAATGGTATCAAATTAATATAAAAGTTATTGGATCATATATTAAACTCTCTGAGGTACCTTTAGTGGGTATTGGTTAGTTAGGTGAGTGAGAAGATCCTACAAGAAAGGGATTATTTGTGAAGAATTTACTATAAAAGTCAAAAGTTGACTTGGTCAAAGTAGCTAAATTTATAGAATAATAATATATAGACTAATAAAACATGACCATGAAGGTTTATATATAATTTTAATCCTTAAATCTTGATAAATAAATTATCTAAGTTAGATAGTAGTAGACAGACCTAATGGTGTGAATAGTGAGAAACCCAACCAGAGATGAAAAGATGAATTTGAGGGTTTGAGTATGTCATATTGATGCAACTAGGTAAATTAAGAGTTTATTTATGAATTTTAATTAATTTTAATTATTTAAATAAGTTTTTTAGGTTAATTAATATGGTGGAAAATTTTCTCACAAGTTGACCTGTCTGGTTCAAATAAGACTATGTGATATAGGGTCAAGAAATTGGTCTGCAAGACCAATATTTATCATTAGACTGTATTATATTTATATTTGATAATGGTATAGAGATATAATAGGAAAATTTACATGCATCATGATTCATGTAAAGTTTTTGTATAGGTTTTGGAGGTCTAAGTCACCATAACTGGTCTTTGAGGTAAATTGGCAGTTCTAAGTGAGTGAGTTACAAAGATGTTTTTGAGCCTTTAAATTTTGAGTGAAAGTGTTACAAGAATATTATTATAAACAAAAGGTCATGAATAATATATGTAAACAATTTTTTTTCATAATTCAATAGATTAAGGGTGTTTAATCTTCATTTTTACAAGACATATTTTTGACTGTACACAGGCTTAATAAGATAGTTTGTCCTAAAGAAGGTTTTAAGGTATGAATGAAGGATGCATATCTAAAAAATAATGAAGGAGTTCATTAGAGGTCATTGAATAAGTGATTTAATAGTTTTAAATTATTATATAAATCCATTTGGGTGTAAGAATATCAATATTTGGTGTTAAGAGGATAGACCTAATGCAATTAGGTCTCCATGAGGACTAAAAGAGAAATGAGGCTTAAATGAGTTGTTGCAAACAAAAAGGGACTCAAATTTAATTTTAATCATGTTTATGAGATGTATAGATATGTATTATATGGCTTACCTATGAGGCTAAGGGTGTGTGGCTGACCAAGTGGTATATGAATGAGAGATGAATATATATACAAGGCATTTTAGGCCTATTTAAATAAGCTTAGAGTAAGCAAATGGGTTGATAAATCAATGAGCCTAACGAGGTTGGGTAAAATATTATAAAACATAAATATAGATTATAAAACAATATCATTAATATCATATAAGTGTCTTGTATTTGAATATCATGGACACATGACCTATTTAATCTTGAAGAGGGCTAGTTGAGCGAGGAAGCCTAGAGGTAGTTTTGAGAGAGATCAAGTGGAGTAAAACTGAAAGAGTGATCATTGCCTATTAAGAGGATATTATATTTTAATCATAGATGTTTTATTTATGTATGATAGTGGATATATTAGATAGATAATTGAGTGGAAGATTAGAAGAAAGAAGTGTGATTGACTGAGTTGATGCTTGGACAAAGAGGGAGTTGAAGCTTCCTTGCAGGTTGGTGCTTGAAAAATTGGTATTGGATGAGTTGGTTCTTGGTCAAAATGAATTTGGATATGAATTTAAATTTTTTTCTTACATAAGTGTCCTTTGACTAAGTTGGTGCGTAGTCATAGGGGATTTTAGCCTCCTAACAAGTGGGTGCTTACTATAGTCAGGTGGGTACTTGATAAATATAGGGTTGGTGCTCAACTGAATTTGATACATTATCTTATATTAAAATTTTTCAAAGCTTTGTTTCAATGTGTTTGACTCCCCATGATGGTTTCCCACATATGTGATGTGTTATCTTATTTCATGCTCATGTGATTGGTTCTTAATGCATTGCTAGATCAATGTGTTGCTTTCATAGTTCATATATGAGTGGATGCAATTTATTTAAGTTTTTGAAGATTGATACACCCCCCCTCTCAGTCATTTTTCTTCTAACACTTTCCCCTATCAATGAGTGTTAGGAACAACCATAAGAAGGATTTATGGTGAACCTTATTTTGCCTCATTGAGGCAAATTTGACCATTAATATTTTTAAATATGTTGGTCTCAAATCAAAAATATAAAAGAATAGACCCAAACTATTTTTTTCTAGGATTTCCAAAAAAGTAAAGAAATTTGAAAAATTATACAAATTGTGAGTTATGATGTGAATTTGTGACAAACCATATAATAGAGATAAATTTTGTAAAATAGATCTAAATGACCTAAAACGTTAATGGAAGCTTGAATGTTTTTGCACCTTCAATAAATGAAATTCACAACCATTAGTGAGATATAGCCAAATTCTAAGATCTAGGGTTTTTTTACCTAATATGGCCCAAATCAATGCTTTGATATCACTTGTAATGATATTAATTCACAAAATAAGAAGAATAAAAAAAATATATCATAATGATATGTAAATATAGCACAAAATATTTATAATATATAATCCACTTTGACGGGCAACCTCCCAAATGCTTGAAATAATAAATGAATACTCCAATATGATGATGAACAACTAACCCTAGCTCTTATATATAGTCTACCAAGGCCATGGTCAACCCATAAGATGACATACTAAGAATATGAGTGCATAGAGAAATGTAAAATAATATATAATAGGGTTATGTAAGCCATAATTTTGACACACATATCCCTAGACATGCCAATGGTTAGGGGCATATAAATATATTTATCATCAATTTTCATAGATTGGGGATAAGATTTTTCAGATTTTTGACATATATTATACAAAATAACATTGAAAAGTTTACGTTTTGATATATAATTAATTTTGAGATACATTAAAGGTGAGTATACCATGAAAATGCACCAAAATCAAAATACACATTCATATTATATATGCATCAACCTTACCAAGATGCACCATTTGAGTCTTTATATGTCAGTCATGGTTAGATCCTTTGATTAGTGTAATCAAGATTTATATCCCTTGATAACATTGGCACTACTTATTTTTTTAGGTTGATATGGTTATACCATTTGACTTGGGTGACATTGGATAGATTGGCTAGATTAGGTATAAACTTGAGTTTTATGATCAAGATTTTGTATTATTGATGACCTTGGCACAAATCACCCTTGCACTAGATTAAGGGTATGATCACCATATAATTGTCATCTTCACTTCTCTAAGGTTTAGTTGTGAACCTATCTCTCTAATGTTTCAACTAGAAAGCATCATTACAAAAGTAAAGTACCAAGGGAAAACATGGTTGCATCAACATATATGTGTACTCATTCCTTTCTCTCTTTATTTTCAAGCATTTTAATTATTCCAAATTTTAGATTATATACACTAATTACACTTTAAAATTATCTTGGTTTTAGGTAATAAATACATATAATAAATTCAAATAGGGTTCAAGTAAAAGGTGTGTTGTACACACCACAATGCACATTTATTTCCTTTAACCTAGTAATTTCATCCTTATGCATTACTAGACTAAATATGGGCTAAATTTAGATGTGAAATCTAGATTTTACATGATAAAATAGTTTTGTATATTTGAAAAATATCATTCATGGCTCAACCCTTCACTTTATAACCTCCTCATATCCAAAAGTTTCACTTCATGATCTCACTATTCCTAATTAATTATGCTATAGTCTGACCCTAATATTATTATTACCCAAATCACCTATATCTCATAATATGGTTAATACCTCATAAACATCTTACACTATTAAATTACGAATATTTAGATATTATTTATCCTCTAGGAAACTACCATATAAATTAGGCCACTAACATTGATGCTTGTGTCCTAGGTCTAACGCTAGTGTCCATACCTTATAACACCAAAATTTAAAAATATTTTAGTATGCATGGGTCAACCTATTTTTCCTAATTAACCATCTGATGAGATATTTTCAAAAGGCGTGGTATACATACAAAACAAAGCCCACTCATTTATTCATTTGGCAACTACCAAGAAAACACCTATCAAGCTCACCAAATCATTTGCACAACTAAATTATACTACCTTATTATTCAATATTTCTATATCAGTCATAAGAGAAGTCTTATTATAGGTCTAAATCATTAAAAGAGTATCCCATGAGTAATATTTTTAAATTTGTAAGCTAGATCACTATATGCACTCGCATATAACATATTACACCATTTTTCACACTCAAACCCACATAAGGGGATAACTACATTATTCTAATGCCCTCTTTGGAGTATATGTTTATGTAGGTAGTGGTCATTTATAAAGTGGTATTTAAGGTCATCTTGACTTCACTTGAGCCTACTAACCCTTATTTTAGAAGATCACATACCCTAATTGGAGGACCTATGGTTTTGAGATATGCAGTGGTATACTAAATATGTATTCACAATCCAAATAGATAATATACAAGATGATAGTAAGGCCTAATAGGTCTAAGTATATTTTATATAAAAATACCTATACTCACTATGAATATAAGTGTCAAAACTCGGACATAAACATTAAAATTAGTGTCTAGATTCTAATGGTAGTGTTTGGTCTGATAAAGAATTGATTTATTAAATCTAATAAATCATACTTGAGTATCATCCTAATTATTTTTTCACTTGATTTTTACAAATATACATACTAAAAAGTATAGTGAAAAGGAAAAGTAGAGAGCATTTTTGGCAGAAAACTAGATTTTTTAATTTTTTTAAAACCCATGTAGAAAGGCTACATACTAACATTTACATGTGAATTATTTATAATTTTTTTTTATTGACCATAGGGTGACTAAATTATTATGAATTTATTTTTGATATGATCATTTTAATGTGTATTTGATTTTTAAAAAAAAAAATTACATACATTTTTTTTCACTTGAAGTCTCGTAAACACTTTTTTGAAATTTGTTTTTTGACCATATAATGATTACAACATTATAATTTTATCCTTGATATGATGATTTTAATATGTATTTATAGAAAAATTTTTATTTAATTTTTTTTCATACAAAAAAATTGGGCTAGTTTTGTACTCAAGTTTCTATGTTATCAATGGTGGAATTTTTTTTAACCCTCTCAAGTTCCAAATAGTTCAAATAGAAAGGATAAATTATTTGTGTGATCCTTATCAAGGGATTTTATTAATTTCAATGGATAAATAACCTACACATTTTGAGCTTATCAAATGATAAAAATGAAAAAACATTTCAATGAAGTTAGAGGCATCCTTAGTCTGTCAGTATTCCTTGAATTGAAGTTTCATTTTTAGGGCATCATGTAACCTTATAAATTTTGGATCACCTTGGATGAAATTTTTAGAAATCATAGTATGATGAAGATATTCCAACTATAAAAAGTTTCTCAATTCTCTTATTCCAAACAACTATCCTTACATTGAGGACTTTGTCACTCAATTCAAGCACTTGAGGCTTCTACTTGTTGAGATCAATGAAACCAAGGATGATGAAAAATTCATTATGACTATTTTTTCTAAATTGGGTCATCATTATTTGGTTTTTGTTTCAAACTTATACACATAATAAGTCTCTAAAGAATCTGCATATGTGGCACCAAATTTTCATAAGTTCTATGATAAACTTCATAGAGAACATGAAAAACTATTTTTTATTAGAGAAATTTGACCTGAAGGTACTAAACAACATGAATTAATGGTCAATGATACTCATGTGACATCACAATCCAACTTTAATAAATGTAAGGTAATTTCCAAAAATAAAGGGAAAGTAAATCCTAATCCTAATGGAAATCAATTGACTCAACATAATCCTTCCCCAAGTCAAGATAAAGGCAAAGTGAAAGTAAATTTAAATGTCCAAAATTATGTCACAAATGGTGTAGGAAAATGGCATAAGTAGAAGAAGAGATGAAAAAATGTAGTTTCGATATACACATAAAATTTTAAAACTTTATCAATTATTATTGATTTCTATCTTTTAGGAACCCATCAAGTCTCAATATCTCTAAGTGCATGCCCTAAGGGGTACACCGAGAAAGGGTTGGGTACACCATTGGTGATTTGTAGGATTATTGTCCCTTATTACCACTTACAACCAATGCAACTAGCTCTTAAAACCATTTTCCTTAGCTTTGAATCCTTTTTTTCACACTCCAATCTTTTAACACCTTCCATACCCCTTTTCCTAACCTAAAACCCCTTTCAAAAATTTATAATAGTAGGTTTATTGGGTTGACCTTGTACTCTTATTGGTGAAACTCATTTAGGGTTTAGGGTAGCTCTTGGTTGACCTTACCTGTAACCTAGTCAGTTTTTGTCAATACTGATACTAGGTCTATAGGGTCAACCCTGTCAACCAAATTTTTTGGAAGGGCTTAGGGTTAAATTCACTTATATAAATGCATCCATTTTTCCATTATTAGAGAAAATCAAGAGTTATTATTCATTTACACTTCTTTACAATCTGCTCTTCCACCATTCTACATGAGGAGTCTTAGCTTAGGGTTTCTACTTGGAGAATCTAATATTATGGAGAAGTCTTAGATGATTTGGCCTTTCTTAGTTTTCCTTAAAAATTACAACCTCTTGCGAATCCCATTTGGCCAAGGGAGAGATTTAGTCTCGATAGATTCATATTTTAGGTAAGTATCTCTAACTTTGCTCCTCTTTTTAGTAGATAGAAGTAACATAAGTATTGGATTTTAAATAATATTACTCTTCTTCTCCATGCATTAGGGTCTTACCTATACATAGCTTAATTAGTATTCTCTTATTCATTTTTACTTTTTTTTGTTTACTAACCCCCATATTGTGCCACAAGCTTTAGTGAGTACTAGATTATATTTATTTCCTTTACTTGTTATTAGTATAGTGAATATGAAAAAATAGGACTTAGTTAGGGTTATTACATAGTTTTACTTGACTAGAGACCTTTTAACCCTCCATAGTGATATTATTGTGATAAGAGATATCCTAATTGGGTCTAACAGATCCACATATTGGTCATGTTTGTGATTATCTAATGTATCCCCAATCGAAAGTGTATATAATATCTATATTCTTTGAGATAGGATTGATTTATAGATCTAATGTATTTATGATTACATATATCTAGGTGAACCCAATTTGAATCTAACCCTTGTAGGTTTTCTTTCATATTTTTCATTTTCTATCATTTTATTTATTATTTTTCTATATTTGTGATACTAGGTCGATAAGGCTTGTATAGTTTCTAAAATTTGTGCACAGGTTTAACACACATTCACATAAAAAATGACTCTATTTTTTTTATGAAGGTCTTCATCAGATACAAGTTATTGGGTAAAATAGGTTAACACATTACTCTTATTCACTTCTATAAAAAATTCTAGGTCAACCAAGCTGGCATAGTATTCCAGATAGTTTCCAGAAAACATACTAGGTCGACTAGGCCAATATAGTCATCTTAACAGGCTTCAACAAATAGGGCATTACATAACTAGGTAGACCTAGTTGACATAATTGGTAGAATTTACAAGTAAAATTCAAGGCATTTAAACAAAAATCTCACATTCCTCACTATCTTCCAACCCACCAAGGTTCCTTTCTCTTTTTTCTCTTTCATTTTAGTTCTTCCTTACAATTCTATTTTACATAGTTTACAGTGTTTAAAACTACCCTCATATAGTAAACTAAGTCAACCTAGTCAACCTAGTTCTATATTCTATCTTCTATCTAAAAGACTAGATTGACCTTGTCAACATAGTTCTTAAAAACTCTTACTTTTATAGTACAATAGTGACACTATCAACTCTGTTCTATAATGTTTGCATACACTATCATTTGAACTAAATCTATACTATATTTCAAATTGGGATTAACATCTATATGCTATTAATTACATCACACTTTCAATTTTATTTATTTGCATGATTATAATAGATCATATAGTCTAATTAGGTAGTTTTTTCAAATATATCATTTATTTTCACTATTTTTCTCTTTCTTGCACACACTACTAAATCACATAATTTCGAAACATATTTAAACATTTGTCTACCAAAGGTCTACCTACTTGGATTTCATCACCAAAGGAGAAGCCAACTTGGTTTTATGGCCAAGTATAAACATGTGGTTAATGGTATATATTTGCATAGTACATAACACCCTTATCACTATGAGGTTGTGAAGTGAGGGGGTAGGCCCCAATAATAAGCTAGTACCATTGCCAACACAAATCCTTTTTAGATTAAATGTCCTAAAACCATCCAAAGATTAATTTCTAGTTCCCTACTTTCAGCCAACTTCCCTATCACACTTAAAATAAAAATTTATAACCTAATCACACTTAGGATGATCACTTAATTAGCACTTACCTTTCAGTTGACTGCTTATTTTTTAGTCATTGTATATTGTATTGCAAAAACTTGCATTAGCCAATGTTGGTGAAAGGTTTTGTGTTGTGTGCCTCAATTGGATCATTCTCATTGACCCAAATGATTGTGTGTTTACTTCCATTTCTTGATTTCAGAGTACATTGTAAAATCTTTCCCTATTTTTAGTACACTATCATTCTATTTTACACAGTCTTATAGACTATTTTTCTTCCTACTTTCAGTACTAGGTCAACCCAAGAAACTTTGTATCTCATTTATCAATCAAATAGAAGTAATAGGTCAACCCAATTGACTATATACTCTTATTATACTCTATTTTATTGAATTTGTAGTACTAAGTTGACCCAATCAACTCTATACTCTTATTGCCTATCTTGTTTATTCAACTCAATTCTCTATTTTTCCTTCCTTTCTATTTTTTTCATTTTTCTCAAGTCATCATGATGTCCCCTATTAGAATATTCTTAGACAACCTGAATCCATTTAGATACTATATGTAATGTTCATTTCTTCCTTTCTTTTCCTCCCAAAAGAACCCTCACTCTTGGATCACCTCTTCCCCTCCTTAATTTGTGGCTTATAACACGGTACAAATCATACCTCAAGATGAAGTAGGTGGATCTAATCCTTTTTATACATATCAAGACAATTATCATCTTCAAACTCTTCAAACTAATGTGGGAGAAATTGACACAAGTCTATCCAATAATCCCACTAATAATCCATCTTCCAATAACCCTCCCCTTAATACCAATTTAGGGAGTTCTCCTACTAACACCAACCCACCAATTGATATGAATCAACTTATTACACATGTCATATAAAAAATGAACATAATGTAAACTTCTAACACCTCTCAAATGTTGCAATTACAATGTCATTTGATCAATATGACTAATCAACCTCTGGCTATCAATCCTCAAGCCAATCCAAATTTTACTCCTCCACCTCTTAGATATGCCTTAGGAAATGCTATTCCTCAACCTATAATGAATGAAAAAATGCTTCAAAACATCCAAAACAAGCCTTTATCTCCATTCACTATGTATATTAATATTGGTAATATATCTCCAACTATCAAATATGATGGGACTAAAGGCCCCACATCATTTCTCAAATCCTTTGATAATATTTACAAAGAATGGATCCAAACTAATAGTTTTACCACAACTAAACTTATAGTTAAAAATTTTACTAGTGATGTATTGAAATTGTAAAACCAACTTCCATAACATTCCATTTGGAAACTTGAAGATTTAGTTAATCATTTAGTCAAAGAGTTTCACAATAATGATCTTCCTAAAAATTGCCTTTATAATTTCATCAATTCTAAGAAATATCACACTAAATAAACTCATGATTTTATCAAATGATGGAAATATCTAGCCCATAAAGCCAACCAAAACCTGATTGATTACAATTGTAAAAAAATATTTATAACTACTTTAACTCCTTTGCTTCAATATAAGGTTTGAAATTTTGCTCCCCAAACACTTAATGAAGCTCTTGACCAAGATAAGCATCAAGAATTTCTCATGAAGCAATTTGAACCTAATCCTAAATTCCTTAAAGGATATTTTCACACTTATATTAATGCCATCACCAATAATACTCCTCAAACCAAACGAGGATATGCCAAAGCTGACATCCCCTCATCTTCTCACATACCACTCACTATACAATAAATGAAATAATTATTACCACCCTGTAAACCCTTTACTTATCCTAATAACCCTCCTAAGTGGTATGACCCTAATCAATTTTGTTAGTTCCATACAGAAATTGGTCATTCCCATGAATCTTGTAAAGGGCTTACTATTGATATCTCATACATGCTTGGTGATTCCTTCAATCACAAAGCCATGATAAACCTTTGTCATTAAGAGTACAACATTGCTTCTAAAAAATTACAAGCTTCCAAAGATTCTTCCTCTAATAACCAAAAATATTTTCCCAAAAATCATAATCAACAAAATACCAAGGATGTTTATGCTGACTATGACCGATATTACAATAATTCTCAATATGTTAACACTAAAAGGTCAATTATCATCATAAACCAGCTCATAAATATCCTATAATAAAACATAAAAAACCATATTTATAATAATAACTTCTTAAAGATACTACAACCACTAATCTAGCTTTAAAATCCCATGAGGAACCACCTCGTCCTTATGAACCCCCAACAACTTCCATTTCTTCAAAATATGCCTTACTTTCTAAATCTCACACTAGTTATTCTTTTAAATCTCATTAGAAATTTAACAAATAATTAAATTCCATGCCTTTAAATATTCTAATTATGTATTTAGTTCATACTTCTCCTTATCATCATAAGTTGCTTATGCACAAATTATAAAAAATGAAAATCCATCTCCTATAGATGAAGAACCACCCTCTATTGAACCTCAACCTACCAATATGCATACCATTAAAATCATGTGTCCTTATTCCACACCATCTATTGAATTTATTGAAGAAGACATAAAAAATTATGAAATCCTTTTTCATGCTGATGATCCACCATTATTCATTAAAATAGACATTAATACTACCCTTATTCACAAAGTTTTAGTTGATGAAGGCTATGGCATTAATGTGACATATTTGTGGCTTATTCAACAACTTTATTATAATAAGGATCAACTCAAGCAAACCTACCTTACCTATTGTGGATTTGATAAAACTAATCAAAATCCACTTGGTTATATATGGCTTCCCTTAACAATTGGACCTAAGATCATTCAAACTAAACTCGTGGTCCTTGATTCACCCCTATCTTATAACATACTCCTTAGTTACCCCTAGACTCTTAGAATGAGGGCCATAACCTCTTCTATTAGCAAATGCATTGAATTATTACATAATGGCAAATGGTATAAGCATGAGGCTAATCCCAACCCTTGGAGTATTTAACTTCCTAATCTAAAATCTCAATATTGTATCCCTACCATTCCTACCATCAATATAACTCCCTTACCTAAGTTCATCAACATCAATATTGACTTATAAGTCACTATTATTGATTTATATGATGATGAACCTAATTAATTAAAAAATACTTACAACACTACCAAGATACCTCTCTACATATCAGAGTGGCTTCCTCCTTTATTACCTCATGATCTCATTATACCTCTCATTGATGAGATCACTGATTTTCCCCCTCCATGTAATGCTCAAGAACCTTATTTAATAGAAGATGCCTTCACATGACATGATTATGGAGTGGATACATTATTCCAAGACCCTTTAATCATTTATCTACATAAATTCAATAATAATATAATTTCACCTTCTAAAACTCCTCCTGAATCTCAAGTATATATAATTTCTCCAACCTATTATGATAACTACATCATGGCCTAAGCTCAATATCAAGACTTGGATGTTCAAAATTATCAAAAAAATTTAGCTCAAATACATGATTTTAATTAATATGGTCATACCTTTTCCATAGATCATGAATTAGATCTAAAAGGTCATGTGCCTCCTGTTAATTCTTTGCTTCTTAATACTCATTGGGTGGTAGAACAAATTATACCTTTTGAACCTCTCAAAATTCTTACATCTTCTCTACTCCCTATATATCCCATCACTACATCTTATTATTCCCCCATCAAGGAGATTAATAATACACCAATCCCATCCAATCCATCTACTTCTCATACTCCCAAGATTACATTAGATGCCAGGGTCACCGATGTCCATCAAATACATTCTGAATATGATAACCATGGTAATGAAATTATTGATATCAAAGTTGATGTTGAGTATTATGGTCCTCTTCCCACTTTTACTAGAAATTAATTTATCCTTGAAATACTTTATGTTTAAGAACCTCAACTTCCTTGAAAACATCACAAACTTGGGAATTTAAAAAATTAATCCCCTTGTTTCAATAACTTCATCACTAGCATCGATCCTAAAACTAATGCAATTTATTCTTTATCTAATGAACCATACCATTTATAAGATGTAAATGATATATTATCAAATAAAATAATCACATTGAATCTGGTACTCTATCATTCCATCGACTAATTATATTTTCTTGTGAACTTTCATTTATCGAACATGATAAATTTAGTTTATTTTTTGATAAATATCATGAGATATTTGCCTAGTCCTATGACAACATGCCTATTATTTACCATAGAATTATGGTGCATAATATCATAACTTATCCCAATGCCAAACATTTACATTCAAATCAACAACAATTTCCACCCGAAGTTTCCACCTTATGTCACAAAGAAATCATCAAACTTCTTAATGCTAAGTTTATCAAACTAGTGGATTATTCTGAATGGGTTTGTAACATAGTTCTCATTTGGAAAAAAGTTAAGATAGGAGCAAAAATTTATACAAAAATAATATAATATATGTTTGAATTGATTATGGGTTTAAGAGTTTCTCACCATATAGTGTACAATGGCTCACTATTTGAAAATATTGACCAATGCCATAAAACTATTTTTTTGGGAAATTCTATTACTCTAGTTATTAAGGGCAATGGGATAATTGAGATGGATAATGGAATATTTAAAAAAGTTATCCATGTTAAAAAATTATCTGTAGACCTCTTATCCATATATCAGATCACACATTTAGGTGAATGAAAAACCGTTGAGTTTACACGCACCAAATTTTCCAACAAAAACATCAAAGAATAGTTTGCTATTATATACATTGGTAAAGTTGAACATCAAACATGATTGTAAAATTTTTAAAAATTTTTGTTAACTAAAACTTTAAAATTCATGAGTGCACATGATAATGACTTGAAGAAACATTGGCAAGAGTAGTTTGGTTACCTCAATTATCACTTTTTGTAGGACCTCAATAAGCATAACATGGTTATTAGTTTTCCATATTTATTTCAAAGATGGAGTTTGTCTAGTTTCCATCCTTGGAAAAAACACATGGATCCATTTCATAGAATAAAATATTTTTGGAAAAGTGATAAATTAAGTTTGGTTCACAATGATCTTATTTCCTTTCCCAATTTTTATTTTTAGAAATATAAATACATGCTTATAGTCAATGATGATTTATGTTATATAACTTGGGTATAGTTTCTACAAAATAGAAGTGATGTCTTTGAGAACTTAAATTTTTTTAATGCCATTGTTGAAAACCTATTAGATAGAAAAATATAACGTCTCAAAATAGATAATGGACGAGAGTTTTTCAACAATTAAATGATTAGCTTCTATGAACAAACAAATATTTAACTTTATCATATTCTACCCTGCACCCATAACAAAATGGTGTAGTTAATTTAAAAAATGACACGCTAAATGAAATGGATAATTACATATTACATTACAAATACTTTCCTCCACTATAATGGGTAGAGGTAATTTAGTGTGAAACCTACATCCAAAATCTCATTTCCTACTACACAGTGCAACATATGACTTCTAATGAAAAATGGTCTAGTGTCAAGTGAAATTTTTATGATTTTAGAGTTTTTGTATGTAATTCATGGCCATAAATTACAAATTAAAATTATAAATCAATGGAAATTAATTTTCCATCCTTGTATATTTTTTAGTTACTATGAAAATTTGAAGACATATTGTCTTCTTGTTTGTGCACTACTAAAGTGATTTATCAATGGGATGTATTATTTGATGAAAAATCCTAGGATTTCATTTTAAAATATCCCACTCCTCCTCCATTAATTTATATCAAATTAGATACAACTTCTTAGGTCTCTTATGAAAAACAAGATAATTTAGATCACTCCCATTTTAAGAATTACTATAGTTCTAATGATGAGTTGTAGGGGAAACCACCTAAACCTCCACAAGTTATATAGGACATTCATAATACACCCAAAAAAAAAAAAACTCTATTAAAATGGGTTTTCATAGTTCAAAATGAGGCTAGTTTATTGGAAAGAGATCCAAGATATCAAAACACAATGAGATTGTATCACATATATGGTGTTGCACATTTGACATATTTGGCAATGACATAAGATATAGAGACTTATAATAAATATTATAAGGATCCTAAATGGTAGGAAGACATGGAATAATAAGTTATCTAAAAATTATAAAAAATTAGGACTTAGTTCCACTTTTTAAATGAATAAAAATAGTGAGATGTAAGTGGGTGTACCTGTTATCATTCAGAAGTGCACCCTACTGAGAATGTGTGCCTATTCTTAATTATATTGATACAATGAGAACTATAAAAGGCATGGGAAATTTTATTTAAGATAATATCTATATGAAGGTATGGTTACCTTTCGTACACTCACCTACTTCTATCTAAACTATCTAATTCTATGCTTTCTTGACTGGAAAAAGGGTAGAAGGAGCTATGTTAAAGCTGAAAATGGAAATGGAAAATGAAAATTGAGGTGATGAAAAAATATTAATGTAAATTATTCCTATAATTAAAAAACTTTTGAATCTAAATAAATTTAAAACATTTAATTTATCTTCATACAATGACTCTTTCAAAAGTATTTCACACAGAAGTCTTGACAGACACCTACACTAGTTTCAGAGGAATGAGCAACAGTTGAATTCACTTCCAGATTAGGTATAAATTAGAGTTAGACACTTTATATGACCTATAATAATGTTAATTTTCTACATAAATGTGATATATATAGACATAAATATAGGAAAAACAATCATTCACTAGGTTTTATCAATGAATTAAGAACACACTTCATGAAAAACTTGAAGATGGAGGAAAAATTCAGCTCTTTATTACTTCAAAGATGAGGTAGTACAAATTTTGGTAGAGTTTAAGTAAGAAAAAGGTATAATATCCCAATAATTATTTAAAAATTCATGTATGTATATAAAATAATAATATAAATAGCAAACAAAAAACTCCAAAAATAAGAAAGAGTTATACATGCTAGTCAAGTTAACTCCACTGTAACTCCATCTTCAACTCAAAATTGAGCTCCACTTTTTATTAAACAAAATTAAAATATAAAATATTAGATTTTAAATCTTATTATTTAAAAATATATTTCTAAGGGAGAGAGGGATAGTTTACAAGTCCAAGGGCTATTCATGCATCTTGAATCCTGAGTTAACTCCCTGTGATCTTGCATGCAACTTTTGATCTTCTTTAATTAACTCTTTTTGATATTTTAGTTAGATTATATTGGTATTTAATTAAAATTAAACTTATACTTGATTTAACTTAAATTTTATCTTTATTTTATTTTATTTATCTTGAATTCACACTTGGAGTTCAACTTGAGCTATCTTGCATGCAACTTACATGCATATTTGGCCTCATATTATTTCTAAAAATAACCCAAAGAGGCATGTAGTAGAAGTGGAATGCATGTGTAGTTTTTAGAGGTATATATTGAATAAAAATATTTCTATAAATTTTATCAATACCTTAAATCCACTTATCCACCTTTAGATGTTTTGGAACTCCACTTTTGTAAGGCTAATTGAAGGATCTTTGAAGTTGGCTTGTAATTGCTAAAATTAGTTCAAAATGGGGTGCCTAAGTTATAAATATGGGATAATATCAATATTTAATTATAAATTTAATATTATTGATAATTATTCACTTTATGATGACCAAATTATCTTTCCAAACTAGTTCTTCTTCCATATGCCTATCTTGTGCAACTTTGACAAGCTTCTTGAATTCACTATGAGAGATTAAAACATGATTTATATTCATAATTATAATATATAAGGAGAAAAAATATTATTTAAATATAATAAAAATTGTGTAAAATACTTTAAAACAAAATTTTAGCTTCAAATTCCATGTACAACTTCAAAAAACATCATTTTATGCTCTCATATGTTCTCTTGTTCTCAAGAAACTCTGATTTGGATTAGGGGGTCTAAAATGAGTTACAGGCCTAATGAAACACTCATAATATTCTTATTGGATATGTAGCAATTATTTATACCTACAATTTTTTTAAAATCTTCAAAACTCTTCACCAATCTCCCTAAGAAAAATTCATAAAAAAGTGTCTGCTTGCTACCCTTGGGATGACCTGGAGATGTTTTTCAATGAGATGAGATAATTTATAATTGGTTTTAATTTAATTATAATTTATTTATACCTTTAAATTAAATATTAATACTTTAAAATCAATTTATGCCATTTTAGGGACCTAAAACACCCATTTGTAATTCCATTTGTGAGCAAAAAAGTGAAGAAACCTTCATTCCCTTCATGATCAGACATGTATATTGGAATTTTATCTCTCCTCAAGTATAAGTACAGAATTAAAAAAAAAATTAAACATTAAATAAAATTAAAAAATACCCCCATGTAAAATTTAAATATTTTTCATTTAAAAAACTCAAAATATGCACTTTTTAGTGTCAACTAGCTTGCCCAATTTCATTGTTGAACACTTGTAGGTTTGTGTTTTAACATTTTATTGAGTTTTATGAGGATTAAATACCTCAATATTTTTTAATTATTACCTATATAAACATATATTAATATTACAATAATTTTATGTGCACAAAAAATCACTTAAGCCACTCAAAACTTGACTTTTATGACTGTCTCTCTTGCTTGCTTAAGAACTTAATGCTTAATCATTTTACTTTATCCATCATTTTCCATGAAATTTTTATTTAATAATGTTTATAAATATATTATATTCCTTATGATATCTCACACCACATTTATTTTTCAGCAAATACCTCAAAAATGTAAACATACTTTTCTAAACCGAGCAAATGAGGGTTTAAGAAGGGTTTTAGAGAACCTATTTTTATTAATGATTGTTCATAAAGTTAAGCAAATGTAAACTGAAAAAAATGAATTTAATATTTAGGTAATATGTTCCATTAAATTCTTCTAATACATTTTTATCCAAATTATCTTCACCTTCATGTACCGAGCATCTAAAAATTACCTTCACTAGCTTGTAAATAACTAGTTAGAGGAATAAAAGAAACCTCTGTCAAAATTTGGACTTGTGAGTTGTTAATAAGAATGATTTTTTTATGATTAAGGTTGTATTATGTTTTAAATATATTTTTTGACCTTTAATCCATTAATTTATTCTTTTTGAAAACCTTCACATAAACAACTTTGACCAATGGTGGTAAAATTGTCAATATTCTTAGCGACTTTGCTGGAATGTTTGTCTGCTAAAAACTCAATACAAGTAGATATATCCATTAGGTTTTGGATTTATGAAAATATAACTATATTTAAAATTAAAAATATATTCCTCAAGAAAATATAAAAATGATAAATACCTCAAAAAACTATAACTCTTGTGCATAAACACTTATTGAGTTGAAAATTAGAACAACTACCAACTAAAAAATGTGAAAGATAACACTTAAAGGAATAAAAAAATAAAGTTAATAATGTAAAATGTGCATAAAATCACTTGGATTAAAATTAAATCTAACACTACTATGTAAAATCACTCACAATCCACCTAGATCAAAGCAAAAACCTCTTAGGTCCTTTCCATGTGGTTGACAAAGATGAAGAACATACTATTGTTTAAGTGCTATTCTAGTTGGATCAGATATTTTACTTATTTCCAAACTATTTGGATTATATTCAAGTGAATCAAATCAATAAAACATATCTCCAATATAAATAAACTCATCATGTGATTTAATACTCACCTCAAGTTGCTCTTTCACACTAAGAAAGCTTTCCAATGTAACCACATTATGATTTACCTTGACAACCATTTTATCAATGTCTTCATAAGGAAATGTAGAATTAAAAAGATTATATAAGTCATGAATCAACTCTAAGTAATACTTCCATAAGTTATCAAAACCTTCTTGTCCTCATGTTTAGTTTTTTTAGGTTCACTATGAGTCACTACATCTTGTTTTGTATCTTTGTTTAGCTCATGTCTAGGAATGTTACCTTGTGAAACCACTACTACAATCTCACTTTTTTCTACCATTTATTATGGAAAATATTCATGATGTAATTTATGAGACTCATTTACTACTACAATTTTATATTTTAATGGCTCCTCAAGGTCTACAATAAAATCTTCTTCTATGCCAAATTGAAGCTCATTTGACCAACATAACTCTTGATCATCCTCTCTTAGCAAATTTTCCTCTTCACCTACATGTTCTTATTTTTCCTTCCATTCAATAGGTTATCCTTAAAAAAATTATATGGTGGGAGGGTAGGATATTACATTTGGTGGCATAGGAATATAAGTCATTATTGGTTGTTCTTGAACTTGAAGCACTTGGTGAAGCTTGTTTACTTTAACATGTTGCTTTTTCTAAACAAAAGGGATAATATTATGATCATTAGTGATTTTATAAACCATATTAAGAACATTTAAATCATGGGTTACCTCTTGGGTCTTATCTATATCCCTTCTCTTGGCTTTTTTAATGGTTTTAAAAAAGTTATTTGATTTGTTAAGCTCATCAATCTAATTTATTACCACATGATCATCAACTTGAAAATTCACAAGATTACATCTAGTTTTACTTATCCATGATTTGATTTCTCTTGTGTCATTTGAAGAATTTCCATATTTCATGCTACTAAATCTTGATTTTGCACATCATTAATATTATAAGTTTGTCAACTTGAATCTTGCATCAAATTATTTTGTACTAGAACAAGGGCCTTGGTTGAGGAATAAATATTATGATTAATTGTAAAATATAGTTTTATTGGTATAATGGCTCCTTGAGCTTGATATAGAGGCCCACTGAATTGATATTGTTGCCTCTTCAACTCAACTAACTCATTACAAAATATTTTAGCATACCCTTTATTTCATCAAGCCCATTAGATTGACTATGAGGAGATTGAACTTGACCTTGAGGGGATAGAATTTGGGCTATCAATGGTGATTGAGGAGGTATAATAGGTTAAAATTATATAAAAATTTGCATTAGAAGCCTAGGTGCAAGTTTACTAGCTTGAATTAGACTATTTTTAGTATTAATGGCAACCGCATAGACATCTGAGAGTTTCCTATCACCCATGAATGGAATCATAACTAAAATATCAGAATTCAAGGATCTCAAAAAATATAAGAAAGCATGTTCAAGAGATGGCCTTATCATGGGAGGGATTATGTTCCATGTTTTCTAAAATCTAAAATTGAAATTTGTCATAAATTTATGTGGTGTTCTCTTGATGGTAGTGAGCTATTCAATAAGGGATAGATGGTTTGATTTATCTTTAAATTTCCTATAAAATAGTTCACCTAAATCATGCCAAGAGGCTATAGAGTTCAATGGAAGGTTCCTATACCATTGCAATGCCTTTATTTTGAAGGATGTAGTGAGTAAATAGATGGAAACATTCTCTTAGGTAACATGGTGTAATTAACACAATTTGGCCACATATTTGATATGCTCTACAGGTGTAGTTTGATCTTCACCTATGAAATATGGTAGATTTTTGAGGGTTCACATTGGAATATCATCATATTGGGCTAAATTAAGAGGTATTCCATTATTAAAAAGAACAAATACCTAATTATTTGGGATAGCCATGTTGATTTGTAGTGAATTTAGGCATGAAACTAATACTTCTTATTGCTATAAATGTCTTTTTTTAGCTTCAATTTGTGTCCCATTAGACATGCTATAAACTATTATCACTCAGAAGTGTACCCTGCTAAGAACATGTACCTATTCTCAGTTATATTGATACAAAGTAAACTATCCAAGGTGTGTGACCTAGTATTAGAGATAATATAGAGGTAAAGGGTTGGTTACCTTTGGTGCACTCATATAATTCTATCTAAACTTTCTAATTCTATGCTTTCTTGACTAGGAAAAGGGTAGAAATAACTATGCTAAAGCTATAAATAGAAATGAAAACTAAAAATTAGGGTGATGCACCAATGTTAAAATCAATTATGCCATAATCAAAATGATTTAAAATATAAATAAATTTCAAACATTCACTTCATCTTCATAAAATGACTCTTGCAAAAGTATTTCACATAAAGGTCTTGACAGACAGCTATACTAGTTTGGGAGGAATGGACAATGATTGAATTCAGTTCTAGATTAGGTAGAAATCAGACTTAGACACTTTATATTACTTGAAATAATTTTAATTTTCTACATAAAGGTGATATATATATATATATATATATATAGGAAAAATAATAATTCACTAAGTTCTATCAATGAATTAAGAACACACTTCATGAAAAACTTGAAAATGGAGGAAAAATTCAGCTCTTTATTGCTTCAAAGGTGAGGCAATAAATTTTTTGGTAGAGTTTAAATAATACAAAGGAATAGTATCCCCATAATAATTTAAAAATTAATTTACATATAAAAAATAATAATAGAGAAAAAAGACAAGAAGCTCCAAAAATAAGAAAGAGTTCCACATGCTAGTCAACTCCACTGTCACTCCAAAGTCAACTCAAAATTGAAATCCATTTTTAATTCCAAAAAATTAAAATGTAACATATTGGATTTTAAACCTTATTTATTTGAAAATGAGTTGATATGGGAGAAAAGGAGAGTTTACAAGTCAAAGGACTATTCATGCATCTTGAATCTTGAGTTAACTCCCTATGATCTTGCATGTAAATTTTGATCTTTTAGTTAGCTCCTCTAAGTATTTCATGCATATTAAATTTAGACTTTAGTTACATTCACTTTAATCTTGAGTTGGCTGAAATTATCTTGACTTCACACCTGGAGATCAATTTGAGTTATATTGCATGCATGTTTGGCCTCACGTCTCTTCTAAAAATATCCAAAAGGGGGGGTGTAGTGTAAGTGCGATGAAGTGTATGTTTGAGAGGGATATATTTCCTAAAAATATGGCTCTAAATTTTATCATTACCTTTAATCCACTTATCCACATTTGCATGTTTTGGAACTCCACTTTTGTATGGCTAATTGAAGGCTCTTTGAAGTTGGCTTATAATTGCTAAAATTAGTCCAAAATGGGGTGCCCACATTAGAGAGGGGATAATTTTGATATTGAATTATATATTAAATATTCTTTACAATTATTCAATTTATGATTACCAAATTAAATTTTCAAACTAGTTCTTCTTCTATATGCCCATCTTTTGCAACTTTGACAATATTCTTAAATGCACCATGAGAGCCATACACTTGATGTAACTTCATAATTCATATAGATAAGGAGAAAAAAATATTATTTTAATATAATAAAAATGGTTTCATAGACATTTAAAAAAAAATTCATCTCTAAATTCCATGTATAACTCTAAAAAACACTATTTTATGCTCTCATATGCTTTCTTATCTCAAAAAACCATGATTTAGATTAGGGGGTCTAAAATGAGTTCCAAGCCTGACCAAAAAATTATAATATATTTTTTGGATATTTATAAATGGGTAATACCTTTAAAATTTTGAAAATCTCCAAAAATCTTCACCAAACTCAAGAAAAATTCACAAAAATGTTTGCTTGTTGCCTTGGGGATGACCTGGAGATGTTTTTCAATAAAATGAGAAAATTTTGAATTGGTTTTAATTGAATTATAAGTTATTTATACCTTTAAATTAATTAGTAACACTCTCAAATCAATTTTTTTCATTGGAGGGACTTGAAACACCTATTTCTAACTCCTTTTGTGATAAAAAAAGTGAAGAAACCTTGATCCTCTTTATGATCAAACCTGTATATTGACATTTTTTAATCTCATAAGGAATATTAAAGAATTTAAAACAATTTTAAACATTAATTAACATAAAAAAATACCACCATATAAAATTTAAAGAGTTTTCATTAAAAAAATCAAAATATGCACTTTTTGGTGTTGAGTAGCTTGCCCAATTTTATTTTTGAATGCCTATAGGTTTGTGTTTTGCCATTTTATTGATTTTTATGAGGAATAAATACCTAATTAATTTTTAATTATAAAATTTATTAATATTTATTAAAATTACAATAATTTTATGTGTTCAAACAATCACTTAAACCACTCAAAACTTGACTTTTATGATTGTCTCTCTTGCTTGCTTAAAACCCTTATGCTTGATCCTTTGCCTTTCTCCATATTTATTCATGAAAAATTGATTTAATAAGGTGTATAAATGTATTATATTCCCCATAATATCTCAAAATACATTTATTTTTCAACAAATAACTCACAAATGCAAACATACTACTTAAAACTGAGTAAATGAGGGTTTAAGAAGGGTTTTAGAGAACCTGTTCTTCTTAATGATAGTTCATAAAGTTAAGTCAATATAACCTGAAAACAATGCACAAAATATTTATTTAATATGTAACCCAAACTAAATTTAATAATTTTCAATACAAATTCTCTTCACCTTCATATACTGAGCATATGAAAATTACCTTTACTAGCTTGCAAATAACTAGTTAGAGGAATAAAAAAAACTTCTATCAAAATTTAGACTTGTGAGTTGTTACTAAGAATAATTTTAGTATGATGAATGTTTTATTATTTTTTTAATACATTTTATACCTTTAATCCATGAATTTATTCTTATTTAAAACCTTCACATAAGCAACTTTGACCAAGGGTGGCAAAAATTGTCAATAGTACCACACTAGGTATGAAACATGTGGGTTTATTAATAGATACAAATCCTAACTTGTAGAAAAATGTTTTTCATAAGTTTTAGATTATGAATACCATTAATTTTTTTCTCCATTTTAAAATATTAATCCCATTAGGATATTACTCTCCTTGGCCATAAAAAATTAATGAGAATTCCATCACATGGAATTTAAAAATGTCTTCTTGCATATATACTTGTAGGAAAAAATCTAAATGTCCCAACATCCCAAGTCTATAAAGAATGAGAAATTTAGTTTTGTGTGTAGATGGAAAAATTCCTTATATGGTTTGAAACAATATTCTCAATATTGGTATGAAAATATCAACACATTATTAATAGACTTTGGCTTTACATTGAGTCCCTTTGACTCCACAATACACACCAAGAAAGTATGAGTAATTATTAGTTTTGGTCCTCTATTGACTAGTTAATCATCATAGGGAGTTCCACCAAGTATATTAATTATTTTAAAGATCAGATAATGAGTTATTTTGAGATGACTGACTTAGGCTTGTTGCATTATTTCCTTCATCTTCAAATTTTATAGTTTGAGAAAATAAATTTTGTTAATCAATCCAAGTATTCTCAAGACATACTTAACCACTTTAAGATAAAATAATTCAATTCCACACTAATTAATTATCAATATGGAGTCAATATTTCTATCGATTTATACCTCTTTTGGTTGATGGTAAACTCTATATGAAATTAGTGGGAAGCCTTCTAAATTTGGCTCATACTCATCTTGATATTTCATTTTCTATAAATTGGTATCATGCTACTATCAGGACCCCATGAAATCCATTATAAAGATACAAAACACATTATAAATTATCTTCATAGTATTACTAAGTATTGGATTGAGTACAAGGTAGGAGGAAAATCCTCAATTCCTAGGTATGATTCTTGTGAACATAAAATTGTAGGTGACACAAAAAATAATTTGGTAGGAGATCTAGACAATCACAAGTATATCATAAGATACATTTATCATATTGGGGTGATTTTGATGACTTGGTACTACAAGAATTAGACTACTATTACTTTGTATACTATAGAAGTTGAGTATGGTGGCACTTTAACTACTATCCATGAGTCAGTTTGGATTTGATGCTTGATTTTAAAAATTGTATTTCCATAAACCTAACCCACATTTATTTGGTGTGATAATCAAAGTGTTATCCACATTTATTAAAATTATGTGGAGCACTAACACACTAGCACATTGAGACCCACATTCATTATATTCATAAATTGATACAATATAAGGTCATCGATCTTAAGTTTTTTGAATAGATGACTAGGTTGTAGATATCTTCATAAATACCTTACTTGAGGTCCAATTTATTCACCTAAGGCAAATTTTGGGATTAAAAGAAGGTGTCATCAATGGGGGATATTTCAATGAATGCTCCATTTTTCCTTCATCAAACAACATCTTAAGGGGGGATGTTAGTGTATTTAATCACTCATACACTATTGTATGGTTTTAATATGCACTTCTAATATTCATTTATAATTCATTGATAGACACTAATTGGTGCATACTTATTCACAACCCATTATTAAAAAATATTATCAATTAGATAAATACTTAAATGAATTCATATAATAATATATTTGTCTTATTCTATTTATAACTACTCTAAAACCCTCACCCTCACCTTAGCCTCCTCTCTTATCTATATAAAAAATATAAGGCTAGTGGGTGAGGCACATTGTGGATTAGAGTTACTATTAGACTGGTAGTTTTATGACATTGGTCTTAATTTAAATAGATAGTTATGCTACTTGGATAAATATGTGTTATCATGTTTTTAAGTTTTCATAGATTTATTTATGCATGTATTTCAGGTGTTTGTATTATGGTAGCTAACACAATTATGGACCATATCTATATATCTTAATATTAATATCCTAAGAGGTAGGGTACATCCTCCTAAAAAATATTATATAAGCATTGAAATCCCATTATATGAGCAATAGTGTGCCTAATAAAGATATTATAGATCATATAATTATTATGATATAATACATAGAATCACTCTAAAACAAAATGTGTCAAAATATTACATCACTTGAGAATACAATCTCAAAATATTTCATCTCAAATATGGGTTCCAAAATAGAATACATTTATAGCTAATAATTCAAATAATTTGCATAAGGTTAATAAGAAACTAATTGATACTATAAGGGATATGATTTATAATAATTTGATCATATTGCCTCATATTTGTCCACATAAATCTAAAACCTATCATATTTGTCAACAAATAATTTTTGGGCCTTAAAGGGGAAATAAAATAAAATATTGTTGACAGTGGTGATCCTACATTAGATACACCTGCTAGAAAACCACCAGATTCAAGCATACCTTATATAATAAAGAAACCTAATAAAATTATGGTTACATATTCTAAAGAACAATTGGATAAGGAAAAATTACATAAGGAACAATTGGAAAAGAAAAAGTTATATAAAGAAAAAGTGCAAAAGGAACAATTATTAAAATAAAAGTTACAACAAGAATAATCACAAAGAGAAAAGTTATAAAATAGAAATGTGTGAAAAATAAGAAAGTGTAATTATAAAAGATGAAACTAATAAATAAAATTTGACTAAGAAATATGTTCCTAAAAATATGTTCAAAATCAAGAGGTGCATAGGAATACTTATGCCACAAATATAATTTCCAAAGGGGCAACTATAAAGCCTTCTTCATTTATAAACCCTATGATCATTAGTCCTCACATAGATGGAAAGAAATGCATATATATCATAGTTAATCACACTTGGAACACACACACACACACACACACACACACACACACACACACACACACACACACACACACACACACACACACACACACACACACACACACACACACACACACACACACACACACACACACACACATGCACACACACACACACACACACCCCTTGGTTTAGTACATTACTATATTAAGAAAATCCTAGGTCTTATAAATGGATGAAACATTAGATAAGCATAATTATTATATTACATGAAATGGTAGAGGAGATACCTTTTCTATTCCAAATGATGGATCATCTACATATCAAGAAATGTAAGTGGAAAATATTCCTTATATTAAGAGTCAAGAAATGATAAAAAAATATTATACAATTACAAATAATATTCAAGATATTGATAATAATGGACATATTAAAGAGCAAGAAAAATACAAGAAATTAGTTCTCTCTATAGACATTGACTAAATTGATTATTATCATATGGACAATTGGTACAAAAGAAAAGATGAATTTGATCAAATTGATTAAGAGTTCAATATTCCAAAAAAGGATACAATTTAAGACTTCACCAATGATGAACATGAATGGTGGATGAAAGATATAATACCTATAAAAAGAGCATCCTATGGATTGGATCCTTTATTAGATGAGCCATATAATTTGTTGTACATAAATTTTATATGTTTTATTAATTGCTTATTTATTATACTCTTATAATGTCACATACATGTGTATGTATGTATCACATTGATCCTTATTATAGACCTTGATTTATTATGACTTGGCCTTTAC
Organism: Torreya grandis; assembly: GCA_037957365.1. Lineage (NCBI taxonomy): Eukaryota > Viridiplantae > Streptophyta > Pinopsida > Cupressales > Taxaceae > Torreya > Torreya grandis. The sequence goes on along the minus strand of JARHVA010003032.1, from coordinate 1,650,554 downwards.
CTATTAATTTAATATCCTAATCTAGAAATTTGTGACATATATATCCTACAATGATTCTAGTGCACATTCTTTCTGGCATTTTACTTGGTCACTCCTATGTTTTGACTACTTATACATGATATGGCTTCCATTTATCTTACATGTTCACATACATTTATGATAATGTACGTTAATTCATCCTAATCCCTCTCCACCTGTCACATAATCTTTTGAGTTGCAATGTTATGTTTTGCATTTACAATGGTGGAAAATTATTTGCCTTTACTTACTCCACATCACTATGATATCACATTTGATGCACATTATGCCTTACAAAATGTTACAGATTATTTATATCCCTTGAATTCTTATATTTTCAAATCCTTATTACTTGGTATAGATTGAATGTATTAATGTATGCCAAATTTTCAAATAATTCAATCAAAATATTCTAAATATCACAAATTATGACCTAAGTATGGCATGTTTGCTAGTTTTCATTATTCATTTATGTTATTTATCACATGTTTAGTAGATGACATATCCTTTTCATACACACATGTATTTCATGATATATGAGTGAGATACATGCCATATATGTTACACATAATACATGGATGAAAAGATGTAGGACATTCCAATAAACATGGGCCATGCTAATGATGGGGGCATCTCATTTTATAGGCTACATTGTTACATATTATGTCTTTATAAGACATTCCCATTTATCATTTTGATTTAATTTTATTAGACATGTAATGTTATTACTTATATTATTTATTGTGCTACATTTAATGGATATACTAATTTACTATGTTGTGAAATTGACATAGGTTGATGATTTAGACTAGTTTCATTTGTTCTATGATTTATGGATGCCATTTATTTTTAAATATAATACTTATTGATTATGCTTGTTTTATTATTTCTCAGCACACTATATTTTTTGTATTGAGTGTATCATTATATTCCTCTTTCTTTGGCCCTTGACCTTATTTCATGATTGTTGTTTGATTGAGTTTTCATCACATGAATTTTTATTGTGCCCTCACTTTATTTTAAAACTATTAACCATTGATATTTAAATTTTATGAATTCTTTTTATGTGCAACCCTTAGCCTTGTGTGACATTGAGTTATATTGCATGTGATTTTATTATGTACATCATGGCCATGACATTAAGTGCTTATGAGTGTATAAATATAGGATTTTTTTGTTGAACTTGCAAATTTTATTGAGTTTTTGGTGTCATGATTTATATCAACAAAATTTATCCTTGTATGAAGTGAAATTATTCATATAATACACCTTATTGTGTAGTTCATTATTCAATATTTATATTAGTGATGGTTACTACTATGTGCCTAATTGATATATATATGAGACATGAATTGCAAGGCATATAAGTGTCATGTCAATATATATTCATTACTATGATGACATATTAACCAAATGTTAGTGCATGCTTCTACATGATTACATATTTTTACATAAAATGTGTAGACACCCAAATTTGGCAACATTTGTTTTATAATGTCTTTTTTATCACTTTGATTATATAGGTCTTAGTTAAGAATTAAACACTTAATGGTACATTTTTATTATATTTCCCCTTTTAATTTATGATTTTCTATGAATTTATAATTCTCTTTTCTATCCACATGGATTAAAATAAATGTAAAAATAGAGAACTCTAAACACATTTTTCTAGATGTTGATTTTGAGTCCTCTTTAAGTTATTTTGGGTCCATTATGTGCACCACTATGTTTTTAATTCAAATTATAAAAAAAATCATATATATAAAGAGTTGTTATAAGGCACTTACAATCACTCTCATAATTAAAGATCTATATAAAGTTATACATTACTTATACCAACTTACTAGAGTTATATTTTAACTATTATTACATTTTCATGCTTGTGCCAAGGATAATATAGGAGAAAAAACATCTAGATTTGAATATCATAGTTTCACACACATACGTAGGTGTGATAACTAAATTTGATTTTGAGCCCTCTTAAGAGAATTATAAATATAGTGAAGTGCTTGGTTTTTCAATAGGGATCAACCAAGGTTAGTCCATCTCAATCTTCTCACCCCATCTCCTACCCCAATTTGATATTACAAGTGTTTATGCAAGAAAATAGGGTTTGATATTTTAATTTTTACACATGAAAAAAGGACATTTAAATAAATTATTTAAAAATCTACACTTCTCAGGCAAGATTTAGGGTCTCACTATCAAATGGGATAGAATTGACTACCATACCTATCTATAACTTGTCGATCCTACCCCAAGCAAAAAATAATACTTAGATTCTAGAATAATAAAATTACAGTCATCACACACAAATTTTAATCAATTAGTCAACCTACATAGACCATGAAATTGTGGAAAATAACTCAAGTCTCTTTTATAGCCCTGAATTTATCATTATACTTGTCTAACTTGCTTGTTGAAAACATAATGGTAGAAATCATACTTTATTCTTGTTTACACTAATTCATAGTCAAATTTTATTCTATTAGTTTTATCTAATTAAATAGCTAGTTTCAAATTAATCCAATTTTTTATAAAACATATTGGTGAACCTATATTTTGATTGAACATTACCAAACCCTATGTTCCCTTAGGGTTATAAACATATTTTTGTAAAGATATCAAAATTTTATCTTAGGGTTTCAAATCTAATGTCTGATTTCCCCTTATTTTTGGCATAAATCAAAATTAATTTTAATTTTTATTAGGGTTTCTCTTTACTATGCTTGGGGCTTATCCTACCTTGTTCAGATCATATATGATCCATAAAAACTCTTTTTTTCAAACATTACGATGTTTTTAAATATGCATTATGTGAATAAAAAATCACTTTCTTGCCAAAATATTATACACATTTTTTTGGAATTTTTAATTTAATATTTTTAGTAAATTTGGCTTAGGGGATGAATTGTGTACCTATTTTAAAATTAATATATGAGGTTTGTGATTTTATTATTTTGATTAAAAACCTCTCCCATATTTCTAAAATATGCAAAAAATCTATAGTAATTGTTTAATATTTATTGTGTACATGTGGGATTATGTGGTTATAATAATCTTCATTCCTTTCTTTCATGTAATTTTAGGATTTAAAATGACCATCTCTATTATAAACTCTAATAACACTCATCCCTTGGACTTTCTATTTTTTAGCAATGTTATTGTTGGAAATATTGTCATTGATGTCAAAGGTCTAGCATTATTGGTAATAAAGGCCCTATTGCATTTAATGATGTTTGTATTAGATATATCTTTGCTAATGTGAGTTAATATTTATTTAATATTAATGAATATATTTTTGGTTGCATATGAGAAAAAAGAAGGGCCCATGGAGAAGTCAAAGAGCCACGGGGTAAAGACAACAGAAGGATGGGATGCATTTTCCCATGAAGAGTCATCTTGGGGAATTCCAAGAGTCACCAAGTGAAGACAAAAGAGGAAGGGCACAATTTCTCATGAAGGGACACTTTGAGGAATACGAAAAGTCACCAAGATGAGGACAAAAGAGGGAAGGACGTTTTTGGTCATGAAGGGTCACCACATGACTTTTCAAAGGTAAGAATATGAAGGGTCACCACATGACTTTTAAAAGGCAAGAATATGAAGGGTCATACAAGTTTGGCACTATTTTCCATGAGGATTGAAGGGTCACAAAGGGGGAAGGCCAAAGGTCATTTGGAAAGCTATAAATAAAGGCTTGAGAAGCCATTTGTAATATGAGAGATAGAGGTTGATTTGATATTGTAATATCTAGCTTAGAAGAGCAATTGTGAGAGGTGAATATGATTTGTATTTATTATATCTAGCTTAGAAGAGCAAAGGTGAGAGAGAGGCAAGAGATGTTGTATTGAACTATCATTTGTTGAGATAACAACATTGAGAGATAGGTGTGTGGTATACACAAAGGGGTTGGTGATCCTATGGGTTGGTGCTCAACAAAGGGGTTGGTGCTCCCATGGGTTGGTGCTCATGAATTGTTGCTGGGTTGGTGCTCAACAAAGGGGTTAGTGCTTTTGTGGGTTGGTGCTCACAAATTTTTGTTGGGTTGGTGCTTGAAAAATGGGTTAGTGCTCCTCTGGGTTGGTGCTCATGAATTGTTGCTAGGTTGGTGCTCGGCAAGGGGTTGGTGCTCTTGTGGGTTGGTGCTCGGCAAAGGGGTTGGTGCTCTTGTGGGTTGGTGCTCATGAATTTTTGCTATGTTGGTGCTCGGCAAAGGGGTTGGTGCACCTGTGGGTTGGTTCTCATGAATAGTTGTTGGGTTGGTGCTTAGCAAAGGGTTTCATGCTCCTGCAAGTTGGTGCTTGTGAATATTGTTTGGGTTGGTGCTCATTCATATACTTGAGATTGTTCTCTGTAGTTTTTCCCATATTAGATTTCCATGTTATATTTGGTGTCTCTCTCTATCTTGTGTGGTGTTTATTGTTTGAGTTTTATTGTATATCTTGAATGTTTGATTAAGTGGTATTTGGTTAAGGGAAATATTTATAAGATATATGATATACTGATTCACCCCCCCTCTCAGTATATCCCATGCTTAACAATTGGTATCAGAGCAGGTTCCTTCAGAAAGGGTTTAATAGCTTGAAGGTAGATCAAAGAAAAGCATAAGATGGCCAAGCAACTAAAGAAGGAGAATCAAGAGTTGAAATCTATGGTTGAGGCTCTTAAGGAATAGGTGTGCATCTTGGATTGTAAGTTGGCTATAAAAGTAAAAGAAAATAAGATATTTATTCAGGATCTTAAGAATCAGTTAGAGGTTGTAAATTCAATTTTAACATCAAAAGAAGAAGAGTGTAATCAGTTGAAGGTTGAGTTAGGTTCTTTAAAGGATAATCATGAGAAGCTTGTAATCAAGGTTGAGAAATATCATGAAATATTAGTCCAAGGAAAGAAGGATGCAGGTTTTGAAGGCAAATCAAAGAAGCTAATCAGGCAACCCAATGCTTTTAAGTTTTCAAATTCTTTTCATGGCCATTGTTTTGTTTGTCATCATGTTAGTCATAGGGCAAGAGACTGTATGAGGAGAAGCAATCAACCAAAGGGAGATCTCAGTCACATTCAAGAAAAAGGTATGAGAAATGTTGTTTGATTTTGTTGTCATAAGGTTGGCCATATTGCAAAATTATGTCAAAATAAAGTAAAGAGATATTCAAGGTATGTCAAAGGATATAGAGCCCCTAGAAAATATGAGAAAAGATAAGTTTAGGTTTGGAGACCTAAACTAGTAAAGGTTGATCAGATTGAGTTTAAGAGTGAAAATGAATTACTTGCTATAGTAGATAAAGAATCGGATAAGAAGGATTTTGTAGAATCTTTTTTTACATTTGAGCATGAGCTTTGTCAAGATAAGATAGTTGCAAAAGTTGAGAAGATGAGAAATAGCATAAATGTTGAGGTTAGTAAGTCAAAAAGGTTAGACATGCTTAAACAGATTCTAAAAGAAAAACACAAGAAGATCAAGGAAGAAACAGAGGAGATGTTGGAATCTCCTGAGATTTGTTTTTAGGACCCTTTTGTGTGGGGTGTCTCTTCTAGGCTTCAAGGAGACACTTTTAATAAAAATTGAAGCATGGTGGATGATATTGGGTCTTGGCTATGTTTCATGACAAGAAGGTGAGTTGATAGATTAATTGGTATATCTTTTGAGTGAATAGATTTTTTAATAAAATTTTTCACCGATGTTAAGGTTTGAGGCTATTAGAATGATTCTTGCATATGCAGTTTTTAAAAGTTTTAAAGTGTTTCAAATGATTATGGTCACAAGAAATTAGAATGTTGAAAAAGAGCTAACAATTTTAGAAAGAAGGAAAAGGATACTCATGCAAATTTAATCAAGGAGGATCAGAGTTTCAAAGCCCCATTCATTAAGAAGAAGGTTTAGACATGTTCATGGTAGAAGAAACAACCTAAAGATTCTATGATGGTTCAGATATCCCTACATTTAAGAGGTAAAGATCAGCCATGGTTAATTGATAGCATATGTTTGAGGAATATGATAGGAGATAAAATTAAGTTCATTACTCTAAAGAAGATCAATGGTGGTATAGTGAGATTCAGAGATAAAACCACTACCAGGATAGTCAGAAAAGCTATCTTCTCAAAGGCACAATCAAAGGACACATTCAAAGATCTGTGAGAGGAGTTGGGAGTAATTTCTATTATTTCATACCATTGATGTTCAACATCAATTGAGGGGGAGATAAGTGTTAGCTCCAGGTAGGCCCTTTGCCATTGATGTCAAAGGGGGAGAATAATAGGTACAGGTACAGGTACAGGTGCAAAAATAGGTACAAGAAATAGATACAAGTTTCTATAGTAAGGAGGAGTTACTATATGTTTTTAGATGACAAGATGTGCAAGTGACAGGATGTGGCAGTTTCAATATTGAGGTTACCATCAATGACAAAGGGGGAGATTTTTAGAAATATTTTCATTGATGTCAAAGGTCTAACATTATTGGTGATAAAGGCCCCATTACATTTAATAATGTTTGTATTAGATATATCTTGGCTAATGTGAGTTAATATTTATTTAATATTAATGAATATATTTTTGGTTACATATGAGACAAAAGAAGGGCCCATGGAGAAGTCAAAGAGCCACAGGGTAAAGACAAAAGAAGGATGGGACACATTTTCCCATGAAGAGTCATCTTGGGGAATTCCAAGAGTCATCAAGTGAAGACAAAAGAGGAAGGGCACAATTTCTCATGAAGGGACACTTTGAGGAATATGAAAAGTCACCAAGATGAGGACAAAAGAGGGAAGGACGTTTTTGGTCATGAAGGGTCACCACATGACTTTTCAAAGGCAAGAATATGAAGGGTCATACAAGTTTGGCACCATTTTCCATGAGGATTGAAGGGTCACAAAGGGGGAAGGCCAAAGGTCATTTGGAAAGCTATAAATAAAGGCTCAAGAAGCCATTTGTAATATGAGAGATAGAGGTTGATTTGATATTGTAATATCTAGCTTAGAAGAGTAATTGTGAGAGATGAATATGATTTGTATTTGTTATATCTAGCTTAGAAGAGCAAAGGTGAGAGAGAGGAAAAAGATGTTGTATTGAACTATCATTTGTTGAGATAACAACATTGAGAGATAGGTGTGTGGTATACACAAAGGGGTTGGTGCTCACGAATTGTTGTTGGGTTGGTGCTCAAAAAAGGGGTTGGTGCTCGGCAAAGGGGTTGGTGTTCTTGTGGGTTGGTGCTCATGAATTTTTGCTGGGTTGGTGCTCAGTAAAGGGGTTGGTGGTCTTGTGGGTTAGTGCTCATGAATTGTTGCTGGGTTGGTGCTTGGCAAAGGGGTTGGTGCTCCTGTGGGTTGGTACTCATGAATTGTTGTTGGGTTGGTGCTCAACAAAGGGGTTGGTGCTCTTGTGGGTTAGTGCTAATGAATAGTTGCTGGGTTGGTGCTCAGTAAAGGGGTTGGTGCTCCTAAAAGTTGGTGCTTGCGAATATTGTTTGGGTTGGTGCTCATTCATATACTTGAGATTGTTCTCCATGGTTTTTCCCACATTGGGTTTCCACATTATATTTGGTGTCTCTCTTTATCTTGTGTGGTGTTTATTATTTGAGTTTTATTGCATATCTTGAATGTTTTATTAAGTGGAATTTGGTTAAGGGAAAGATTTATAAGATATATGATATATTGATTCACCCCCCTCTTATTATATCCCGTGCTTAACAATTATGGCCTATGATTATTCTAATTCATGTATTTCAAAATATAATAGGCCTCATCCCTTACATTTTATATTTTATGTAAATTATATACCTCATGAATATTATAATGAATGGAAAAATAATAATTATTATATGATTAACAATGATAATGATGTATATGAGGAATATGATTGTGAAGAAAATGATTATAATTTTGATTATGAATAAGCATATAGTGAGGAAGAGGAAAAAAATACTACTTACAAAATGGAAGAGCTTAACTCCATTAATTCTTATTTACAATTCTATCTTGATCATTCTTTATAATTAGTGTAACATAATGCTAAGGTACATACTCCTCCCATGT